>BROE01000020.1:5515613-5532000 GCA_036571765.1 Plecoglossus altivelis
CCCCCGGCCCCCCCCCACCCTCCCCCACAGATGGGGGGACGGCCTCCCGTGACACGGTGCTCTGACGCTGAGCCAGAGTGACGCTCCTGTCTAACCCTGCTTCCTGCTGGTCGCCTGCTCTCTTGTCAAGACTGGAGGCTGCTGCTGAGCACCCCATGTCCTCATCCCAGCACCTGTCCTGCTGTTTGGTCTCTCTGGAAGGTACTTCCTGTTCTATCGTGGGTGAGTGTGTGTTACAGCGTGTGTGTGTGTGTGTNTAAATCAACCTGAGGTCGTCCTGGTGGAGCTCCTCTCCATCCACGACGATGGAGCCTGCGCCACACCGACACGTAGCAGGACAAGGCAGGCATGTGCACGCGTTGGTGCGTTACTCACCAGATAGCGAACACCTACTGTAGGCCTCAAAGTTTCTTACTCTTCAAAAAAAAAACTAAAAGAACCATCTCCTTGAACTTCTGATTTGTTCTCCATCCTTCTTTTTATGGCTCGTGGCAACAATTACCACATCAATGTTCTATGTAAAAAGCGTTAACGTACATGGCAACTGTAAGAGCTGGAGGGGTGGGGGGAGGGGAGGGGGGGGAGGGGGAGACGACTATCAGAGGATCTTGCTCTAATCCCAGATTTGGCCGCTTTGATTTCCCGCCCCTCCTCTCCCCTGCCGCGGGGCGCTGGGCTGGCTGTTGTCAGGTGGAGGCTGGGTATTAAAAGCTGCCGCCCACCATGACAGCTAAGCCTCCCCTGCACTGCAGCTGCACGCAGGAAGCATCCTCCCACTCAGCCTGCATGACCACTTCAAAAGGTGCAGTCACTGATGTTCCCACAGCCGCCCTGACCCCCAGGGCCTCCCCCCAGAGTCCCTCCCCCCCTTCCCCCACCCCCAGGGCCTCCCCTCAGAGTCCCTGCCCCCACCTCCACCCCCACCCCCCTCGCTGAGTCCCTCGCCTCCCCCACGGGGCCTCGGGGGAGACATACTTCCTACTGCTGGAAAGCCATCGTTAGACACCTTGCTCTCCTGGGATTCTTGACTTCTAGGAATCTCTCAATTAAATCTGTTTGGCTGACAACTCTTAGGGGGTTTGTGCTTCGAGGAATGCAACAATTAAATTTGTTTTTGCAGCTGCAGGTTCAGACAATGGAAAGATCTTATGAAAGTTCAAAACACAAGCGTACGCACATGCCCGCACACACGCACACACGCACACACACACACACACACCTGTCTTCTCGAAGGCTTCCAGCTGCTCGCTCTTCAGCTCCTTGATGGAGGCGGTGATGGACTTGAACATTCCTTTCAGCCGCTTGCCCAGCACCATGTGGTCTGGCTCCGCCCTCAGCCTGATGCCATACTTGTCCTTGTCGGTAGACAGCGTAAGCTGGCGGACATTCAGCTCCTGGGGAGGGAGGGAGGGAGGGAGGGAGGAAGGGAGGGAACTATTAGGAAACCTTCAGAACCCTCTGCAGTGTGGATCTGCACTGATACAGAACCACTCCTCCCTACAGCAGCTCACCAGGTTTGGCGCTGGCGGGCCGTCTTGAGGAGAGCTACACAGCTTCCTTCTCCATCTGGGTCGGCCGTCAAGACTCGTCAAAGACGGCCGTTAATAAAACATCACAAGTAATCGACCGTACGCTAACGAACGTCATCCAGGCGTTCTCCCTCTGGGAGAGGTAAACACAAAAACAGCCAAGTCATCAGCCGTACCATGGCTTCAGCTCCCCCGGAGTCAGAAGCAGCAGGGTGCGAAGATCCAAGCATGTTCTGCAGTGCGAGCTAGAAGAACCCACCGTGCCTCAGACGATGACAGACGTCTCATTCGGAAACAGCCCAGCGTGACTACTCTTACTGCAGGGTTCAACTTCGGGGGTGGTTGAAAATGGAACGTTCAATTAAAATGAAGGACAGAAGATGCCCAAGTGGAAATGGCTCGACTAACTGCTTTGCATAAATACCATCCAACTGTGTCATTAAAATCGGTTGCTTTTCACCCCCTGTCGGCGCACCCTGATGACATATGCAGCTAGTGGCAGACCTAATAAACCTTGGTCTGTGTGGCTCAGAGATCCATCTCATCCAGCCAGCAGAAGGGAGGGAGGGGGGGGGGGGGGGCTCCACACCTGACCCAGCCAGGGAGGGGCTAGCAAGCGCCTCTGTGGCTAGCAACACGGGGCACTCCATCACATGACGCCACTCGGCCACTGCAGAGAAAGAGGGGGAGGAGGAAGGGGGGGCCTGGGAACGCCAAATCAATAAAAGCCGAATACAGCCCCCGGCTCCTGCAGGTGGGCTTTAATTTTTTTTTTTTCAAAAGTAGCAAAGTAACAAAGAGTGTTTAGCATCCCCAGCTATGGTGGACTCGCTGAATATGCAGATCACGTGGCGTCAAGCCTATCATCGCTATCAACACAAGCGAGCACAAATCTGCAGCCACGTGCTCAACGTGTCTGAAGATCGAGGCGACGCCTCGCAGCAGCCGTGCGGAGCGTGTCCCCCCCCGTGCCCATATCTGATCCGCCGACCGAGCCGATTGCAATTCGTCATCCCTCCACGTCGCCCGGCCGTCTGAAGGGTTCTGCTCGAGCGTTGCACCTCAAACCACTTTCCATTCCCAAACAGGAAGACTGTTTACTTGCAGGGAAGTTCCCAGACACTGGTGTTAAACAGCTGACTTTCTACCCCACCCACCCACCCCCCAACTCAGGAAGCCCAGATGAAGACAAGACGCAGGGACCCCTGGTGTATGTGGAGGGCCTGGTGTACGTGTGTGGGGGGGGAGGGTTGTGTAAATGAGCACAGCAGGACTACTGGAACTTTTGAAGGCCCAAGATACAGGGTGGGAGAGCGTCTTGTATGGATCCACGCTTTTTGGTGGGGGGGGGGGAGGGGCACATTTACCGTTGGAAACGGTTCACAGACAGGCTGTGAAGGAGAAAAATCTGGTTCGATCAACTTCATGTTCTGCATATATTATTATTAGCCTGCAAGACCCAGTGATTAAAGCAAAGTCGCGTCGCATGGCTAAAGAACACGTCTCCTGACCGTGGAATCGAAAGCGCATTTTCCAAAATGTGGCACGGGCGCCTCCTGAACGTCACTCACCTCCAGGATGTACTTCTGCAGGGACTGGATGTCTTTCAGCGCCTCGGGGTCCTGGTGGATCACAACCACCTCCTTGAGGGGATACTAGAAAACACCAGCAACACTGTCAGCAACCACCCAACGCAGCAAGGTAGGGGGAAACGCTGCCAGGCATTATGGGAGGAGGAGGGAGGAGGAGGGGGAGGAGGAGGGGCGTCAGCTTACTGTACCTTGACGGGCAGGGTCTTCCTGTCCCGGATCACTCGGCCCAGCTCGATGACAGACTGCATCTGCAGCACAGCACTCTCGATACGCTTGTCAATCAGGCTCTCCCTGTGTAGACGGACACAGATCAGCGGGCGGCGGGGGGATGGGGGGGACTGACGTAACAGCCTTCCCAGAAGACAGAAGGCTTCTCTCTGTATGCGATATGAAGGGATGTTCGGGGGGGGCACCACGCAAGGCTGAACTAACTCATCACTCATCCCTGTCGCTGTCGTGACGTCGGTCAAAGATCTGTGTGCGGAATACTGGGTTTCTTAATTGGCGAGTTCAGTCTTATCTCAGTCCGGCTCAAGCCCAGAGAAGAGGCTTGTATCGTGCAGTCTGGGGATGCAGGAGAACACCATTAGATATTCACTGTGCCCCTTGGAAAGTGTGTGCGTCTGTCTGGAGGTTGAGTGCGTGTGTGCAGGACACATGGGGACAGCCAATCACGTAATGAGTTCAAGGAAGATTTGCTGACCCCCCCCGTCATTTCTGATTGGTGGGTCACCTTTGGGATAGGTACAGAAAGTTCTGTCTGGGGGAGAGAATGCTTGGGGAGTCAGACAGACGTGGTGCCTAATGCAGAGCAGGTACTGTACAGACAGGACACACGCCACGGGAATGCCAAACACTGGTACAGTGCCACCGAGTGCCAGACCTTCAGCAGGGGGAAGGCTCTCTGGAGAATACTAAAGTCATCTGAGGGGCTATTTACAGCATTAGACTAAATGGCTCCGAGGGGACACATAGAGGTGGATAGGAAATGACTAAATACCACTAACCTAAAGGATAAACCAGGCTTCTCAAATTGAGCCTGTTGGCCGTCTCGTCGGACTGCTTCGGTCCAGGCTCATTTCTCTCACAGGTTTGATCATCCCGGAGGTTCGTGGGTTTAGGAGCCCAAACGCACCAAGACAGCCTACGGGGGTTTTCCTAAACCCAGGTTTGATGTCGCTGGTTTGAAAACAAATATCTCTCACTATCAATTTGCTGACTGAGGACTGAGCTACGGCGGAGAGTCATTTGATATTCCTTTTGATCGCCAAAACACAAACCGGATGACGGGTATTTCACAGGCGGTAGAGATCCTGTGAAATGTTAACAGACGCCGCCTCGACGCGCACGCCGCCAATTTCATACCTGCTGTCATCACTTGTTTTCCCTCTGTTTCGGATAAATAAAATAAAAAGTTACGCTGGATTCATTTCCCGGCAATCATTTTTCGGCTTCGATTGAAAGTGGTGGAATTTCGAGGCGCTTGGTGTGCCAGCTCCATGACAACCTCAAGACAGGAAGGGAGCAGGGGGGCTGGTCTGACAGGTAGCTGACAGGCAACGAGAGAAAGGGAGAGAGTTTGGAAGCAAGAGAAACGTCTGCTTCGTGTCAGCTCGACATTCCCCAAGAAAGTTCTGGACTTTTCCGAAGTTTGGGAATGCACCGGTGGAGGTCTGGCGAGTCGTGGGGAGACAGAGAGGGGGGGGCGGCTGGGGGATTTGGGGGGTTCCTGACTCCAGATACCTGACTTGGGGCAGCATGAGGTAGTGGATGCTGCTGGCGTCCTTCTCATTCACAGAGTCAGGGTGGAGGAGGTGGCGCAGGTTCTGGTACATCAGCTCAGTTATGAAGGGCGTGAAGGGAGCCTGAGTACAGAAGAACCAGCTGGTTGGACATGCACACTCTCTCTCTGTGTCTCTCTTTGTCTCTCACTCACACTCTCTGTGTCTCTCTTTGTCTCTCACTCACACTCTCTCACTCTCTCTTTGTTTCTCACTCTCTCACACACTTTGTCTCTCTCTCTCACTAACTCTCTCTTTCTGTCTCTCACACACGCACGCACGCACGCACACCAGTGACTCACCATAAGCCTGCACATGGAGAAGAGAACACTAAAGAGAGTCTCCAGCGCCCACAGGCAGTCCTCTGTGCCGCCCTCTCCCTGTAGGGTCACACACACACACACACATCAGCATGCTACCCCTGGCAGTTGACTGCCACTGCCCACACAGTAGCAGCCACAGGAGGTATCGAAACAGGAATCTTCCGGAAACACGGCCGTTGTGCACCAGAGGGGGTTGGATGAAGATGATGGTCTGAACCCTGAGGGTGTCCCCCTCTGGTCCACCATATCCTGGCCTGGAGGTGGATTGTCAAAAACGTTTGTCGAGATCGGAAACCTCACCTTCAGGCGCCTGCGGTTGGTCCTCACGTACCAGTTGGTAAGCATGTCCACAAACTTCACAAGCTTGGGCACCACCATGTACAGCCTGTAGGCTGGCAGGAGGACAACAGATTAGTTTCCCCTGGCGGTAATCTAATCCCAGACACAAAGGGTGAAGTGCAGCAAGCCGAACGATACCCAGAACAACTTTACCCAGAACGGACAACATCCATGCATAATAAGGCCATTGAATAAGGAACAATACATGGATCTAGATATAATTGGTGTTAGTATAGCGTATAGTATATAATATATATATAAATATTGGGTTAATGGGGCAAGGGATTGTGATAGATGGAGGTCTTACCATCCATCTCCGACTTAAAGAACTGGATGAGGGACTGTGTGAAAGACTGGACCCACTTGTCCATGATGTTGTCACTCCGCTTGGCTGTGTTCTCGTTGTACAGGAAGGCAACATCTTCCTCCTAGGTGCCAACAAACACAGCCTGGGTGAGACCTGCCAGACCACATGCAGGCTGGCACAGCCACATTCACACACCGAAAGATTCCCTCAAACCCCCCCCCCCCCCCCCCCACAAGCACACATCTAAAATTAGAAGGTTTGTTTGCACCCCCCTTCTTCCCTTCCCATCCTCCCCCAGAGAGGAGGCGGCGGCCCAGCGAGCAGCCCTGTGTGAAGCCCCTCCAGCTGCCTGGCCCAGCCAGATGGGAGGCAGGGAGGGAGGCTGGAGGGAGAGTGTGCGGAGAGAGGCTGGTGGGGGGGGGGTGGCGTGGCGTGCGAGGGAACAGAAGCTGTAGGAAGAGAGGCCCAGGAAGAAGCGTGTGGGGAGAGATAAAGGCTGTGCATCGCATGGATGCTGACAGGGACGCCAGAGAGGAGCGTGTGTTTGTGTGTGTGTGTGTGTGAGTGTGTGTGTGTGTGTGTGTGTAGAGGGGGTGGGGACTAAGCAGGTACCTTCTGCAGCCTCTGAACGTTCTGGATCAGGAAGCGGTAGGCATTGTACCAGGGCAGGAAAACGTCCTTCAAGACATCGCGAACGCCGTCTTCTTTGAATCGCAGGTTCTCTGCCCGCACTACCGGAGAATTGATCAGATAGAGCCTGGAGGAGGTGGGGACAGGAGGAGGGGACAGGAGGGGGGGACAGGAGGGGGGGACAGGACGAGGGGACAGGAGGAGGGGCAAGGGGTGGGCACGCAGTGGAGATGAAAGACCAGTGAGCAGGATGTAAACACAGTTCCTCCCCTCCTTTCTCATCCCTCCCCCTGCTCTCCTCCCCCTTCTCCCCTCCTTTCTGACACAGTCAAAAGTGGAAAAAAACCTGGGCCCCCGACCTATCCTCTCTCTCCCCTCCAGGAGTGTCCTCTCTCTAAGACCTTGTGTGAGAGTTCCTGGAGTCAGGGGTATGAGGAGGGCAGGCCTCCTGACTGAGGGGAGGACAGGGAGCGGCAACTCCTCAGAGGAATCGGGCCGTTCCAGTTCCACTGAACCACCATGACGTAACGGCTTCTGATCCCCCCCCCTTATCCCTGCCACGGCTACCCAGAAATGAGGTCATCGAATCCCGCCCCTCCTTCCCCCCCCCCGTCCCTGTGACACGGTCGACACCACCAGTGCTTTAAAAATGGAGAGGAGAGCAGATGCCTTGGCCTCGACTTCGCTCGGCTCATTAATTTCTCATGGATTCAGAGGCAAAGTAGATGAACGCGCTGCAAAAACGCCAATCTTATCAAAACAACCCTGACGGGGTCGGCCAGGCTGGGGAGGAGGAAGAGGAGGAAGAGGAGGAAGAGACGGCGATATGCGCCGCTTTACATGTAACATTTAGGATATCGGCCCTTGCAATTGCGTCACTAGAAATACCCTATCGGAGGCTTACGGAAGAATACTGGCTAATAAGACCAAATTCCGTCTTTGGCATATGGGCGTCCCGCGCCGTGCTTTATTCAGTAACCATATGGCGATGTCACGGCAGAGCCACCGGCTCCGCGTACAACGGAGGACAGAAATATCCCCCTGTTGAAATAGCCAATCAGATTTGGCTGTAGAGCGTGGTGGTGTTGCAGGGCCACTCCTCCAGCGTGCCAGCAGAGCTTACCTCAGGGCGTCAGCACCGTAGCTCTGCACTATCAGACCAGGATCTGGGTAGTTCTTCTTCCGTTTGCTCATCTTTTGCCCATCGCTGCATGAATAAACCATCACGCACACGCACACACGAACGAACACACACACACACACACACATATGAAAAACCATACATTTGGTATTCAAATGAGCCAAGTTCTTCCAGGTCACTAGGCCTTTAAGCACACAAGTTTGAACACTTCTCTTGTTTGGGGACCCGGGGGCTGAAATTCCAATATGAGACCCCCCACCGGCAAAATGTCACAGCACATACAGGAATATGTGTACAGACCACTAATCTTATTATGTGAGGGAGGGGGGGGGGGGGGGGGCAGGAGCACGCAAACCCTGGCAGAGTCAAAAGGAGAACGGACCTTGCGAGGACTAGCCCATTCACGATCACGTTCTTGAACGGCGGTTTGCCGAAGAGCGCGGTCGACAGCACCAGCAGTGTGTAGAACCTAGAGGGCGGAGAACAAAATGGCGTCCGTTATTCCGCAGGCCATCGTTCGCAAAAGAGGCGAGGTTTTGTCCCACCCCGCACGGGTGCTCGCGCGCGACCCTGAGCTCCGCTAACGGTGCGGGGACTCTCTCTCTCACCATCCTCGGGTCTGGTCGATGCCCTCGGCGATGAAGTCGGCGGGGAAGGTGTCCTCGAACTCCTTGCGGTTCTCGAAGGGGTAGTGAGCCTGCGCGTACGGCATGCTCCCGCTCTCGAACCAGCAGTCGAACACCTCCGGCACCCTGCGGAGGACCCCCTTCCCGCAGCGCGACGGGATGGTCAAGGCGTCGATGCTGCAAGGACAGGCAGACGTCAGGGGTGTGTGGAGGGGGGCGTACTAACCCTAACTGCAATACTGAAGAACTTCCCCCAAATGAACTCTGGGTTTCCTTCCTGCCACTTGCAGACATGCTTCTCTGCTCCTCACGTGTTTATTGCAGAAATACTTAAAAATCTCGCCCACTGCCGTTTCCCCACCTGACTCCACACATACCTAGAAGTCCTCGACGAGTCTGACCTCCTTCTCATGATCAATTAAGCGTAATTAGGATCCCTGAAAGTGATCCATCTCACCCTGTCACTGGACCCCGTCTGACAGGGCTGGGCTTGTCAGCGTGGCGGGGCCGAGGAGATGTGCTCGGCCCGCAATCGGCGCAGACTATCGGTGACTCACCTCTCCCGATGCAGATCGGTTACTTTCACCCCTGTAAGCTCTTCCAGCTCCGCCATCGACCCCACGCACACCACCTGTGGGCAAACACACATGGCCGCGGCGGCGGCAGACGCGCGCACGGCCGGATATGAGTCAGCGGCGAGGCCGAGGCATCTCTTGACCCCGCCCGAGGTCAGAGTAGCGCGTCTCCGTCTCGTCTCAGCGGGAGTGATGATGCCAAAATGTCGGCCACCAGCAACTTCTCAGGTGCCGGGAAAAGTTTGTTGGAAAGTGTGTTAGCAGCTCTCCTCCGAGTATCGAGCTGTAATCCTGTTCCAATTTCTGAACAGACTCAGGTAAGATGGCCCAGATACGGCCGCCAACGCAGAGAGAGAGGGAGAGAGACAGAAGGAGAGAGATGGAGATGGAGAGGGAGGGAGAGAGAGAGAGAGAGAGAGGTGTGTGTGTGTGAGGGAGAGGAGGAGGGAGATTGGAGGGATATTGGAGGGAGAGGTGGAGGGATGTGGAGAGAGGGATGAGGAGGAGAGAGAGAGAGAGTAGAGGAAGAGAGAGAGAGAGAAGAGAGAAATGAGAGATCGATGAGAGGCCGAAATATAAAGAGTGAGATGTAGAAGCAGAAATACAGTGAGACACAGAGAGAGAAAAAACAGAGAGAAAGAGAGAGAAGAGAGGGAGCGCACGTGAGAGAAAGGAGCAGAGAGCTTGGAGGTAGAAAGGGGAGATTTGAGAACGCAGAACGAGAGGAAGGGGGAGAGAGAGAAGAGAGAAGAGGAAGAGAGGGATGGTACGAGAAGCTATGTAGCAAGGTGAGGAAACGCGGGCGACTACTTGTTGACCTAAGGTCGTGGACGCGTCACGGGTGGTAAATTCCGCGGTAGTAAAGCGCAGACAAGACCCCGCAGGACTTGGGCCGAATCAAGCCCTGCCGTGGAGAGTTTACGTTAATCTGTGTGTGTGAGAGATAGAGAGAGAGAATGGAGGGAGGGTGGGAGCGAGGGAGGGTGGGAGGGATTGAGAGAGAGGGGAGGGAAGGCGGAGAGAGAGAGAGAGGAGGGGAGGGAGAGAGACGAGAGAGAGAGCGACCCCGCGCACCGGGGAGAGAAGAGAGGGAGGAGCAGGAAGGGGAGAGAAGCAGAGCAGAGAGGAAGGGGGAGAGAGAGAGAGAGAGAGACGCACGCGGAGAATCCGAGAGAGAGAGACGAGAGAAGAGAGAGAATTCAGATCCACTTTCTGGCCTTGCACAAGCTCAGGGAGTCTAAGTTACCCCGGAGACTCACGCCTGGAAACAGTCACAATGCTATTTTCAGGAAGCAGGTCGCTGTCCTTCTTTTAGGTAGCAGCTTCGTTTCATTTTTCAAAGATTCAAACAACCTAAATCTGACACCCAAATGAAGCAACGTCTTTTGTGAGCTCCTCGGCTAAGCACACATTAGACCGTTTGTTTATAATTCCTTCAGGCTTTCAGCAATGTCAGTGCAGTAGCAGCAGATACTGAGCCAGAAACTAATGGAGGCCCAAATGAAGATGAGAGACGAAACAGAGACGCAAAGAGGCCACAGACTGAGGACCTTTGATGTTCGCTAGTGTTTCTTTCTTTTTTTCCTTTGCTTTTACCAGAAAACACCGTTGAGAGATTCTGGTTTATTTTGTTGTTGTGTATGCTTTATGAATTATGAATGAGTTGGGGTTTATAGGTGCCAGAGCCTGAGGGGAAGCCGCCCCGAACTCCTCTGTTGGGTCACGCTAGATCTGAGAGCACAGCTAGCTTATTTACCGCTAACACAACTCCCACTGCCTGTCTACTTGTGCCGGACACCCTCTCCGAAGTTTTGCAGAGGGCCGGAAAAGGACGGCTACTGACCTCCTCGTAGTCATCGCTGACCCACAGGGGGATTGGCGTGCCCCAGTAACGGTTCCGAGAAATGGCCCAATCCCGCGCGTCCCTCAGCCAGTTGCCGAAACGCTTCTCCCCCACAAACTCCGGGACCCTGAGAAGAATGAGTCACAGTCGGGTATGAGGAGAAATGGAGGGGGAAGGGAGGAGGGGAAGGGGGAGTGTCCAGAGAGGGATGCAGAAACAGAGAGACAGACGGAGAGAAAACAAACACGACTGATGCACTGGGGATGAGCCTCGCTCATCAAAACGAGCAGATTCCGACGTGGAGACGGCAGCCTGGGTCTGCCGGCACCTGGAGGAGCAGGAGAGCGAGCGCATAACGCCTTACACAAGACAGCTTATGTAACATGGTGTAACATGGCAGAGCCACATCTGCTGTGGGGGAGACGAGTGCTGACGGAGGAGAGCTTTTTCGCTAGCGCCACTGGATTCACCCACACGGGACCGCTGCTTTTTTTTTCTCCAAGAGCTTCTCCCTTTTGTTTTTCAAAAGATTCTTCAAAGTCACTCCTTAATTATATTCGGTGAAAATATTATGTTTGTTATCCTTTCTGGTTTATTGAAGCAAACTCAATTCGTGAGACGTATCTTTACGTAACACCCTATATTGGCGTTTTGGGAAGACAAAGTCTTTTCCTTAAATTGGCCCGGCTGGTGTTTAGATCCACCTGCCAGACATACTGGGAGTGGACAGGTGGAAGGAGCGGAGAACACTCTCTGTGCTGACGAGCACATCTGCGCTGGTCTCTGGTCCTGCGATGCCACTCCCAGTGAACACGTAGCATGATACTATTCACGCAACACCACTGACCCACTTAAGAGCAAAACGCCCACTGAGCACATTTGGCGTTACGAGGGCATCCTGTATCGATAAAAGGGAATTGGACCTAATGCACATCCCTGATGCATGCCATTTACTGGTCATTGTAATCAACCCTCGCTAGCACTTTGTGGACAACAACAACAACAAAAATCGGTGGGCTTCCAGGTCTAGAGCTGGACTAGCTTGCCTCGGCACCGTGTTAAGTCTACTGCACGCTAAAAATAAATGGCGACGCCTTCTTGATTAAATTGAAACGCAAAAAGGTTAGCGCTCGCTCAAAGGCATCTCCTTCCCCGTTTCCCTGCTCCGGCTCTCTGGATTTTACAAGAAACCTCGCCAGGAGACTGCAGAGGTAGACATCGCAGTGAGGTCTGTTCCACCCGCCGAGCAATGAGTTCATCAATTCCCATTTGGGAGAGGCATTTCTATTTAGGCACCCGATATATCAATTTAATGGTTTTTCCCCCCTCTCACCTCCTCTGGCCCCTCCCCCTCCCTTCCCTTGCCTACACTAAATGGGGTGCTTTGCTGTGCTACATGCTGAATGGTCTATCTAAAGAGCACGTTATACATGTCTACACTGAAGCTATGCACAGCAGACATGAAGCCCGGTGATAGTGATGGTGAGAGCTGGGAGACAAGACGGTAGGATGGCTCCGATCACAAGGAGGGGGGGGGGTGCTGTTAATGAGTTTGCTGTCAGTCTTGCTACCTGGAAATGACAGCACCAGTGGCGGTATCTCTTCAGTTGGCTTTCTGATGAGTCCTCCCTGGAGTTGAACATCCCCGTGTGGCGCCCGCAGTCCAACACGTGCCTACCTGAGACATCAACACGTGCCTACCTGAGACACCGACATGTGCCTACATGAGACACCAACACGTGCCTACCTGAGACACCAACACGTGCCTACCTGAGACACCAACACGTGCCTACCTGAGACACCAACACGTGCCTACCTGAGACACCAACGCTTATGAAGCCACTTAGAAGTCCATCTGCGCTCCTACGGTCGCACCAGACTTTCAATTGAGCTAACTGACGCTGGCGTTGGAAGTCATTTTGAATGATTAAAGCAGCGATTCCAATCAAAGATCTCTTTTTATGGTTCTACTGTGATTGAGCGTTGAGAATAAGAGCCCGGTGTAGGGTCCATGCAGGCTCTGCCTAGTAGCCCACCCACACACTGTAGAGAGAAATGTAGAGAGTGTGCTGCTCATCGGCTGAGGATGTGAGAGACCGTGTGTGTGCTTGTATGCATGTGCTCATCAGAAGGATGTGTGTGTGTGTGTATGTGCTCATCAGGAGGATGTGTGTGTGTGTGTATGTGCATGTACACATCAGAAGGATGTGTGTGTGTGTGTGTATGCATGTGCTCATCAGAAGGATGTGTGTGTGTGTGTGTATGCATGTGCTCATCAGAAGGATGTCTGCGTGTGTGTGTGTATGTCTGCGTGTGTGTGTGTGTATGCATGTGCTCATCAGAAGGATGTGTGTGTGTGTGTATGCATGTGCTCATCAGAAGGATGTGTGCGTGTGTGTGTATGCATGTGCTCATCAGAAGGATGTCTGTGTGTGTATGCATGTGCTCATCAGAAGAATGTCCGTGTGTGTGTGTATGTCTGCGTGTGTGTGTATGCATGTGCTCATCAGAAGGATGTCTGTGTGTGTGTGTGTGTGTGTGTGTGTGTATGCATGTGCTCATCAGGAGGATGTGCTAAAAGCAGCTACTCCCCACAAGATTTGATGGAACACATTAGAATAATTGTGCTTCCAGAATTCTATTAAAGGGACCAGGCTGTGACTGGGGGTGGGGATGGAGAGAGCAGCAGCCATTACACTCTGAACCTGCTCTGCATTTAATGGTGGCGCCATCTCCACCCAGCCCCGGACTCAGACGACTCATTGCCCATAGCATGGTAGCGTGAATCGGAATTGCGTCATTCGTCTAAAGCTTGTGCTGACAGCATGATCACAAACACGATCACCAAAACATATCAATCATGCTAAACGCCACACAGCACGGATGGGATTTCCACATCTGAAAAAAAAAGAAAAAAGATCCATGCTCTTCTGGATGGGCTTACGCCCCCCCCTCCCTCTCCCCACGACGTAGTGACTGTATGGGATCTTTACGTAGGGAGTCCGCATGCAGTGGTGTCAGCTTGTTTTAATAGCCTGGCCCTGCCTGGCCCTGCCTGGGGAGTTCCACGGCTCTTCGCCAGCCTTTACCTTTGCCGCGGGGCTGGTGATCTGTCTCTCGATGACAGCAAGCAGCTTTACCGCGGGCCGTCCTGCCCGTCCGGACCGGGGAGGCGGGAGGAGCGGAGATCGGCCGACCCGTACGCTCGCTGTGCGATACTAACCTCGTTAGCGGCTGGAGGCCACTAGAAAGCAAAGAGACGAATTTGGCGCTAACGCACGTGAGGCGTTGCTTGCGATAAACGCTAGCGTGGCATCGTGCGGAGGGTCGGACGCGGGAGGAGCGTCACTGTCGTGGAGAAGCAAACATCCGGCTTCTCTTCTGCAGGACCACATTTTAGGATGAGGGCTGTTTCAGTGGGGTAGGGGGTGTTCCATGGTGACAGCATAGTTACCAGTAGCATTTGTCGTTGTTTTCCAGAAGCTTCTCCACCATGTGCTCCACTCTAACGAACCAGCTGGGGACGGCCTTGTAGATCAGCGGCGTGTCCGACCTGAGAGGGGGGGGGGAAACGCGAGCGCCTCGTTAAAACACAGACCTAAGTAGCGACGGGGGCCATATTCTGGTCCTCACAACAGTTTGGGTTTACTAGAAACAATGTTTACAGTTGAACCTAGCCTGGACGTGCCCGAGCTAAGAGAAACATCAATAATACATGACCCTGGCCGGAGTCTCTCTCTGGGTTTTAGGGAGCCTGGCAGCTATCTAGTGGTGCTCCCATAGAGCTTGGATCAAAAAGACTGCCCTTGTCTGATATCGGGACATGACTTACAGCATGCATGTACTCTTTATGAAGAAACATGATCATTCAGAGAGACACTCTACTCTTTGGAAATAGATGTGTTCTTTCGTAAAGAGACGTTCTTTATAGAGATACGGCCAAGCGTCCGCGTTGAACATGATATGTCAGATTCACTTAGCAGCTTGGAAACCTTGAAAACCATTCAGCTAACCAGGAAGTCAAAGGCCACTTATCTGTTGTGGTGGAAGGGTATCAGCAAGGCAGTCTAAACAGCAACTTAAGTGTTTACATGTAGCAACGGAGTTTGCATAACACTATGACGGGAAAAAGAAGGTCGGAGACTAGAGCAGAGAACCACAAGTTCAGCCACGTGACAGGAAGGAGAATACATCCTCGGTAAACCTCTGGCGGCTGGTAGACGGTCCAGAGTTCTGCGTGAGGAGAGCTCTGGGTGAAGTGGGCACGATTCGCCCATATTGACAAGAGGTTAGCCTAATTAAACCCCAGTCAGGTCTCTCTGCAGCTGCAGCCGGGGGAACCGGAGAGAGGGGACGGCCACTCTGACCTTGGCCCGCTGGTCTGGGTGGCGAGGCCCACTGCTGAGTCGGCGACTCTGTATTGACTCCTCATGCTAATGTTACGCAGAAAGGAGGGAGGAGAGAAGGAGGAGGGGCCTTGTCAGCTCCTCTTTAATCCCTCCTCACTGACTTAATGCGAAAATGTGTTCTGGAAGTCCACAGGAGGGGTAAGGAGGTCTGTACAGGGAGCAGGGAGGGGAGGGGGGGGGATACGCCTTGTTCAGTCAGTAAAGTGGTGCTATAACAAAGCCTAGTGGAGCCCCGTGTCTAGGCAGAGCTGGGAGCGTCCCTGGTGGCCATGTCGGAGACGTCGGTCCTCGCTCACCTCCAGCAGAAGGGGTAGTTGTGCTTGACGGTGCTGGCGTTGACCAGGCGACCGCTCTCCTTCAGCCACTTGATGATGTTTTTGTCTGCATCCTGCCGAGAGGGGAGGAGGGGGCATGAGAACGGGGGGGGTAGCGGGGCAGAGACGAGTTACTCACATCCTACTCGACGCCTCGGTCCAGTCTAGAACTCATCTAACAGCAGATGTCAAAACCAGCGTCTTGATAGTGACATGCTGGAGGCTGGGAAAGGGACAGAGATGGACCCTGTACATCAGCTGTACAGTGAAACCTATTACGTGACTAATAATTACCCCCTGGATCGAAATGTTGTACATAATTGGCCGAGGGTTTATTCTGTCATACTTTGTCATGGTTATTACGACCCAACAAACAGAATTAGTCCTATGGGTTCACTATTTCATTTCTTCTTTTTTTTTACTGTATTCACTGTAATGCTGTTTTATATCGTAATTCTGTCACGCTTTCTTGTTGCATTAAGAAATTGACTTTCTACAAAAGTCTGATTAAATCACTTTAATGGAAACGTGTCGCTGGTGTCCTTGCAGCAAACTGGAGCTGAATTGGCTTCCTGTCTCATGCATAATTGATTTCCTGAGCCTTTTCTTAACTTACCAAAGCTATGTGAGGGAGCGGATCTCAGCCCTGCCTTCCACTCGCCCCTCCCATGGTCCTCCTAACTCTACGCTAGGCTGTACCAGCTCTGGGAGGCCACTGGCAAGACTGGCTTGAAAGCTTGTCATCCTATCTGGCACGCGTCATTGGAAAAGCTTTGAGTCGCTCCAACCAAGCTTTCTAAACACGCGATTCATCAGTCAGGCATACAGTAGTCATGGAGCACTTTTTTTCTTTCTCCCCCCCCCCCCCCCCCCCCCCCCCTCTATCGAAGGTAAACCGTTTCCTGCCTTTTTAAGAAAACCTAAGGGTTCTAAAAAACAACCCAGGAAGGATTTTAAAAATCCCTTGTGGTTTTTTTT
>BROE01000020.1:5532665-5590296 GCA_036571765.1 Plecoglossus altivelis
CTTTTTTTTCCCCCCCCCCCCCCCCCCCCCCCCTCTATCGAAACCGTCGCCTGCCTTAAAAACCAGGTTAACCGAATGTAACTTATATTTCGAGTCTGACAGTCACTGGCTTCGGAGAGACACACTGTATCACTAGTCGTGCTGTAAACAGCGCCGGGCGTCAGCAATCCACAGGTGCCCCGCCAAGGAGGTCGAGTTTGGCACCCTTAATGAAGCTTGTTTTTAGCACACTCCTGAGCAGACGGACGACAGAGACAGGACAGGTTATCCCGCCCCTCACCCTCCTCTCTCTCCGTTTCTCTTCACTCTCTTCCTCTCCCTCTTTCAGACTTGTCGTCCCTCTCTCCATCTCCCAACACTCATCAAACAAAACACCCCTCATAATCAACACCCACTACCTCATTACGTCCCAAGTCATACAACAAATCCACAATCACAGTACCACATCCTCTATATTTGACCAACCACCTGTAATCCTCCTGAGACAGAAAAAGTCATTAGTTACCTGACAAATCATCACCAGTCGGCTTGTTGTAGGATAGTTCTCTCTAGAAGTCTTTACACTTCTATAATTCTCCACTCTCTTTCTCCCCTTTGTCTCTCCCCCCGTTCTCTCCCCCGTGTCTCTCTCTCTCCCCCCCAACATCCCTTGTAGTCTCTGCTCTCTCTCCCCACGTGTCTCTCTCCCCCTGTCTCTCTCCCCGTGTTTCTCTCCCTGTGTCTCTCTCCCCCGTGTGTCTCCCCCCGTGTCTCTCTCCCTGTGTGTCTCCCCCGTGTCTCTCTCCCTCTCTCTCATCCTGTGTCTCCCTCTCCCCCTTCTCTAAGCTCCCAGCAGCTAGCAGCCTCTCTCTTTGACAAGGACATCTTCAGCTATTACCAGTGACCTCCACAGCAGACAGGTAGCCCTGTGATGAGAGACACCTGGCCCCAGGCAGGTCTCCACACTGGCACTAACTAGACCAACCCTCTCCAGGAGCACTGCTACAGGAGCACATCCAGGGGAGGGAAGCTTTCTGGAGCTTTCTAAAGCCTCGGCTCTGAAAAGGAAGCGTGCGGGCTGACACTAAGTGTGTTCTCAAAACTCCTGTCTGGCAGAGCGGACACCTTCACCATTGGCAGCGGTCACCTTCATTTCGAAAGAGGATTTCTGAGAAACAACCTGACGAATTCTTCCTTTTCAGGCGCGACGTAGATAAGCAGTTTCCTCGTTCCATTCCTTGATAAGGGACGTCTCTACGTGAGCATTTGGGCCGATCGAAAGCTCGACGGATTAGCAATGGCAACTCACAGCTCCGAAGTAGGGGGCCTGGTGGACCACCCCGGTGCCCTCCTCCTCTCTGACGTAGTTGTCCGTCAACACGGTGTAGGCCCCTTTCTCCTTGTACTAGAGGGATGAGCGGGGCACCATGACAACATGGGGGGGGGGGCAAATAAAAACATAATGGTAAATGATGACCAGAGGACGACAGGTTAAACATTGAGCCCTGTCGCAGCCTGGTACCAGCAGGTCTGTCTGTGGTCAGGGTTAAAAGGTCAAAGCATGCATGTACGTAACATGTGATCAAGGTGACATTCTCACCTTGGCGTAGAAGTAGTCAAACAGGGGCTTGTACTTCTTCCCTTTCAGACTCTTCCCAGGGAATCTGGAAAAATGCAAACGCACCACTTAAAAAAACAACTAATCAGCTCTTCCCTCAAACACTGTTCCACCAGGATTGGTTTAATCCCTATTATTTGGAGTCCCAGTCGACTCCGACGCTTAAGCAGCCCTTGGACCTAGTTTGACTGTGATGTGTGCTGACATACCTCACTTCATCTGCTACCCACATTTCCTCCTGCTCCAATACTAGTCAGTGAGCTGTGTAATAAGGAGTGTCTTTGGGAACAGACTAACTCAACTCTGCCTGATGAAAAGACTCTCTCCGTCACTAAGGTTTGCCGTTGCCCTGCTCATTCGAGAACACTTAATTATCGTCAAGAAATTCTAATTGAACAGTTAAAACAACTAACGCTTTTCAAGGGTTTTAAAGCCATGCTCACAGGCTTGTTAAGTCAGAAGCCCGCTCCGGTCACTTGTATTGCTCTCGACCATGACAGTGACAGTTATTTGATTTGACCAATTCTTGCGACGATGGCCTTCCACGACCACAGGAGTCGTCCGCTACCAAACTCTTCTCCAAAAGGATACGACACGGCGCTCCTCCTACGCACGCCTGCCTGCCTGCGGTCGCAGAGCGCAGAGAACCCCCAGGGAAGAGCAATCCAACCCAGAGCGATACCGATCGCTAGCCGGTGGAGGGACCCACCTAGATATAATCTGTGCGCTTCTCTTATTGTCACTTATCTCCCCTCCTCCAGAAGGGCTGGCTTGGTACCGGTCCAATCACCAGGTGTATAGACGCACGCGAGCTGAGAGAAGGTCTAAAACGTCCTGCGAACTACGGAACGGTCGGGGGAATAACCAGTCGATAATAAATGACCGAATTCCTTTCAAACGCAGTGGTTGTTGAAACTGAGGTGCACATTCTGGACTGAGCCTTATAAGGAGAGGGCGTGGCAAGGGTCTGAACACTCACTTGTCGAGGATTGTGTATTCACCCTCCGACTTGAAGAGGGCTCCCAGCCTGGCTTCCATCATGATGTAGACCTTCCCGGTGGCGTTGTCTGGGACCCGGGTAGAAGATGGCACCGTGGGCAGAGACAGGCAGAGAGACAGGGGGAGACAGTGTGAGAGGGAACTCAACTTGAAACCTTCGGTAAACATTTTCTAAAGCTACACACACACACACAAGTGGGATACCTGAAATCTCTAGCCCAGCTGTCGAAAGCTCTACCGCTGAGCTGTACCCAGGTGAATATCCCACATATATGCCCAGTTCCCAGTTGTCTTGGTTGCTAACCAAGATGCGTTTCGGATCGTAAATAGGCCTCTTTTGATTCAAACGCCAAAGACATCAAGGTCAGAGGACATAACATAACCCAACATGACATAACCCAAACCCAAACCAACCCAGGTCTGTTCAACTAACCGAAACGCTGCTCTCCGACTGGCTTTCCCTATGCAAGAACAGTCAGAGCACTGTACACAAACCTCTTAAATAATGCAGCATTTCAATACCGTTCCTAAACGAAAGCAGCTTCGCCCCTCTCCAACCCTGGCCCGTGGGAGCGGAGGAGAATAGGAGGAGACGCAGGCAGAGGAGGCGAACAGAGAAGCTTCCTAATCAGACGTGAATAACAGGGCCTAAACCCCAACCGCCCTAGAAGAGGAGGTTGTATCAATAAAACATGGCAGCTCCCCTCAGCGGGACGATAAATGATTTCTCAGCCCAGGCCGGCTGCTGCTGGCAGGCCAGGCTCTGATAGCATCGACTCAGAGAACACTGGCAGAGGGGCAGAGGGAGAGAAAGAGGGAGGGAGAGAGGGAGGGCGGGCGGGAGCGAGGGAGGAAAAGACTGGCGAAGAGGAGAGACGGAGGGACACAGCGTTCATTGGTATTCTAAGGCGTTCGTCCATGCAGCACGCCACAGACGGTGACGCGCACGGCGCTCCGCGCGTGGGGCAACGCTGCCCCCTGCAGCTCACGTCTGCTCACGACATGGATGTGGAAAAGTAGGTCACCTTTTTTACTTTCTTTTTTATGCCAGCTATTTTCACAAAGATCCAAAGCTACAGTAAAAAAAAAAAAGTAACAAAAATAAACCTCTCTGGAGCGTTTTTCTTTATTTGAACAAGCAGCAGAGCTTTTTGAAGTGGCCTGATTTTGACAACGCCCATGTTTCACAATTCCGTCCCGTCTACATGGGCGTTCAGGCAAAGTTAGCATCAAGATGCGTGATCATCTGCACAGATCATCAACTGAATTTGCTATCTGTTGAATCAAACCACCCTGACTTGTTTTTGTTTGTTCGTTAGTTGTTATCTGGAATATGTGGTGTCAGTTAGGGTGTAACCATGGAAAGTACAAAACTCATTCCCAACACAGCCTAGACGTTCACGGAAGAATCAGGAGTCTCACCTTTGACCTTGACGTACTGAAAGTCGGGGTTGACACACAGAGCCAGGTTACTGGGCAGGGTCCAGGGGGTGGTGGTCCAGGCGACCAGAGACACGTTGTCATCCTCCAGCAGGGGGAAGTTCACAATCACAGACGGGTCTTGGACATCCTGGGAGGAGTGGGGGGGGACAAAAATGGCCGCCTTTAGCAAAGTTACCTTTAATGAGGCTCAATGAAGTGTCGATATAAGAATGAAAGACCACAGACTGAGCTGAGGCGAATGACGTGAACACCACGCGATAACAATGTGATCGAACCAGCACAAGGGTGTGACTGCTTTCTTCCAAAGAGAAAGAACGTGCAAGAATGTAGTCCTCTCTAATCAAAATCTCACTGAAGACACAGCATGGGGCAGTCTACCTTGTAGTTCTGGTTGGATTCAAAGTTGGACAGGGGGGTGCTGCAGGCCGTGGAATAAGGCATGACCTTGACCCCGCGGTAGACCAGTCCCTTCTCATACAGCTGCTTAAAAACCCACCTGGAGCAGGGGAGTGGGGGGGGGGCAACACAGAATAAGAGGGCAATAAGAACAATACTGCCCATTAGATTAAATAATCAGGATTACTGGGAAATGTACCTATACATCAACGTATCCTTCAGGTAAATGTTACAATCATGAAACTCTCTAAGGTGGGAATTCCTACGATCACTCACCAGACAGTTTCCATAAACCAGGGGTAGAGAGTCTTGTAATCGTTCTTGAAGTCGATCCACCTGCCCATTCTTTTCACCGACGTCTGGGGGGGATAAGAATGATGAAGTTATATAGCAGTTTCACTCATAGCAAACACGGTGCGAGTGAGCAGCAGGTTATGTCTTCTTCTGTGAATCTCTTTACTCGTTAACGATAGAACAGCTTACCTCCCACTCGCCAGAGTATCTCATGACGATTTTCCTGCACTGATTGTTGTACTCGGCGATGCCCATCTTAGCCACGTCGTCAGGCCCCTTGATGTTCAGGGTCTTATCGATCTCGTATTCCTACAGGGTTGTTGGATCACAGGAGGAATCACACCGATTGGAATTACCCTGGCTGTTACCCTGTTACCTGTTACCCTGGCTGTGTCATCGTGAACTCGGGTCTCGGTTGGAATCACCCAGAAGTTGAAGGAACCCAATATTTCCAAGTGGTCTTTGACAAGACTGACAGAGACCAGCTGTACTGTTCGAACAGTCTCTCCCCCCCCCCCCCCAGACATATACATTTATGGCTAATTAGTTCAAATGGAGGTGGCTTCCTCCACAGTTAGCAACGGTTCCGAAAAATGACCCTTCTGGGTGTCATTTTTTTTTAAAGGAAATTTGAGTCAAAAGTAGCCCGACGACAGTTGCTGCTTGTAGCGGCAGAGTGAACCACCTCCTACTCCACATGAAACACCAGCCCTCGTGTAAGGACATGTTTACAATCCATTCGGTTCAGAATGATGGCTTTGATACGATGGTTTAACGTAGAGAATAATAAGATGAACTAGAAACGCAATTTATTACTCATTCAATCAAAAGCTTACTATCCAAGAGTTTACTAACTCTAATAAACGCATTATGTAGGACACATGAATGAATGATTCATTCTAATTCTAAGTGTGATTTGTCTAATCCCACCACTCCTATTCGTAGGCAAACTATATCTGTATCGAATTGCAATTAAGACTCTTCAGATTGATTCTTACCACAGGTAACCCATGACAATCCCAGCCAAACCTGCGGTCTACATGGAAACCACTCTGGTGGGCGAACCTGGTGACAATGTCTTTGATGGTGCCAGCAAGGATGTGGCCATAGTGAGGAAGGCCAGTGGCAAAGGGTGGCCCATCATAGAAGGTGTATCTGGACAGGGGACAGAAACATTGAATAGTCCGCTGGACCCAGGTGTAGGTTTTGCTTGGCATCAACAAGTTGTACATTTCTCTTCCGATCAACAAAGACACATTACAATCTCATGTTCCCCCTGAAGTCATTCCTTCTGACTGATTTACCACTTACTTTGGCCTGTTTTTGGACTGTTTCAGACATTCCTGAAAGCAATCTTTGTCCTGCCAGAACTGCAGAATGCGCTCCTCCTCAGACGAGAAGTTGATGGTATCAGGAACCGGCTCTACCATGGTCTCTGCGTTCAGTCAATCAGTCAACATAGTATTTGAATTAGAGAAAGTTCCAAAGCTTTCGGACCCTAAATGGTCAACATTCATAGCTAGTACAGACCTTTACTAATTTACTTATTTGAATTGAACACAATGTATATTAGATCCTCCTGACAGTCAATATTACATTCCCAATCATTTCTACACTACAGCCTTTTGCAAGACATTGATATTGCTTTCCAATCGCAATATAGAATGACGTATCCTTAACATGAACAAGAATGGTTTTTCGCCAGCTAACAGTCCTGGCTAATATACAGTGAGCTAACAGGCTAACTAAATAGCCACCAAGTACATTTCAGATTTATAATGGCTGCTGCACGAACAAGATATAGTGTTCTTGCCCACACATGTGCCGATGTATATAAATATTTGGCTATACCTAATAACTGTCAGACATAATGATTTCTATGTTCATTGAAGACACTCACATGTGTCGACCCGGACTTCCAATGGACGGGCACAAAAAACGAAATGATGCAACTATACGTAACTAATTTGACTTGTACCTCCGCAAAACATTTCCGGTTGGTTCGGTAAAACATTTCAAAATAAAGGCCTAAAGAGAAACTCCTTTGTGTTCATTTGGTGTCAAAAGTAAACTTTCTTCCATAAAAAGGAAGGAAGCGACAAAGAATATAATAAATATTACGAAAAAAAAATGATTGGCAAAAGTAAAAGAGCCCTTTTGTTGCTCGATTCAATTTGTACAATACAACAAAATTGAAAACGTATTCACTAACTGTTTTACATAATAGACTGAGGTCCCAGTCACATCAATATAATTCAAAACAAAAGTGGGAAAAAAGCCAAAATAAGTAAGAATAAACATTTGGGGTTTCTTATATAATTTCAAACAATCATTTGTCCTGGATTGGGGCATGGTCATTACTCCATAGGTGAGAAGGTGATATACTAAAACAATGAAAGAATAAAATAAAACTGCCCCAGCTAGTGCAGCCGCCAGCACAACTCATAATTTCAGAAAAAATCTCTTTTTAAATACACTTTCACTCTAACTAACATGATCATATCTCAAGTTAATCAGAGCAGTATCCTACTGAAGATATGTTAAGTCAACAACACATGTGCGGTGGTGAGACCAGGAAAAATGCTCATTGCAATGTTCATTCATGCTTTTTATTGTCATCTCATTTACGATGTCTTATTAGAATGGGAGGGTGTGGTTTTCCATGCAGGGAATGCAGGGATAGTATATAATGTTAGCACACAACCAGCATCTTGTTTTAGAAGGGTCCACTCCAGTGGGAGTGATTGAGTGTACGAGGGTGACATTGTTCTTTTACAGATTCTCAGTATGGATGACATCTACAAAGCAGCAGTAAGTGCAACATTTTCCTGATTGTCTCATCACTTTTAACTGGAACTACCAGCTGATATCTGTTTATATATAAGTTTATATTCCACTTGACACACTACAGGCATATACTCTGTCTGATAACATTAGTGCTGGTTTCAGCTGTCCTTCTGATAAATGTAAATGATGGTTAAGTTTGTAATCAAGGCTTTAAATTAGGGCTACCACAGTTATAGGTGACAATCCCCCCAATAAAAGTATGAACTAGTGTGAATTCTATTGTTGCCAGAGCATCCACTGCTAACCTTGACTGCATGACCAATGAGTGTATCGCATTACACGGTTCCCTTTGCGTAGTCTGTGTTGAATCTAGCATTGAACTCTGACTCTAGCTCAAGCAGCTGTCTTCAATAGTAATTCCGGGTAGCTTTGTCAAGATTACAAGTCATTGTTTTGCCAAACCGTACGTGAGCATTTGTGTTCTTTTTTAGAACTTTTATTGCCCTATTGTTTTCGGTGTCTTATAGCTCTTAAAGGATGACAAAACAAAATACCTTGGTGGGGAAATGTGGATACCCCAGCAACGAGCGTTCATCACTGACGATGTCATTTGGATAGATGCAGTACTTTTATTGTACTTTTATTTTGTGAAGGTGTATAATGATAGTCAAAGTGGGATTGGCCCATGTGTCCCATCTACTTCACAGGTAGAGCAGCTGACAGAGGAACAGAAACACGGTACGACCTGATGTGTGGCCCTCCCACCTACCGTACGCTTCCACCACACCTCCAGGAACCTCCTATACAAGTTTATGGTAACACTAGTTAGACTTTCCATCCAGGTCTGAGAAACTAGCTATTTCTCCCCGTGCGATGTAGAGTTCCGCGCTGCGTTTGACATCTTTGTCCAGGACGCAGAGGACGGCTGCATCAGCACCAAGGAGCTGGGCAAGGTGATGAGGATGTTGGGTCAGAAGCCTACACCTGCAGAGCTGCTGGAGATGATCAAGGAAGTGGATGAGGATGGTAGCCTACACTCCCAGATGACCGTGGGCCATGGATTGGGATGACGCACACTGCGTGCTGTAACGGGTAGTTCGACTAAAATCCTGTCAAACTTGCGTTTCTCATTGCAATTTGAAGGCGTCTTTTCGCAGGTAGCGGCACGGTGGACTTTGAGGAGTTCCTGGTCATGATGGTGAGGAGCATGAAGGACAACAGCAAGGGGAAGACTGAGGACGAACTGGCTGACCTTTTCAGAATGTTCGACAAGTACGTTATAAACGAAACTCGAACTTGAATCGGAACCGCTACAACCTGGCAGCGTCCGTCCTACTTGAAACTGCCGTGATACTTACGTCCGAGTTCTGGTTTCTCATCTCCAGGAACAAAGATGGCTACATTGATTCGGAGGAGTTGAAGATGATGCTGAACTCGACAGGCGAGGGCATCACAGAGGATGACCTGGACGAACTGATGAGGGACGGCGATAAGAACAACGACGGGAGGATCGACTACGACGGTGAGAGCAACGGCAAACGTTTAACGGCACCTGTCGCTCACTTGGCCGTTTGAAATGTTTAATCTTTTCTTTTTAATCCACAGAATTTTTGGATTTCATGCAAGGAGTGGAATAGAGAACACCAAAGAAAATCCCCACGTGTTATACTATAAGAATCAAATCTGTAATCCCTGAATTACTTTCATAAAGTAATTATGGCAAGTTTGAGTCATGGTTGCGTATACATTTACTCAAGAGATGAGACATCAGTAACTTCCCTGGTGCCAGCAGATTACTTCTTGAATATTCAGACATGGTCCAGGCTTCCATGACCTCCCAATGCCCCCAGCTCACTTTAGAAAAAAAGCTAATTTGACACATCTAGTATGGCACTTGTTACACGCACGGCTGGGGTCTAATTAATAGTGGCTATGGATAGAGCGAATAATGAGAAAGTGAGAAAAGATTGTGTGGGTCCGTTTTAGACATGCTAGACTGAAGATACGTTAATATTGAAGATTAAAAACTAAACTAATCACGAGGATGGAGAGACCAGTGTACAGACAGGCAACTGTTTTCCTGCATTCCTTCAATAATGTAATGCCATTAAAATGCCATTTACAGTCATGCGACAGGTAAATCAAGACATGGTTACTGGCTGTGCAATAATCATCAACTCTCAAAGCTGATTTGCGAGAGAATCAGCATGTAGATACATGATTGCGTGTGAATGTCCTGCCTGAGTGTATTAACCAAACTGAAGAACCCTACTTAAGGCAGAGTCAATGTTTACACAAAGCAGGGATCCATTTAACAGCCCCTTTTGGAACGCAGTTATGTTTGCCGCTCAGTGACTGTAAAAGGCTGTGGCTTTAGGGCACGATGAGCCCGTGGAGCCCAAGGGGTCTGGAGCCACAAGGGCCTTTTATTAGCCATCCAACTGGGGCTATTCCTGACTTATCACTCAGCATGCCAACGAGTCATGATCTGAACCATTCACCAGAAGATACATAACATCCTTTTTTGTTTGTTTTTTAAACAAAGCATAGCTTTATTGTGATGACAAAGTCTATGGAACAAGGACAAACGGGGATCCTCCAGCAGACTTTAGGAGCCTAAGGTGCAGCTGCCTTGGGGGCTGCTGCCTTGGCGGCCACTGCCTTGGCACCCTTCTTGTTGTGTTTCTTTGCAAAACGCATGTTCCTCAAGAACTTGGGGTCCACCTGCAAGAGAAGATGTGAGTATATTAGGTGCGTGTATTTTCAGATGGGCTTAAAAGGTCGCTTTCTCACCAACTATTTATGACTTGTCCAAGTCAAACTGTAGTTCCCCCTAATGTTTCAAGTCTGGTGGAAATCATAAAATCTAACCCCAATGTGAACATCATGACCAGGTATCTTTGATGGCACTACTTGTAAAACAACTTTTTGTTGAAAGCAAAGTTTGAAGGTGAGAGACCACCTAATCCACCAGAGGGTTAAACACCAGGATATAACAGACTGAGAAAGAAACACCCAGTTTGGAACCATCTACCTCCATAAAAAATACCATTAATTGTATGACTAAAGATGGAATATATAACCCATAGTAACAGTTAAACCAACCAGGCTTCTAACATATTTTGGCCACACTCCCACAACTTCAATCAAGATATTTGCTATAACAAAGGCCAACACTACCACAAGGTACAATGACACTGATAAGAACCTCGGACAATAGCATACCATTTGCTTCAGAAGAAACCATCCCAACTAGATTCCATCTAAAGTTAGACCAAATGCCAGGCTTAAAAAACCCCCCAAAAACTGACATTCTACGTGTCGATAAACCTTTCAGCATTCTGGAAATCATAAGCGGCAGCCAATGCAAAAGCATCATTTGATGAGAGGCAGTCGTTCAAAGGACAGGGTTTGATTGTCAAAACCAATGTCAATAGAGTTCGCTTCTACATACCCCCTTCAGAGACTCATATCGGTGAGAGGTGGGCTTCTTGATCCCGTTTCTGTGGGCTTTGCGGGCTGGAAAAAAAACAGAAACCTGTTAACTAGGTAACCGACTAGTCTTGCAAACGTCCACTAAGTTGTAACTCAAGGAATGCTAGTAAGGCAGAACATTTTCAAGAGGCTATTATTCGGAATATGGCGTTATCTTGACAGGATAACCGTTCATTTACTCACACTGGTTGTGGGTCGTGTGATTCTTTGACTTTGCCATCGCAACTTCTGTGATCTGTGGAAACATACAAGAAAGTTGAGTATCTAGCTAGGGTACTGAGAAAAGCTGTTAGCTGTGGATGCAGTACGTTCGGTCAGTTGTAACATAGCCAGGCTACCATTATAGCTAAGAGCATCCATACTTAAACGAACTGGAAATGGGGCAAGCCAGATAGACACTAACATCTACCTACAAAATTACGGCTCGGAATTACTCCCACTTGTTCAGTAGTAAAAAACTATTATGCAGAGTAGGTTGACTAATAAGCTCCAATCCTTCCCTATGTTCAGTCGGGCTGATGCATGTTTAGCGTATGCTTTTAGCCTGTACTGTGAGACAGAAATTCAGGCAAGGCTACATGTTAAGATATTGCAAATCGGAGATAACAAATCATTAAATGTGTACAGGGTTGTGTTGATAAAATGGCATTATGTTGTATACATCGATTGAGAGATATTACAGAAAGCACAGAAGGAAGGATTAATTCAGATTTAAAAGGTACACTACGGAGTGAGCTCTATTACCTTCCACACGTACTAGACAACAACCGAAAGAGGAAGAAATTTGCCTGACCCGGAAGACAAAATACTCTGCCTAGTTGAGGGGAATCGTATAGAAAAATAAGTAGACACTGCCGCCTATCGGATATTATTATATTTTCAGGGTGATGGAGAACCTGCTATTAAAAATGATCGACCCGTAGTGAATGCTGTCATTGAAGGGATCCAATATTGACCTCCAAACAAATAGTATCTCTTAGCTAAGCTCTTAAGCTAAGGTTTGCACTTAGCATGCTCACTTTCAGCCCACAATGAATCAGTTCAGGTTCATACACTCGTCTGACAATTTTCTTGTAATTCTTGTACTATCCAGGAGGTGTCCCTGTCTGTCTACCTTTTTTCTCCCATTCACCACTAATAAGTGACTGTGGGCAGACGCAACTTCCTGCATCTCTGCTCTCTTCTCATACTTCGTTTAATTACATGTGTGATTGACTCTGCCCTGCTGTTGCTTCGCCTTCACACTCGTAGCTCCTTAGTGCTGCTCTCTCGTCGCTTGCGTGTCGCGGTCTCTGTCTTGTTGTTGCAAATTTGTTCATGACACTAATTTGCTTCTGTTCACCTTGTTCGATGTTTGTGCACTTGGCCAGAGAGGGGGAAGCATTGTTGCAGAGAAATCCGAACGCAACAACATCCTTCTTGTAGTCGAGATTTCATTATGCTCAACAAGCGCCTGAATTTGTCTTCACAATATAAGTGCCACACAAATCAGACTTCTTCAGGAGTACTCTCGTTTCCAACCTAGGCAATTCTGCCGGTCCTTTATTTGTTCCACTTCACATATTTCAGTCTGGCAACGTTTTCTCTTCTCCTTCTGACGCAGAATGCCACTCTACACTGCACGCTCATTCTCCGGTTCCAGACATCAAAAAATACTATAAATCTCTAACCCTTCCTATCACTAGCATCATGCCCTATTCTTCTTCCGCATTATCTCTGCTATCGTCTCATGTAGTATGCAATCACCCCAACCTCTCCCCCTACACTCTCTCCCCCTTCACTCCCCATGGTTGCCGACGCACACTTCGAACCCCACCACAAGACCCCGCTCCCACCGTGTTGTGGTATGAGATAGGAGGAGATATGTCCATGGCAAACTTTCTGCAAAGTCCCGAACTTTCTCCCTCTGAAGAGTACACGCATTATAAAGGCATAAGCCGAACATTGCCTGGGATACTCTCCTCTGCTTCTTGTAGTCCCTGCTCGCTCGACCTAATCTGGCTCTCCTCTGTGCACACTACGCCCTCGCCCTCTCTCCCTTCTCTTCTCCAGTCTCTCCGTTCCCATAGGCTCATCGCTCTCGTGTGTTCGGTTGTGCTTCCTAATTTCACGAAAGTTCTCGGAAGTCATGATTCAATTCCTATTGCGCACGGGTGGCAGCATCCTATATTTAGATCGCTCCTTTAACACACAGCCAGCACTGCAGCTCTGGCTAGCCTCTCACTAAAAATGAGATTCAAAGCCCATAGATAAGAAGACTATATATAGCGCCAGCACTTGACCATGATCCCTTCATTAACAGAATCGTTCTCTCGTAAGTCACTTTCTGGCTTTGAACAAAGGTGATTGAAAAGCACGTGAAAGTACTGTATGAGGATGAAGATGGGTGTTTGCCCTATGATGTCTCTGTTGCAAATGTATCCACCTGCCGACGGTCAGAACGCATCTCCAAAATTGCATTCGCTCCGTTCTGACTAATCAGCGCTGAATAAGATGATCGTCTTTGACCATGAAGGGTAACAGGAGCTGGAAAATCCATCAACTGTATGAAGCAATCCTCCTCGCCAGCTGTTTTGGCTGCGTTTCCTGTTAAAAGGAGCCCTCCCCCTTGTGAAAAAGTGTCAAGGGTTCACCATTCCATTGTATTACATAACAAATAACCCTGGTACTATACATCACATGATGTACACTGTAGGAGGACAGCACAGAAAGCAGCTGAACAGGGATCCATTCCCAGTCTTTTAATCTGTGCGGGCCAGCAGTAGATCTCCCTCAAGAGAATCCCTTTAGGAAGGCTCACCTTTGGATTACTGGACAATAAAGTCCCATTGTTTGATGCTTTTCCATGTCAAAGGCAGCTGGCCAGAAAAGCACATTGTTTACGTGGGATTTGATTTCATCATTTGTGGTCCAGCATGATCGTTGTTAATCTGCTGTCCGGTGAATTTAGACCCTGCTAATGATTTATGTACTCAAATGTACATTTGAAAAATCTGGTAAACATGGCCTCCAGTTTGAGGCAGGCCAAACCTAATCCAGGGGTATGTATCACCTGGCAGTCATCAATGAGGGCCCTTTACATTGGGGAATCTTTTATTTTGTGACAGAGACTGAAGCCTCACTCTTGGTTTAACACTGGAACCATTGGGTGATAAATGTTGAAAAACGCCTAAAACCAAACATTCTTGTGGGTCCATGTGAAAGGTATTCCAGGTCAGTCACACACTTCCACAATCGTTGTCGACAGCACATCAACCTGTCAACACTTCAAATCCCAACCCCTGGGTTCTCTGCGGGTTCTCCCTGGGTTCTCTGTGGGTCCTCCCTGGGTTCCTCGAAGCATCTTCCAACGCTTGACATTCACCAGCCTCCATGCTGGGTGTCACAGGCTGCGTCTGACAAGACAGATGCATCACACGTGCTCTCTCTTTAGTCCCCTGTCCTTTCTGTCTTTCCCCGTCTCTCCGTCTATCTCCCTCCCACACGCACCCACTTATTCCATGTTTTTGTAAGTTGGAGGTTGTCTGAAACTCAAGTTTCATCCTCTGTATGTGTGGTGTGTGAGTTTGGGTCGTCATTCGCTGTAGCATGTTTCAGACCCGTGTTTCTGTATCCCAGACAGCAGTCATCTCTGCAGTGCACGCACACGTGCACACTTCCTCCCGTTGGTTTGAAGAGGATGAATGAAAACGTATGATTTCAACGAGTGGTCGCGGTCACAACAAAGCAGGGTCCTGGTACTGCTGGGACATGGGAGGGGGGGACGAGGGGACGGGGGACGGACGGAGGGAGACAACTAGAGAGTCATTCTTTCCTTCTGTTGTCCCATCTCTTCCTTCCTCAACTCTTCTTCTCACAGTGGCCCAGCTGGCAGAAACAGACAGACCCCCCCTCCCCCCAACCCCACACAAACACACATCTAACACACACACACAATGCACAATCTCTGCATGACAAACTCCCCTAAATGGCACTCGGCTTTCGTACTTGAAGAGTACAAAAATTATCAAGCCAGTGCTGCAAGCCCACTGTATAATGCAGGTGAGGATGGGCTGAAAAGTTCAGGCCACTGCTGCTAAACGCTGAGGATAACAATCGTTCTGCTTAATGTGCCGTCCAGAACCAAAGAGCTCCGTTTGAAAAAAGTGACAGACACCGTAGGTGTTTTAGTCTCGGAGACAATAAGTGGAAGGGAGGTGATTACGTTGCCGAAGTCTGGTGACTCATGGCCTTTGTCACGTATAGAAGTCACTCTTCACTCCCCCAACTGTAGTACTTTTGACATGACCTGCGCCCACCCACCCACCAACACATCCAGATTGAGAGTGTGTAAGAGACAAGAACTCCCCGCTTAACCTTTCGGCGATAACGGTTCAGCTTTTTATGAAATGACCTTGTGCCTTGCTAACAGTTCAGAGAGAGAGAGAGAGAGAGTGAGAGAGTCAGTGTGAGAGAGAGAGAGAGAGAGAGAGAGAGAGAGAGAGAGAGCAGACAAAGAAGTGGAAGGCTATTGGCTGGTTTGATAACGGGACTACAACTCTCAGATAGCGGCTTACTCTGAGGTATTTTTACATTTGCACAAAGGATCCAAGGCTTGGACAATGATTAGGCTGTTTTATCACGCTGATGAGAACGAATTCACCTATTTCTTCATTATCCATTGATAAGTCCTGCTAGATAACAGTGTACGTTCACAGCGGAGGCCTGTCACTGTTCAACTGTCAGACGTTGCTGAGTTGCTGAGCAAACACAGTTATCAAAGAGCGACGAGCAATCATTCATAAATGATAACGTGAAAATACATTTTGCGGGGAGGATTGGATCGTTGCCAGGGCAGCAGTAGTGCAGTGTGATGGTTCACCCCAAAAACAAACAAAAGAGTTTCAACACGGGCTGTTAGCGTGTCAAAGTACATCCAAGCGGAACTCAATACTTGTCCCTTCAACACACTCACATCCACATCACACCCACCCCTCAGCAAGGGCAGTATTTAAACAGCAGCTCGAAGCTTCGCAGGGTCACACAAAAGAGTCATTGATCTAGTTAACATCTAGACCTGTGCGCAAGAGGTCACATATTTTGATAGCTGTTGTCAGAATACGCGGCCTCTCTGTTACATAGATTTAGCCCTTCAGGGTCACCCACACCAGTGGCTAGCCAGCGTTCCATTGGTGCAGCTGGTCAGTGGCCAGGCTTGAGATGTCGGATGTGGTTTGTTCGAACCTGGGTGTGGGCAAATGTTGGCCAAGTGCAACATTTTGCACTGGTTAACATCTAGAACTGGGCACCATAGGTCACATATTTTCATAGCTGTCGTCAGGATATGTGACCTTACCACACTGCTGTACTTAGGACTAGACCTGGACTTTTGGTTTAATTCCAATCCTACATTTGTGCTCCAGTTATTTAGCATAGCGCCCTTGATTCGCGATTGTGACACTTATCCCTACTCGTGTGTCTCGCAATCATATGAACTCCTTCCACAACTCAGACTGTCACCTTTCACCTCATTAATTCCACCTCCTGTTCACCCTGCCTCTACCAATCCACTGTACCCTGCCTCTACCAATCCACTCTACCCTGCCTCTACCAATCCAATGTACCCTGCCTCTACCAATCCAATGTACCCTGCCTCTACCAATCCAATGTACCCTGCCTCTACCAATCTACTCTACCCTGCCTCTACCACTCCACTGTACCCTGCCTCTACCACTCCACTGTACCCTGCCTCTACCAATCTACTCTACCCTGCCTCTACCAATCCACTGTACCCTGCCTCTACCAATCCACTCTACCCTGCCTCTACCAATCCACTCTACCCTGCCTCTACCAATCCACTCTACCCTGCCTCTACCAATCCACTGTACCCTGCCTCTACCACTCCACTGTACCCTGTCTCTACCAATCCAATGTACCCTGCCTCTACCAATCCACTCTACCCTGCCTCTACCAATCCACTCTACCCTGCCTCTACCACTCCACTGTACCCTGCCTCTACCACTCCACTCTACCCTGCCTCTACCAATCCACTCTACCCTGCCTCTACCAATCCACTCTACCCTGCCTCTACCAATCCACTGTACCCTGCCTCTACCAATCCACTCTACCCTGCCTCTACCACTCCACTGTACCCTGCCTCTACCACTCCACTGTACCCTGCCTCTACCAATCCACTCTACCCTACCTCTACCAATCCACTGTACCCTGCCTCTACCAATCCACTCTACCCTGCCTCTACCAATCCACTGTACCCTGCCTCTACCAATCCACTCTACCCTGCCTCTACCAATCTACTCTACCCTGCCTCTACCAATCCACTCTACCCTGCCTCTACCAATCCACTCTACCCTGCCTCTACCAATCCACTCTACCCTGCCTCTACCAAGGAGAAGGAGGTAAAATAGGATTCTTCCCATCCACATGAGCAGCCCTGAGAGAAAGAACCTCATTATAGACGAGAACCAGTCAGCACAGCCATTCTCATGAGAACGCGTTCTCTTCTTTTGGGAAAGCAACCTCAATTGGCCGTGAAGATATATCTGAAAAGGCACAGGAAGTTCCAACACTGGAGGCCACAAGAGAATCGTCGGGGGAAATCTAACTCGGAGACTATTGGTTAAGCTGACAGAGTGATCGGAGGCTGCCACAACACAGCAGTCTCTCGCAGATGAGAGTGTAATGGCTGCCCAGAGGGCCAATCAGAGATATGCTTCATTAGTGGTGCTGCTTCATTTGAGCCACGTGCCACAATATTTGGGGGGGGGGGGATTTAGTGGCTCACCCTCACATACGACAACTCTGAAGGGGAGTGAGTGAATAGTGACTAATTGCTTTGTTCCACCGTGCTCAGACGCAACACAGCTTTCATCAAAGGCTCACGGCCGTTCGCACAGCGAAGTGTGGTCGGGTGTTATGGATCTAGATGTCTCTGTCTTCTTCTGAGACCGTGCAGACCCAATGATATCATCCTGATGAAAGACAAACATATTCACCTTCCTTTGTTGCTAAGCTGTAGCAATATAGTCATTTTCCATGACTCCAAATGCCTTCAGTTGAAGGGTAATGGTTACATTTGGCAAAAGCCCCAGAACCCCTATTTTCCCGCTGTAAATGTCAGTGAACTGCGGAGTAAGAGCAGCAGGTGACTGCAGGAAGGAATACATCTTCCAGAGCTAAAGGTGAAGAAGCAGATCCTTCACCAGCTCATTAGCCTTACTAGCCGCATGAGACTTGTACCATTAGAATCCCTGCGTTATCATTTAACACGCTGTGTCAGAGTTGCTAAAGCTAGCTCTGAAGCAGTGGTGTGTGTGCGTGTGTGTGTATGTGTGTGTGTGTGCTTGAATGTATGGGGATGGGAATGAGGGTGAATGAATGGGTGAATGAATGGAGCATGATGGCAGCCTGTCACAGGCAGACTGTGTGCAGCGCAGCCCTGGTTGAGATGTCGTCAACAGCTTCTGGAGTGCTGCCCAGAGTCATTAAGGGGCACTCACGGATTTCTGACAGGAAGCATGCTCAGTGAGCGATAAAATGGTTTAACAGGAACTAAATCTGAGGTACGAAACTATGCTGGGGTCACATTGGGTGAAGGGTGATAAGCTCAAACTCAAGAATCTTTGTACAGAACAACACTATCCAGACACCCCTGCAGTTTGTCTTTAAGACGCTTCATGTAGCGGAACTGTGATAAACAAAGGTTACTGTTGTGGGTGGTCTTGCTGTTAACCGAACCAATGCAGCGTTGCCATGAAAAGGGACCAGCCAGTCCCCGATGACCGTTTTCCTTTGTGAAAATGCTAACTGCTAATGGTTCTGCAGACAGCTGAATGGAACACCATTTCTTTGCCATCGTTTCACGAGACAGAAAGTCTTCAGGTCAGTTCCGGAGAGCTCCTCTTAAGACACAGGTATTGAACTGCGTCTTTATGTGGTTCTCATAGTTCCTCCTGAGAGGATTCAGGCTAGACCGACTGAACCGTCAGGTCTCAATCTCTTCCTACGGCCCTCAGGTTTTCTTTCAGGATGGTCTGTCTCTCTGCTGCCCCAAACCCCCAGCTGCAGATTTGAGCTTCTGATGTTGCCTGAAACTGGTTTATGGGAAAAGCTAAACCATGTTGGAACAATTAAGTCACATCAAAGTTAATATGTGGATGAAAGAAGAAAGAAAAAAAATCATTCAAGAGTTTGAAACGTTAGAACAGAACGACAAAATCACGAGTAAGACATACGTTTTACCGTCTCTGCAAATGGCTTCCAAGATGTGAATTATTGAATAGAGCTTTAATCCCTGAGAATTGAATGGCAGCTTAGTCTCTGATGCGGACTTCAGTCTTGCTAGAGAGTTGACAGAGTTGCTGAGTCCACCTTGAGCCCCCTGAGAAAGAGCTGCAGAACCCCTATGTGTGGTCTGCTGTAAGCCCTGGCTATAACAGCCATTCACAATGGCAACAATGGCATGCACACACTTACACACTGACACAGCTCTTGTAGCTAAATCTCCTTATCTGGCACCCTGCTCACAGCCAAACATGTTTTCATGGCTGCGGAGGGACAATAGATCTTACTCTGACAGTGTGAGTCTGCATTTTGGTAGAAACACTTCAAGTATAGACGTTGAAAATAATGTCACAGCTGCGTGTCTCACATTCAATCACCCTGATAAGCAAAACATGAAAAAGTGAATATGTTCTCTTCTACAAGAACATGCAGACACGTACACATACATGTGCACACATGCACACCCTTAGTTGCAGCAACAGTATCACTTTCAGGTGCACTGCAGCCATTTGAAGACATTTCATGCAAGGAGGGGCAAAGGGCCCGGTTGCCATGGAGATGTTTCCCTCAGAATCCAATCACTTTCTTGCGAGGGAAACCAGACAGGAAGCCCTTAATGATCACATGGAACGCAGAGCACAGTTTTTTCCTGATCTGTCTGTCAACAAAGGAGGGCACCTTCTTGTCTCATGCACATTTGCCCGCTCTCTTTCTCTCTCTCTTTCTCTCTCTCTCTCTCAATCTCTCTCGCTCGTTCGCTCTCCCTCCCTCACTCTCTCTAATGCTCTTCCTCTCTCTCTCTCTCTCTCTCTCTCTCTCTCTCTCCCCCCTCTCTCTCTTTCTCTCTCTCTCTCTCTCTCCTTCTCTCTGTCTGTCTGTCTGTCTGTCTGTCTGGCTCCCTGTCACAGAGGAGGTTGATGAGGATGAAATTTAAACTGCCAGTGACATGATCTGTATATGACATCACCCGACGGTCTCTACATGCCTCAGATCCCCTTGTTTTGACTGACAAGCTGGTGAAAACGTACACTGTTTCATTACAGCGTGATTCCGTTTTGATGTTGCCATGACTCCCTGAGGGGTAGCGGGTCGGAGACTGGTTGACTGCACGGCTAAAGTCAACGGGACAAGTTTCTCATTAAAAAACGGTTGCTTCCCGCGGATGAGATGCATTACAGTCCTATCGCTCCAAGGTTCAGAGACCGATAGAGTTTCTCAGATATCTAAACGGCACAATCCAAACAGCAGAGGAGCAGACAGAGAAGATTAACACTTCGTGGTCAGCTGAGTGTCTAGCTGTCGAGCGGTGTGATCTTACCACACAGGAAATACTGCGGAGGGAATTTAACATCTCATTAAAATGAATAGGTGTGAAGGTATCAGGTTACCTTGGGCTCTCCCTGCCACATTAATAAAGTAGCAGGGACTTAACCAGATCTGTAGCTTCTTCCATCCAACCTCTGATACATCCTGTTGTGGTAAAAGAGCAGAGCTGCAATACTGTTTGGATTCTGTCTGGGTTTCTGGGCTTCGCTCGATTTCGCGGAATGATTTGTGTGCTGGGTGAGAGAATGTGGAACTGCAGTATTGTATCGCTTCAGCGCGGCAAAATAAAATACAGAAACGAGCAAAACGCACAAAATATTGACCTTCTTTGGGGGGGGGGGGGTGTCATTTTGTGTCCGACAGAACAACATTCAATATGTCGTGCCATTACAGGAGGGAGATCCGTTTGAAACGTACATTTTGGGCCTATTCCTGATCACATCGCTCTGATGGAAAACAAAGGGCTACGGTAAAAGGGCAGCCTCCAGAGGCACCAAGGACCACTCTGGTGGTCTGCCATGTTCAACAGAAGCAAGTGGTGTAAGGTTATACAGTGCTCACCCTCACACCCACATATTGACTCGCAGCATCCGTCCAAGGTTAAAGTCAAGGGGGAGGGGGGGGAGGGGGTCTATTCACGGACTGGTCATCGGTTAGCGAAAAGTCCCATCAATGTGAGCCTAACGTTTCTTTCAGTTTGATCTAAAAACAAAACCCAACAGCGTTACCGTATTATTCTTTAAAGGGACACTTCTCGGGCGCGAACCAAAAAAGACTCGTGTTTACAATCAGTTGTTTTCCTGCACACACGAGTCCTTGGCAGGAAGGTTCTTTGTAACTGTAGACCAGACACACATCAATGATTTAGAGGGGTTTCTGGTTTCCTATGGTTTCTGGCAAAGAGCCAGGGCACCTAGTTGGATTAGAGCGTCTAAACGATGACGTCATCCCCCCAGAGCATCGATCCAGAGCTTTCCTCCGGTCGTCTCTGCTGCGCTCAGGGAGGGAACGAGATATGAGACTTGACTCAAAAACAATAAAGAGCATAACCAGAGTGTAATAAAGCACATCATAATGAGATGATAGCAGCTAAATCAATATCTCTGTTACTTTAGAATCCTGGAGCACATTTTAGACATGAGATGGAGGGCTGATGGGGTATTCAGTTGCTCCTAAAGTGCTCTCTGGAATCAATACACAAGGTTCTTAGGCTGTTGGCACGCAGTCAAGACCAGGTCCCGTGTGATTTTTGGAACCTTTTTGTCCAGCTGCGAAAGACGATTTGGAGGAATTGAATGCATCTTGACTTCTATTGTACAGAAACATACAATGGCTTTCCACTTCTTCACTTTCAGGGTCACACTGACAATAAACCATCCTAATGGTCAATACACAGCACTCAGCGCAGTCTATTCTACAACTAATTGATTCAAAATAAGCAGCCCGGCCACAGCTAAATGCTCAGGTTGTCTGTTAATAAGGTCCTCGTCTAAAGCCATTAGGGCTTTTCCGTCTTTTTTTTCTCCAATCTGCGAGTCTGATTACCCGAACCACCTCTGCTGCATTGCCTGGGAGTCCACAGTGTTTGCTGCAGCGCGAGGCCTGCTGGTGCTGTTCCCCTGGCAGGCTGGGAGCAGGCAAGGCATCCTCTGGCATTCTCAGCAGCGTTGATTCTGTTTCGCAGACGAGCACACCGAGGAGAGCGGTGTACCTGCGCGTCAGACTGTCTCCCTCCTGCTAATCACACAGCCGTTCTCGGAGACCACATCGGATATTACACGTGCTCGCACAGTCACACACCCACACAGCCATACAGCCGCACACACACACACACACACACATACACCCACAGCAGCAGCATTTACAGTAGTCATTTCGTGGAGTGTGTGGACAACAGTAAGTGGCCTGCAGTGTTTTGTTTTGGCAGGTCTTTCGCAGATCTGAATACAATCTTCCTATGAAAAGGCAGTGGGCTTTCAAGGAAAATGTGTGGGCAAAAAGGGTATTTTTCGAGTTGGTTTCCATATTGATCAGTTATGCTGGCAAAGTCATCTCAAAGGTCAGGCACGTGAAGATGAAAAGAGATGACAACTCCAGTAGCCAGGATTATTGGTCGTCTAGGGGTTAATCTGTCTGTCCATTGACCCATTCTGACTAATTGTCCATAGCTGTCTCCAAGAACAGCACAGCCAGTCCTCACTCTCTCCATCCCACACACCGTGCCACCGCAGTCACCCAGCCAGACACCAACTCACATCCTATGCACACTCATACACACACACACACACACACACACACACGCATTACTAATCCTTCGTGTTTCCACTGTGGCTGCAAAATGCTTTGTGTCAGCATCCTCCTCTCATGACAACCATAGGAGTCATAGCGCAGACCGTAGACAGGCCTTCACCTCCCAGCCAACTAGCATGTCTGGATGTCAGCTTTCTTTGGGGGGGGGGGCGGGGGTACGGCTTCGTTACAGTCGGTGATCTGGTTGTGCTGGAGTGCTTGTTCAAAGAGTACAAGTGAGCTTTGAAAAAAGGGACAAAAAGTTTGACAGCTACAATTCATCTGCCGCCCTCCAGTTTCATTTATCTGCGGCAGGATCCCTGTTCTCTGGTGATGCGTTTCTTAGTAGCTCCGGATCAGACACCTCCCAGTTATACGCTCCCCTCCACTCCCCGTCGCTCCCCTCCGCTCCCCGTCGCTCCTCGCCGCTCTCCGCCGCTCTCCGCCGCTCTGACGCCTCCGTCTGGTAACGCCTCAAGAGTCTTGAAAACTCAAGCAGCCTCCCTACTTCATTTGTGCTCTCTTCCATCCATCTATCTCTCCATTCTCTCCTCCTCACCCCGTCTCTCGTCTCATGCTGGGTTTGATATTTCCAAAAATGGTTGTTCTCAGTGTCTATGTTCTCCATCCTTGTGCCCTTCTTGTCTCTCTCTCTCTGTTTCTCTCTCTCTGTCTCTCTCTCTGTCTCTCTCTCTGTCTCTCTCTCTCGCTCTCTCTCTCGCTCTCTCTCTCTCTCTGTCTCTCTCTCTCTGTGTCTCTCCGGTAACAGGGAAAGCAGGAATTATCTAAGCATGAATGCAGGCCTATTGATGCGAAGCACGCTAAAGTTCTCCCAACCTCTTCCCCTCTGTCTGTGGAAGCAAGACTGATACATTACTGGCAGCTGTTCCGCGAACACCTCTCCCACAGCTCCCAACCACCTCGCTCGTTCTCCTCCGCTCTCCATTTGCACAGGCTCACTCCGAAACTGTTCGTGCATTGGTCCTCCGCTGCGTTTGAACGTGGCTGACCCAGGTCATCAAGGATCTACATCCACATGTTTCCTTTCCCTTCCCAGCGTCTTAGCTGGATGGGTGGTTTCATAACGTCTGTAAAGGTGCCGCGCTTTACCTCCATTGTACTCTAGACCCGTGTTCCTTCCTAACATAGGGAAGTCAGAGTGTCACTGTTAAGCTGTAAAGGTTAGTGGAACCTCAGCTAGAACACATGTATGCTGAGTACGACTGCCTGCCCTGGTTACCATAGCGATGGGGTGACAGTAAGCGTGTGCGTTATTGTGTCTTTTGTGCGTGTGAGTTTGTGCATGTATATGTCTGTGTTGTGTTTGTGTGTGTGTGTGTGTGTGGCCCATTGAGTGTATTTCGCACTGTGGTTGTGTTAGTCATGCCGCCCTCTTCCAAGCTGTTTGAGCGTTGATTGGACAGAATCTCCTGAGGTTGGAAAGCCTTGTGTTGAGGGGAAAAATTCTCTCACTTTTGCTGGAAACACTTCAACCATCAATTACACTTGCTGTCTGCACTTCACACAGAAATAGGCCTGATGACAATCTGTATGCCAGAGAATACTTTTTCACACTTAAAAACATAGACTGAACATGAATAAATGGAATTTATATTTAGAATCCCTCTGTTAGGGAGGAAACCTACTGTAATTGTTGGCATTCCTATTCTTATTATTCTGAGAATCCGCCATTGCTGCTTGCAGCTGTATCTGGACAAAATGGCAGCTATCCGGACAGTTGTTCTGGTAAGATAATGAGCTGGTAACTGCAAGGTCAGAGGTTCTCACACAAACTTTTAACCAAATTTTGGGGCTTTTTTGACAGAAATACCGTTTTCTGGTATGCTTGTCAATCATCCGGTTGTCAAACGTAGCAACGATTCATCGGTAGGATTTATTCATCTCCTGATACACTTAGATACTTGTAGCTGTATAGTTTTTGTCATAACTGTGGGTAACTTTTCCCTCTGAGGTAAATGCTACATGGAAAGCACTAGAACTATTGTGTTTTGTTGTTCAGATCTTGCTACGTCTAGCCACCATATTGGATTTCTTACATCATGTGTGTAAAGGCTGTATTTGGATCGATATTGTGAGACTGTATTGACAACGCATTCCCATTCACACTGAAAACACTCGTGTAATCAAACTTCCCAAAACTGACAGTGCCAAGGGTTCATTTACCTAGAGTGTAGCATTTTGAATCTAAAGGAGAGTGGATGGAAAACTGGATGCATGCAAAGATGTAGAATGTGGATATGTGTTACAGCTTTATGGTTCCTTTGTCGGAAATGACGTTTAACCATCTAACATGTCAACTTTACAATGTTTTGGAACTTTAACACCAAATCATCCATTGCTGCTTGCGGCTATATTTCATATCGTTAAACTTGCTCCTCACTGGGATGTTAAATGCGGTTCAATGACCAAGTTCTTATGACGTGACAATACTTAAAAACTTAAACCTGAACAATAGCCACGTGGTTCTTGTGAAGACAGACAACAAACCCCCCCACCTAGAGGGTTACATTGTCTCAGTAGTGGCACTCCCTGTAAGGGTTCATTGCTGGGGTGCCAGACTTTCATTTAAATCCCACCGTATGAAAAACAGCACCAGGCCGGTTGGACATATGGAGCCTGGATTGGTCAGGCCCACTATCCTGTCACAGTAACCCCAGACCCCTGGTGTCTGTCAGGCAGGAAGTGGCTTGTTGACATGTTGAATTTTAATGTGGCAGCTATTTTCAGGTTAACAGTGGGCACCAATCTCCCCTCCCCTCCCTCCCCTCCTCTCCTTCCCCTCGGACACGCTTGTGGCCAGGAAGCGACGTGTCCACTGTTGCTTGATATTCTGGAGAATTTGTCAGCTGTGGATCAAGGCCGGGGCCAAGGACAGGGCAAGCCTTTCCCATCGAGGGAGTCCATGATGGCTGACACATAGGAACAAGGAGAACCAGCCAGAAGCCTTCAGAACATGGGCTCGCACCAACTACAGAGAGCGAGGGAACGTCTTCATCACCTGGCTTCCTCTGAGCCATGCCTTCCCAAAACCACAACCGACCGTATTTCCCGCAGGTGCAAACTTATAATGAACAGGACCCAAAAGGAACACGTAGGCTCTAATTGACGTCTGACACCTGACGCGTCCGAATGCCCACCACATCGGACCCTCTCTGTGTGCCTTCACCCCTGCCGTTGTGAAGAAGTAAACCAATCGCAAGGTGTTTTTCCTCTCAGAGCGCAGACCGTGTTTCCATGTCAGTCGAAACGTGCAGCTCAAAGTGTGGGGCGTCTCCCCCCTCCCCCCTTCCCCTCCGGCAGCTGTGGCCAGGAAGCCGACGTGTCCACCTGATCTGCTTGATATCTGGAGAATTTGTCACTGTGGATCACATGGCCCCGGGAGCCAAGGACAGGGCAAGCCTTTCCCATCGAGGGAGTCCATGATGGCTGACACATAGGAACAAGGAGAACCAGCCAGAAGCCTTCAGAACATGGGCTCGCACCAACTACAGAGAGCGAGGGAACGTCTTCATCACCTGGCTTCCTCTGAGCCATGCCTTCCCAAAACCACGACCGACCGTATTTCCCGCAGGTGCAAACTTATAATGAACAGGACCCAAAAGGAACACGTAGGCTCTAATTGACGTCTGACACCTGACGCGTCCGAATGCCCACCACATCGGACCCTCTCTGTGTGCCTTCACCCCTGCAGTTGTGAAGAAGTAAACCAATCGCAAGGTGTTTTTCCTCTCAGAGCGCAGACCGTGTTTCCATGTCAGTCGAAACGTGCAGCTCAAAGTGTGGGGCGTCTGGGAGAGTGGCAGATTTGCCTTGACCCTGTCACGAGCTGGCAGCCCTTCTGCTATTAATACTATCCCATCACACTCAAGCTACCATGGCTGAAAAACCCTTTACTTCAGAGCTTCTGTCGGAGATCTATTAATAATCTCTCTGAGAGACAAACAAAGAGCGTCGAGGCGCAAGGAGAGAGAAAAGAAAGAATGGAAAGCTGCAGACCATTGAATGTGACACCGCACAATCGACAAGTGTGTGTGTGTGTGTGCTAGAGACCACACGTTGGTCATAAATAGTCAAGGTGGGAGTCAGCGCACTATAAAGCAGCAATCGATGGCCCCTTATATAGCCCAACACCAGCAGCGACCCCCCAGGATCAGTGTCTCATTAACAACGCTGAAGACACAGGGCTCTCCACCTCGGTGCTGTCCATCATCACCCCGGAGCACGACGCCTCACATCAAGATGGCAATGATGAGGCTTCCAATCCAGCCTGCACCTCACAGTAATAGGCTGCCAGTCCACCGACACCAAGGAACAGAGCGAGAGAGCGAGAGAGAGATGAACGGAGGAAGATGGACAGATGACAACGTGACACTGTCTTGTTCTAACCAAGCCTCTTGGACACAAATACTTACACGCCAAGACGTTTTTTCGGTTTGCGCTGGGTCAAATGTTAAAAACCGTGTAGCGTAGCACGCCCAGCACGCGTCTGTGCGCCTGTCTGTGCGCCTGTCTGTGCGCCTGTCTGCGCGTCTGTCTGTGCGTCTGTCTGTGCGTCTCTGTGCGTGTTTCGGGAGTCAGGAGATCGAGTGCAGGATTAGTGAGGCGGAGACATCTCCACTCACCCAGTTTATGAGGCTTATCAATTATTCACCTCCTCACCGTCTGCCTCAGCATCAAACTGACTGTCCACACAGTGTGAATGAGCTGAAGTTTCACATTCATAAATCACTGCCTTGATTCTGGATCTCCTGTAGGGGAGGTTGGGCGAGCGAGGGAGAACGAGGAAGCGAGGGAGCGAGAGAGCGAGCCAAAGAAAGGAGTAGGAGAGGTGGAAGGAAGGGAAAAAAACAGTTTACATGTGAGTGAGAAGGGAACACCTAATTGGATTAGAATGTGGAAAGAACATTCATCATTATTTTCAACTCGTAACAGGCCTCTCATGAACATTTATTTCTAAATATGAGCACGTTGGTAATTGAGTTCCTCATTAATATGCGAACACAGAATTGATTTAACTATGCCCAGCAACAGTCAACAGTCAACATGACAGTTTACAGCAGCATGTGGAAGATTGTTTATGTGGTGATATCTGTGCATCTGTTTTTCACCCACAAAAAAAACTAAAACATATGGGCAGCGCGTAGATTTAACGATCATTCCATTGTCCATTTATTATTTGTGATCTAGAAGACCTTAAGTCATCCGTGAGAAGTTTGAACCCTGCTGGAGTATTATGATTCCTGCTTCGTATGCTGAGAGTAACCGAGGGCTACACAGCTGACTGCTGGGATTAAGATTCCACAAATGAGGACTGATACACAGAAACAATCATAGAGAGAGAGAGAGACGGATTGACACTCTCTCTCTCTCTCTCTCTCTCTCTCTCTCTCTCTGTATTTTCTGAGAGAGCTTCCCATCTGTTGAGGTCCCGGTCACGAGGTTAGAGCAGCCAGTCATAGAAGCAAGAAGCCCTCCCATCTCACTGCATTCAGACAGTTGAACTCGTACGATAGCAATGACTTCGTCCCCCACCTGCCATGAGCAACAGTCACTTTTGCTGAGCGAATCAACTACGCTTCCTTCCTTCCTTCCTTGCTTGCTTGCTTGCTTGCTTGCTTGACTGCAGACAACACAGAAATAACATACTGTCATCATTCCAAGACAGGATGTTGCAAAAGGAACTGAGATGTGTACATGACCCGGCTGGTTCCCCTCCAAGCGTCTCAAGAGAATCCGCAGGGTCATGGTCTTTCAAAAGCAAGGGGACCCGTCCGTCTATTTATACACGTTCACTTTCCATCCTGTTCCACGTGAACGGCTTAACGTTCAACTTGGTAATTGTATTGCTGTTGGGTTTGACGCTCCGTTCGAATAAGAACGATTCGCGCAAACGATGAATCATTTCAATTCGATTGGCAAAGTAGGGGTAGGGTGACATCATGTTTTCCATTTCCACGGGAATATCTTGATGATGACAACCCGGTGTAAGTGTGCGCCTCCGTGGAGCGTCTTAATGTGATTGTGTTTCCCGGGAGGTGTAGCCTGGGTAGAGCGGAGCAAGGCCACAGGCCTGACGGAGCTCATAATGTCATGCTAATGGACGCTCGCACAGCCTCATAGAGCAGCTCAATACCCAAGGTGCACTTGGTTTGCATCGGCAGGTGTAACAGATCAAGAAGACTTCTCAGTGAGTTAATTAGATTCTTCCCCCTTACTAAAGCGTGACTATGGAAGGAAGGATCCAAGCCTACATTTTTTGATAACATGAAGCTCCAAATCACTGCCTACTTTGGCTTAGTGGTTAAGCACTCTTTTGTGGACAGATTTTGGACAGCAACCTCAGCTCTGGAGCTTTCATGTATTTATTCAAGGACCTTTCTTTTCCTCTGCCACTGTGTGCATGTGTGTGTGTGTGTGTGTGTGTGTGTGTGTGTGTGCGTGCGTGTGTGTGTGTTTGTGTGTGTGTGTGTGTGTGTGTGCCTTCCTGCCCTGACCTCGCCTCTAATCTAAGTGTGGTCTCTCTCCAGCTCAGAGCTCCTGGCCGGATGCACTGCCACGCTCACATTATGAAAATAGCCCCATAAATGTGGATTACAGCCAGCTATATTCAACCCTGCTCTCTCCCAGGAGCACTCAGTGCTGTCGACTAGAACAGCCAGAACTCCATGTCAGTGGATACATGTATGACTCTGTGTGGCTGTGCTTCCAGAAGCTTCTTCATGGAAACTCCTCCAATAGGTTTGTTGACTGTTGGGGATACAGATCAACGGCAATAGCAAGAAAACGTTCAAAATGTTGGAAATTGAATTTGCATCATAGTTCTGCTTAAGGAAGCACACCAACTCAATGTGTGAGGGGGATATGTACTGTATTAGACTAGCTCTACTTGCTCACAGCATAGTAACATACGGAAGTCAGGATATAGATGTGTGAGGCCTTGTTTTCCATGGACACTGTTAGGAATCAAACCCTAACCCCCTGCTTCATCAATGACAAGTTCTTTATAAGGACACTCAGAGCTAGCCTGGTTTCCACACCCACAGAGCCCCTTGTGGAAGTCTGGACTTTGGCACGTTGACCGTGCTTGGGTAATCACCTGTTAGTCTTTAACTGGAGACCGGATGCATGGCTGTATCCACTGCCTGCCAGCTGGACCTCTTGTCCTCACAGCAGAGTCATGTTCCACCGTGGAGGGGTGAAGGGGCGGGGGACTGAGGGGGTGGGTTGAAGAGGTAGGTCAACATTCTGGGGATCAGAGCAGACGATGAAAATGCAGAGGGCAAAGCTTGTCCATAGGAGAAAAAAAAACACTGCATTCTGTCAAAGACTTTCAAGTCTACACTGCACTCGACCCGACATAAGCCTTTTAAGCCTCACGTGTGATTCACAGATTCGAAAGTATGTTTTTAGAATGGATACGAAACCACGCGTTTACCGCACATTAACCTGTTGTGTCAGTTAGTAGCCTATAATAACTTGGCAGTGTTTGAACTGGTTGAGAGAAAACAAGTGCCCATCCAAAAAGGACAAAGAGCAGAAGATAGGTGCATGTGACAATGTTTGCTGTCTTAAGGTTGACTCAAAGTCCACTGAGACCAACAAGGGGCATCAATTTTGGATTAAACAGATAGTCCGACTGAACACACAGAATGATGAGGGGTTTTTAAAAAGTTTTTTTTTACTAGAAACAATGATAGGAGACAGAAAAGCAAACATTCCTCTTCGTGCAGCGTCATTGTGGCGTTAAAACAGAAGAAAACCATCCGGATTCTTTGAGGCTTAAATGAAGATAAATAGAGCAGGCAACAGCAAGCTGAGGTCAACGGTGTCATTTACAAGACAGGACCAGTCACTTGTCCTAATCTGTCCCTGTACTGCTGTCCAAGCCCGGCCAATTTTCACTCATCAACTTATGGGGTCGGTGCCAAACGGCAGGCATGTCCCTCTGCAGTGTGGCTGAAGTCAGACTCTGGACCAGACCACAGGCTTGGATTTCACAGCATGACTGCTTAGGGAGGAAGTGTCACCTGATAGCTGATAATCACACAGATACCCATTCTAAGATGGTGTTGCTGTCTCACATCCTGTCGGGGAGGGAGACGCTCTCTATCAGATGAGCGTGTTTGGCTCTGGTACAAGGCATGGCTGACTGGCTGAGCCTGGGAACGAAGGCAGCAGCCTCTACTGAAGAAGGGCTCTTTGACTTTATGAACACAGCTGTCAAGTCTCACCAATAACCTCCAAACCACAAATGGCACCGAGCTTATCGCAACAGCAGAAGCCCGTTGGGGGGGAATGGCGGCGGCGGTGGTGGCGGGGGGGGGGGGGTCAGCTCCGTTTCTCCGAGATTAAAGGAATTAAATCTTCACATCCTCGAATAAATGAATTACTGACCTTACGAGGAAACGAGAAAATAAAAAGGAAACCAAGAGGACATGACAATGACATAACAGCTCGCATCACTGCAATGATACAGTACTTCAGTATTCTTGTAAAGCTAGGATTAGAGTTGTCCCTAAAGCGTACCCTTTGCCCGTGTCTTCCAACCAGATCAAATTATTTCACAACAGCCCAAACTTTACAGCTTTGTCTGCTTGACTGAGGTCTGTATGTCTGCTTGTCTGCTTGACTGAGGTCTGTATGTCTGCTTGTCTGACTGTCCACCTGCCTGCCTGCCTGCCTGCCTGCCTGCCTGCCTGCCTGCCTGCCTGCCCTCCTGCCTGCCTGCCCGCCTGCCCTCCTGCCCGCCTGCCTGCCCGTCTGTCTGCCTGCCTGCGTGTCAGCCAGTCTGTCTACCTGTCCCCTAGGTATGCACAAAACTTAGCATTGGAACATACCGAACCCTCGTACCATTATGTTCTGGAAGTGACGCATGTCAAGTATGTATCTCTTATGTAACTCTGAGCTAGAAGCGTCACTCCTGGTGGGAGGTAGAGACAGAACCGAGAAGGTGCAGCAGCCATTTACCACAATTATATGAAAGTATTAGGGACAAGCCACAACAGGGCAGGTTACGTAAGAATACTGTGCCTGACCTGGTGTACGCACTTCCTTATTGGCTGACTTGTCAGGTCCTACTCATTTTCCAGAGGGTGATGAGCAACAGTGAGGAAAATCCCAATCACGTTTGCCACCTGAACAAACTCATAAAGAGACCTGGAAAGAGGAGTGTTGTTCATCCTTTGTATCTTAACTGGGGAGCCATTGATTTCAGCGTTCAGAATATCTATAGTCATAAGCTACAAAACATGGAGCAGTTACCGTAAATGACACGGTGGAGCAATATTTCGAAGGGACTTGAGGTATATGGTGACGTTGCAGTGGCATGTTTTCAAGCTAACGCGATCGTACCTCAAATGTACTTTTCAGAAATGTGCAGATACGTACTAGCTCGAAGCGTGCCACAGCCTGTGACGACTTGTTGGATGAATCTCAGCAAGTAAAAGTTGCCACATTCCTTCGTACTGAGTGTTCAGAAGGTCTCAGGCTTCAGGCTGATCCTGGGTGGAATTTTACACCTGGCCCGGATACACTGAATACTCACGTAGATCTGCGAGGGACAGCATCTACACCTGAACCAGATTCATTCCCATTATAAGGATCTAACAGACTTGCACATTCAATTGCTCATTTCTAGATTTTTTTTTGTTCCTTCAATTAAACTGCACCTATCTATCAATCATCAGAAATGAGCATGAAATGCGCGTCACAAACATTTCGTTCCCATGTCGTTCAGAGAAAAGATGATAACGGGTTTCAGAGGAAGCAGCGTCGAGGTAAAAAGGGAAACGATTCTCAGAAGCCCGTTAGTCATCCAACAGCAGCTCATCCACTCATCCTTCCTCATCCAACTCTGGTGCTGGTGGAGCAGGGCTGTGTTGGACCAATAAGAACAGAGATTCTTTCCTTAGTTGGTTTTACCCTGGAACTGAATGAAAGAACTCATGTGAACTCGATTAATCACAGATAATAACAGAATAACCGGAGCTACTCTCCCTGCATGTCGCCCACGGTCTAGTCGACAGGTTCCTATCTACGGGTTGAGTTGGCGATGGCAGGAACACGCGTTGGTGAATTCTAACGAGTTCTGACCTGCTGTGAAATGCGTTGTGCTTTTCAGGCCAATGCGCCCTGACACATGGTGATCAGATACCAGCTGCATTGTGAACCAACACATACTGTACACCTGCGCTGGAAGGCTCACGCTGAACTTGCCTGCCCCCCTGATGCAGACACACACTACTGGGATGCTTGTAAAAAAAAACTGGTAGATGGAAACCTGTGGAGCTTCTGTTCTATTATAAATGTGTCCGTGTCACATCTACCGATTCTGTCGATGGGCGATTTCTTTATGTCTCATTCAAACCATCAGAACCCATGGCAAGCGGCTACAAATGTGGTGACTCGCAGATGTATGGGCAGTAGAAGGCTGTTGGCAGATGTACAGTAGAAATGTGATATAAACTCCTACTGCTGTCACTGTCCTCAGGTGTGGAGAGAGAGAATGGAAGAAACCATGTGGGCACATGGAGATCATAATTATAACTCAAGACACACCTCTCTGTTTCAACGATCTCTGTCAACACTGTTTCCGCGTTTTAGCTTTGTCTCTACAGGGAGGCAATTTTCCTGCCTTTAGTAAACACATCCTTTAAACTATGCACATCAACGTAGGGGACAGTTTGAATCCTAGCCAGTCTCCCACCCTTAATCCAAATCATTCATGGTGTGGCTGCTGCCTGCTGCTATTGGCCAGGTCTCCCAAAATAGCTCCCAAATTGGCCAATTAACACATGGATGCCCCCAGGCGGGCTGTTTCTGGCAGCCCTAACACTGATGGCAGAGCTGGGATCACCACTGTGCCACTCACACCAGTGAGGGAGATGACTCTGGAGGAATATTTATAGTTCCACAGCCTACAGTGCTGCTCCAGAGTTGCTCTTATCTCTGTTGCCCTCTCCCTCTAGCCTGTCTCTCTCTCCCTCTAGCCTGTCTCTCTCTTCCTCTAGCCTGTCTCTCTCTCCCTCTAGCCTGTCTCTCTTTCCTTCTAGCCTGTCTCTCCCTCCCTCTAGCCTGTCACCCTCTCCTTGTAGCCGGTCGTCCTCTCCTACTAGCCTGTCTCTCTCTCCTTCTAGCCTGTCTCTCTCTCTCCCTCTAGCCTGTTGCCCTCTCCTTCTGGCCTGTCGCTCTCTCCTCCTTGCCTGATGCCCTCTTCCCCTAGCCTGTCTCCCTCTCCCCCTTGCATGTCTCCCTCTTCCCCTAGCCTGTCTCTCTCTTCCCCTAGCCTGTCTCTCTCTCCTTTCAGCCTGTCTCCTTCTCCTTCTAGTCTTTCTCTCTTTCATTCCTTGCTGACTCTACCACACATTCTACATTCGCTTTTCAAGTATCATTGGAAGCATATATGGATACCGTCCACATGAGTGCAGATATGTGTGCACATGCAGACACAGACACACACAAAAAGGGGAAGGAAACTATGATTTCACCATTTTCTGGGCAATTTTGCGCAACAGTCATTTTGAGTTGTAGGAATACTCTTTGAGATTCTGTGACTATGTTAGCAGTAATGTGCACTGTTGTTTTACCCAGCTATAGTAAGTACCAGCCTTTTTTATTACATTGTTGAATACAGTATCCTTACTTACCATGCAAAATGACATCAAACATGGACAAGATGTTTTTTAACCACTGATTCACGGTTTCCTTTAATAGCCTAGAGCGAAAGGCAGAAGGGAAATGGCTCAGTCTCAATTTGAGCAATCGGATAGAGAAGCTCCTGTCACAAGCTTTAGAAAGCACGGTTCATCATAACCACAGCAAAGTAACAGGAAGCACACAGGAAGAGAGAGCCTGATGTGGGCGGGAGAGGGAGCAGATCTCTTGTACTGTAACCTAGCAGTTACTCTGCAAACACAGACCACAGCTCCCCGGTGTTTCATCTTTCTGCCTTTGAGCTGCAGAAGTGTCAGCTTCTTAGACACTACTGTGGTTATCATGTTGTCGAGGCGCTAACAAACATCAAAGAGGTTCACAGGTCACTATTCTTTCCACCGTTTTGCATGTTTCGGACCGACAGTTCGGCTGCTTCGCGTCTCATTGGTTGTTCTCGGTCAATCTCAGTCGTTGTTTCAATCTTCGGGATCTTTCGTTAGAGGACAAATACAATAAGACTGAACGTTTAAAGACCTGCATGAAAGGTACTGTGGCTGTAAATAAGCAAGCCAAACGTAAAGAAAAAATAATTCAATATTTATTTTGCAGTATAAACATGTCTGTGTTGGTTTCCATATACTATACAATACATAGGGTCAATTTATATCCTTCATGAATCAGAAAGTTGAACTATACCCCTGTTTACAAGCCCAGTTTTATACATATATATATAGATTGCATCTTTAAAAAAATGTTTACAGCACATATAAAACAGCTACTGAACATGTGTTTGAAGCTGTAACATGATGCAGATGCATTGTCAAAAAAATCCCTGAAAAAGTCCTCCGTGAGGTAAGATAAACATTTTTAGCATTCACTTTTCTTTCACCTTTTCCTCTTGCCCATCTCTCTCTCTCTTTCTCTCTCTCTCTCTCTGTCTCTCTCGCTCTCTCTCTCTCACACACACACACACTTCCTCCAGACATTCTTACCAAGATGTAGCTACAAGAAACGACAAAGAAACGATCGTTCCTATGCTCTGGCAAATTTACAACGAAAAATCAAGAGTTTCTCTTTAGGTGTCGCAAAGACACAAACACAACAAGCAGCTGGAAATCAAGGATTTTCTTTTAAATCGAACAAGCTCTGAAATACATTTCACTCCTGGGGTGAAAGGGAACATTTGGGTAATGTTTCCTAATTACGATGCAGATTTGACCTCAAAACAGGGCAATATTTTCTATCAGGGACAATACTAATGTTGGATACTGTATTTAAGAGACGAACTTTGCATATAAGCTCATATACAGTATATTAAAAGGCCACATGAATAGCAGATAGCACGTCACTAAAATAAAACAAAATCCTTGACTGATTATTTTAATCTAATGGAGTAATGCGTGGTGGGGAAAAAACGGAAACAAACATGCTTTGTATAGGTACTTAGGTCTCGTCGTTTAAGACTTAATACCAAGTTCTTAGGTAAACACTGTATGTGATCCTATAAAGCCCTGTGCTTTGGACACCCAAGGTGAAAATGACTTCAGTCCAGAAGCAGTCAAGCTCTCTTTAGAATTATAGTACAAAAGAAGAGGAGATAAAAACCAGAGGTCTAGGATGTAAAAAATACTGCAAAAGGTGTTTCGATATATTGCAGAGTAACAAACATAACCTCATCAGACCCGTTAAAAGATAATTAGTCCATTATTACCATGTTCTGATTTAAATAACAACAAATGCTTATATACACAACAGTTTCTAGAGTGAGATACAAATGGTATTGAACAGTCAGCATTAGAAAGAAGTTAAAAAGGTTATATAAGGCTAGCTTAAAGCAACCCTGTTCATTTTGACCAGTTTTCCCCTTGTGACCCCCCGTCTTGCGTTTCTGTCTCAGAAACCCTCCCCGCTACGTACTGTGTGCTGCTACACTCAGCGACCTCTCCCCTGGTACCTGTGACCGCAGCAGCAAAAGTAGTCGAAAAAAACGGATCTCGTCCCCTGGTTTTCCACTCGTTAATAAACATCCAACCCTCTGCTAGTCGCCCGCTCGGAGAGCAGTTTACAGCGTGCTCACGTATGGAAAAGAATATGACATTTGACAACCCAGCCTTTTTTTTCTGTACGGTACAGTCATTATTTTGTGTAATATAATTGTAGTATTTATAACATATCCAAGGCTTGCGGGTGAATCGCCCCCCAGAATAATACACTCTCTCGGACAAAGTGGAAGGACTCTGTTGTGACATCAAAAAAAAGTTCCATCTTTTGAATGCAGTTGAGGAACAATAAGCTTTTAAGTAGCTAAGTGCCATCCCACTAGCAAGCCCCGGTCCCTCCCCATCGTCCTGTCCTCCAGCTGGCCGGGCTAGTCGCAGCCTAGGACTGGCTGCTCCACGGGCCTCTGAATGTCTCTTTATCTGTCTGCCTGGAGGACCAGTTTGAAGTGCCAAGAAGTGAATGGCTTCACCACTGTGCAAACGGCATTAGGTCATTACAAACATAGAAAAAAAATACAAAATACAAAAACAACCGGAATATCACAACGTTGTCTTTTGTTGGTCTGTTTCTTCGTAGCTACAATCTCATCAGAAGTTACTGTATTATGGGAGGGGGGGAGGGGTTTTGTTGATTTTTTTGTGAATATGTATACACTTTGTAAATGTATACAAAGATATACAACGGATGCAGACATACTCCCAGTTAAGTACTGTCCATTTATGTTATATTATCCATGTGAACATACATACGTAGTTGCGTTTGAGTTAATTCCTTGGTTTTGTCAAATGAGACCCTACATTCAGCACAATGAGATCACCTCCTGAAACACAACACATTGGCACCTTTCGCCTCAGAAGACTGAGGATGTTGTCAGTGAAAGACAACAATAAATTAAGCACTGCAGATTTCCATTTTGCTATCTTTGAATGAAGCTCTCTGTCCTAAAGCAATCTGTATTTCAGCCAATTACCTCCTTTTTAAAGACAACATTCCAAAGGCGTGATGAGCCGCTTCCTGACAGCTTTCGTGTGAGCAGGGTATCCACACTCTGGTTAAAAGCCTTTTCTAAGCAGCATACCATGTGCCCTTTAACCTTTCACCTCTCAACCTGTCCAAGCACCTCGTCTAGCTATCAGGTGTGACAGCCCGTGGTGACCAGAGATAAACATTCAAACAATGGCTGCTCCAACCCTACCGGGCCCTGCCTGGTCCGGTCCTCATGTGGACTCCAGCGTGTCTAGCTGGAAAACGTTATGATTGGTTGGCGTCGTGAAAAACAGCTGCTCGTTGGTGGGCGAGCGGTTGTCGCAAGGGCTGTTGAGACCCAAAGTCCTCTCAAAGTCCAGAAGCTGCCCCATAAAGTTGAAGTTGGGAGAGATGTTGGACTTCTTCCTCTTGACAAAGTCGTAGGCGTCGTTGAGGGAAAGGTTGAGCTTCTGCATCAGGTAGGCCACGGTAACCGTGACGCTGCGACTAATACCAGCCAGGCAGTGAACCAGGATCCCGCACTTTTTGGAACGAGCTTCGTCTGGAGAGAGAAGACACGGAGAGTGGAGAAAAATAGGTCACAACTCTGGTTACTGTCGGAGGGATTTTTGACACTACGTTGTCAAATGGCAGCATTTCCACAGCGTTGAGATGACCCCCACGCTCTTATCGCTCTTGACAAAGTGACTTTTCTTTGGTCGGTGACAAAGAAGGGCGACTATGATGACGATAATGTTTCGTTCAGACCATTATTTTGCCACCCGCACATAAGACAAACATGAAGAGGCGATCAATTATTAACAAATACAACCGTTCAGGGGTTTTTTTCTTTTGTGCAACAGTGCACTATCAAAGCCATTAGCGCTGCCTTGCAGAGTGCTTCCTTCCTCCTCCCTGAACTTCTCGTCCCCTCGCTTTTACTGGTGGACGGTGTTCCTTCCCCTCGCTGACTACATCTCTTGTCTACAGGATCAAGGTCAGCTGGCTCACGGGCTAAGGGCAGCTAGCGAGGAGCCGACCAAGAGTTACATTTGCTCTCGCTCCAAAATAAAACGTCTTGCCCGAGTATCCTGAATGAGAAAGGAATTTAGCTTCATAATGACGGACGCTACGAGAGGCCATAAACAAACCCAACGGTTCTCAGGCCATTCAGCAGGCCTGAGGCACTAGCAGGAGCGCTTCGCTGTTGCGGAGTCGTGAACCTTGACACACATTCTAGAAGTCGCTAGACCAGGACAACAAAATATCGCAGAACTCAAAACTTTTCCAGATGTTCTAAACAGTGGGACACGCAAAACTAAACATCAGACATACCGAGGGCGAAGCGGACAAATAAACACCCCTATGTATCCTGACTTCCACAGAATGGAGATCTGCAACGTTGGGTCTGATGAGTTTCACATAGATTCATTTGAATTGAAAACTGAAACTGATGGCGTGGATGTACAGATGGCATGGATGTACAGATGGCATCGGCCAAGACCTACAGTCGTCTAAGAGAACGATTTCGATATGAGAGAAACTCCCACAGTTACAAGGAACGAGCTATGAATCTGGGTTTCACCCTGTGAACCCTCTATGTTTCAGGAAATACCACAATTCTCTGAGAGGACATTAATCACTCGTGTTTGTAATAAATCAAGCGTGAAACAATGTCTGGCTGCTTGCATCTTGGAAAGGCTCCCTACAATAGCTGCATTATTGAATTACAATTATAAATGTTGTGATTAATACCTTCATTGATGCATTGTTAATGTCATTATACTTCCATTTTTGAATGCCTTATAATTAACTTGAAAAGTGCTGCTAGCCTGTTTAAGTGTTCTTTGTGTGTTTATGTGCTTAATGGATGTACAACTATCACCATTACGAAAGGAAAAAGCTTGAATGATCATTACTGATGATTTGCCGTATTTTGGCTCTGTATATGCTTAAAGCAGGCGTATCGGTAAAGAATGAAAACTGCTGTAGTATGTCAAGATAAAAGTAGATGAGCTGGGGGTGTCAATAACATATGGAGGAGTGGCAGACAACCAATCAAAAGCATCCGAGGAGTGAGGAGGTCAGAGGCCACATACTTACCAATGAAAGAAATAGCCTCGGGGAAAAACTGCGACAGGTTTTGGCTCCAGTGATCCGAGATGGGGATCTGTTTGTACTTGAATTCCCCATCGTGCTCAAACATGTTGGGCAGGTTGGGGGTAACGTTGAGGATGTACCTGATGTTGTACTTCCCCAGTACGTCAAGGTTGGTGGAGTCTTTGGCACACCCAAGGTAAAGGTAGGGGAGGATCTGAACAGGGAATGCTGGCTGGTTATTGGGCAAGGGACTGCCTTCTGATTCCGTGGCGCTGCCAGGCTCCCTGTCCGATTCGCCGTCGGAGCAGTCGGAGCTGATGCGGAGCCCCCCCAGGCCCAGAACGGAGGCAGGGGGGGAGCTACTGGGACAGGAGCAGTCCAGGTTGGTCTCGCAGTGTTCTGGGTACTCAGTCTGGAACTTGTTGAATCCCCCTGAAAACACAACCAAGAGATACGTCTTAATAACATGAAAAAAAACACGTGAGGCAAATATATAGGAGCAGAGAAGAAGTACGATTTTGAAAATAACTCTTTGCTAGGATTACTGGTTTTATCCAATGGCAGTTTGGGTGTTTGAACACATGTGAATGTCCATTGCACTGCATACCATACTGCACCATTAAAGGACATTTTGTGAGCCACTAAATATACAGTCCCATGCCTATATCCCTTTTTTAAAAACTACCATATGGAGGCACATTTTAAACGCAGCCTTTAAACCCATCAATGCTAAACTGCTCATTCATGTAAAGGATGCCTCCCTGCTTTCAGTGTTGACACAGTTAGCATGCGGTAAACCCTGGAGAGATTCGACCACTCGTCTGATAGGGAGGGGACAGAGAGGACTGTTCTGTGTACTTTTTTGTGAATGACAGAGAGCTGCACCATGTCAAATCTATTTCGAATATCTTCATCTAAATACGAGAAACGTCTAGTCGGAAGATGGACAGTGTAGCTATTTGTTTTAAGGTGAAGAACGCTCTTCCTGGTGCCGCATTGAGTAGCGTAAGCTTTCAGACACTAGATCGTTTTCTTCGTGTTCATTCATGAAATGCATGTCTTTTCCTGAAGGAGGACAACATGGCGGAGCCATTTTAGAAAATTAATTGAAAACATATTTGTTTTAGAATACATTCTTTAAAAGTGCAGTCAACACATGTCGACGACCACATTCTTAATATAAAATATTCAAAGATTAGTATTCATTTATTTTGGTTATCGGAGAGCAATAGAATCCTAGGCTGTAATAAATAAATCCATATTTGGAAATGAAAATGTATACTATAATTTATTTCACTTTTCCCCCATTCTAGTGCAATACGGCTTTAGGTTACAATGCAATATTGGCTATGTGAAATGCAAGTTTAGAGTAGACATAATGGTTGAATTAAACACACGATAATAAATCTTAATGAACAATAAATCTTTCATTATGAACTGTAAAATAGGTCATTAACGATTACGTTGATTTAAGTTCAGAGGGACTGTATGTAGTTATATGCACTCAACTGACCGAATATAATCTGTCACAATGTAATAAAATGGTTACAATGTTGCAGACTAACTTTAAGTGTGTGTCCCCATAGGCTATGGACTTGCACAGAACCATGTCTTAGGTTCGGCATGGTTATTTATGCATGACTTCATTTGTGATATGATGCTATATTTCCGTGAAACAAATGAAAACCGACAGAAAAAGTTTATGAAATGTTTCTATCACTTCTGACGTTAGTTGACATGAAGACAGCAAGCGGATGCGTTGCATATGCATACAGTTCTTTACGAACAAAATATCAACATAGTCAATCTGCAAATGTGCATTATAATTGCCTGTTAAAAGTCTTCTTACCCTCCAAGTAATGAGCCTTGCAACCATCGTCCCGCAGTTTCTGTAAGAGAAGCCCCAGAACAGAGCTCGCCACCCCATTTTCCTGCCAGTCCGAGGTGGCCTCGTCGTACAGAACCACAATATCTGTTCGGCACCGCTTGACAAATTTTTCCTTGTCCTCGTTATTCGGGATAATCGAGCGGATAGGTAAATTCCCTTTCTTTAGTCTCCGCAACATCAACCCCGGGATGGCCAGATTGATGGCGGTCTCGATGTGAGAAGACTCGAAGAGCTCGTGCGATCGGCAATCCAGTAAGAGCAGTGAGCTCACACCGGATTCCAATTCTTCTTGCAGCCATTCCACACTTTTGCTCGACATCATCATAGTCACGTCCCGGGAACCGCTCCAAAGATTAATTTTCATTAGGGAAATATTTAGGTTGCTCTTTGCAGTAACATAAGTGAAATCACGGCGCAAAACTTCTCCTGCCGCTGGAACTGCACACTCGGATGTTCCTCGTTACAGCAAGTGATAGAGCGCTCGCTCGGGATGAACATACCAGGCTTGAAAACATTAAAGATGTTTTTTCTTTTAGTCCAAAGAAATCAGATAATTATTTCTGTGCCGTCAACCAACCCGTGTTATTCAGTACGTTTTGGGTCTATATCTGAGCTGCAATGTGTATGTTTTAAATTCAAAGTAAAATATTGCCATAACGCAGTAGCCTATTCCTGCACATTTGCTTTTCGACCGCCTCCCGTTTGTCATTTCCAGCAAGCACCGTGACAGTCCGAACTAAAAGGGGCTTTGCAGACAATCATGTCATTGGAGAAGGAGGAGTTGTGTGAAATTTAAAGATGCAGGACCTCCTATATAGGTTTATTCATTCACTCACTCCTAAGAGTTCGCTATAAGGCTCAAAGCTTACGAATGTGAATGTAAAAAACAAATCCAATTAATTGATTAGATGCGTTGTCCAATGGACATCATTTGTGGATGAAATGTAGGCATATGATATGTAGTTTTTTCCTTGTAACTTTTTTATATGTTGGCAAACGTTGGAATAGGTTGGAATGAAACAGTTAAATTGTAATGAATACATCTAGGTTTACAAAGATACATAGCCTAGTATTTCATTCCATTCAGAACATTGGGAAACAGGGAGGTTAAAATGTGTGTCAATGGCGCACTTCGGTTCAAGCTGTCCGTTACGTAGTTCTCTCTTGCGAACAGACAAGAGTCAATTTATCAATAAAGTTGATGCGTTTACGTGCCGTTTACAACTCAGACACGATTCTGTTAACTATCAACGATAAGAAATAGGTTGTTTGCAACACTCGATAACATGATTTTTTTTCTTGCACGAAAGGAATGGTTATAATGGGCCTAGAACATACACATTTCTATACATAAAGTTATGTGACAAAACGTATGCTTTTACACATACCCTGAATTTGACCATTTTTGTTTGCTAGTGCTCCAGCAGGTTACGAATACAAACGTACTGATAAAGGGGTACTTTTGATGACCTCACAGCTGCGTGATTAGGCTCCTCACTGTGGCTAATAGACAATGGCCCTTTATGCGTCCGAATGACATACAGTTACTTGAAACTGTCTTTTCTGCTGTCCACATCCCTCTTAAGCCCAACCTCCCGTAGACAGTAACTAACAAACTTTGTAGCTGGACAAAAACAAACAAACCAATAATAGGTGGTATTGTCCAGTCTACATTCGAACCCATCAAGAGGGTTATGTCTATGCTTAACATCAGACGCCTGTGGGATTGACATAAGGAAATGAAGACACACCTCCAACTAATTGTTAAAAACGAGTCCGCTATCAGACAGAGATAGAGGGATATACTTTTATGCAGGAATGTTTTCAAATTGGAGGTTGAAATATATGAACTACTCCACTAGGTTGGAATACATCAGCATAGGAACTGCAAAGATGGAAAATCACCTTACATAAGCAGCTCATCTTTCCATTAGTGAGATACTCTTTCATGGTAATGTGATTTGCGAAGGTTAGGCCAAAGTATTGTTTTGTAACTGGAAATAACATTCTGATGGTTTCCATTCAGACGTCTGCAAACCTTACGAACATGAACGTTTCTATTAATGGATTTTCCATTAATAGAAACGTTCTCTGACCAGCAGTACATTTGAAGGCCAGCGCAATAATGTCGTACATCAGATCGGTCTCGTTCAACGTGTTTCACAAACACGTTCCGTCCTCCTTCAATGAGAACACGTTAGGCGTTGAATATTTCACAGAACCCAGAGAACCGGAGTGCATGTATGCTTCAGGGAGAACAGGGAACACATGCTCACCTCACAATGTAGACGGCAGTCTCCCCCCCCTCCCTCCTTCCTCCTCCTACCTACCTCCCTCCCACACACACACAAACACTCGTCTCCTTCAAAAAAGCGCAGCCTCTCAACTAGATACATTATTAAAGGTGAAGGGCGGAGAGTGGAGCAGAGGGTCGGACATGATTGAGTTCCTCTTTGAACTCCTGGAAACGAAGTGTTCCGTGTCTTGGGATTCTCACCATGACCTCACCCACGGCCTGGGCCACTCCCAGCTACCTGCACTTGAAAATGCAACCAAGAAGCCGAACTATTTTCCTAACCGGAAAACTGAGTCACACTTTTAACCCTAATGTATCTCACCGATGCCCCCAGTGACAATGAATCATTACAAATGGCTGCAGTCAGAAGGAACGATACCGTCTTCTCATGTTACAAAGCTGAAGGCTCCCTGCCTCCTGAGAGGCCTGGTCTGGGTCGGTGAGGTCAGGAGATAAAGAGAAAGGGTGTGCTGAAAGTCAGCGTGAACTTTGAGGTTTGCTTTATGGGCACTTCTTGATAAAACAGGCCACTAAACACACCCTCGCTTTAGTCTGCGAGTTAGACGGAACCTTTGTGTTCGCTTGGCTATCACTCGCAGGCATGTCACAATATAGACCAGCGTGAGACACCACCTGCACGATAGCGTCACATGCGATGGTTTTTATTGTTCGGTTAGCAACGATAGAAGTTTCCGCCGTTGGTCGTCTAGATTCGTTTGACAACAACCTTCAGAATGTTCTCGTAACCACTGTAACGCTGGAACAGAGTGGAAATCTTTCTGGCGTCCAAGTTTGGGCTGGCGTGCGCTGAGGACCCTACGTGAGACCCGACCAAGAGAACCTGGTCTGGCTTCCCAGACAAACATGAACCCGGTGCACATGGGGGAGGAGGAGGAGGTTAGGAGGAGGGACATGAACCCAGTGCACATGGGGGAGGAGGAGGTAAGGAGGAGGGATCAGGAAATGAAGCAATATGAGGCCTTGCCAAGTCCAAGCAGAGTTAGTAACCAGAGGAGACAGTGTCACTAGAGGTCTACGGTAAGAGAAGTAGTATTGGCTGCACCATCTTCGAAACCCAACAGAGAAAACCTGAAGGTGTGTTTTTGCGATAGGCGTACGTGGGGGGAAAAAAGATACAATGACTTTGTAGGTGTGACCTAATTTCTGTTGTCTACTGTGGATTGATACCATTGTACTGAGAGAATCTATAAATGTCCATGTAGGTTTCAAATATGGTTTTGAATCCTACCATTCTGCACTATAGCCAGTGAATTTCTACACCTGCTTTAAGTAGGGAATATGAATCAGAAGACCCCTTCTTCTCACAACCCTCTTCAAACGAAAGAACCTGGATTCCATTTCAAACCTCGAAAAACCGTTTAGAAAGGAAACGCGGTTCTAAGTTAAGGGCGAGATCCGATGGTGCGAGTGAACGCCGGCGATCATTACGGCGGGAGTGAACTCTGACACAGTGCTGCTGCTCCGATCAGTGGCACCGTGAAGCGGGGAAAACGCATCCAGATGTTCCCTTCACTTCGTCATCTCCAAAAGAGGCAAGAAATGTGCAAGAGAGCCTATCCACCCCCAGCCTTGTGGGCCACACGTGTGCTGCATAATGCAGAGGGGGGCTTGCTTTCCGGATCTCCAGCAATAACACACACATACAGAAACACGTATTGACCTTGTACTATACAACACACATGCTGACTCATTGAGCATGGACGTGAGCGCAGGGAGGGGGACTGCTACGTATTGAACCCCGTCGAAGTGCCTTCCTTCCCCCCTCCTCTTCCCTTCAGGGAAAGGCAGGACTGTTTCGGGAGGCCCACAGTAAGGGGAGCTGGTTTCTCTGAGCCAGTGTGAAATAAAAGCACAGCTCAGTTTGTTCCAGGCCCCAGCTTCAGCCCCCAGACAGGAAGAAAAAGAGTAGGTCCTGTTTAAGGACTGGTTCAGTTCAAACTCCCCCCCCCCCCATTCGTTGTTGAGATGAGCATACACAAACTGCAGTTTAAAACACAGGCAGGAATTCCAAGTTCGTTCTCCAGGGAGCTGTAACCACAGACAGATGCTCTGGGGGAACCTGAGGCAAATCAGCCTCTCAGGAAACCATTCCTTTTTTTTGACAATGACTTGACTTTAGCCCTCAATTAAGGAAAAGGTTTTTAATTAGGATTATGTGTGTCAGTTCTCAGGAGTGGTTCTTCTGACTGGCGTTAGAGATGAATGACTGAGGCAGATCCCAGCTCACATGAGGAGCGTGATAGCATACTTCAAAAACAACGTATGAAATCAATTCGAGTTCCAAACTTTATTGCAAATCCTTATTTGAACCGCGTACTGTAGCTTCAAAGAATAACACAAAATGTCTTAAAAAATACACAACCGAACATTTCAAGGAACATATAAAATCAAGGCATGGGTGGATTTACAGTATTCACAACCAATACATTTAAGGAATAAAACAAAATTAAATTGAAAAGTGAAATCTTTAAATAGAGATGCCTGACTCTTGGAAATATAAAGGCACAGTCATTTTGTAGTAACAACTACCTTTAAAGCTGCTACCAGAACCAGTGTTACAGAGAAACACGCCTGATGCATTGTGTTTATAGCTGAACCAGAACCAGTGTTACAGAGAAAAACGCCTGATACATTGTGTTTATAGCTGAACCAGAACCAGTGTTACAAAGAAACACGCCTGATACATTGTGTGGCAATAGCTGTGTTTTTTGACACATTTTTCTCGCGCAAGCAGGCGACATCGTCTTCTCTCCGGAGGCAACTGGTGGGACCGGCTTACTCAGCAGAAAACTATCTGCTCTCAGCATTATTCTGGAGTCAAAACTTTGCCTGCATTTCCTGCACTTTGCTTCTTTTCATGCAAAACTACACATTGCATCAGTAGCTCCCAGGTCTCTCCATATAATCAGGAGAACGTGCTCAGTCCTGCTGCACTACACACAGGTAACCCAACAACAAGGTCAACAACAATTCTTATTGACCCCGTGTATGATATTAGGAGACAAGGGCTAACACCAGATAAACAGGTATAGACAGACAGATAGACAGAGAGAGATAGAGACAGACAGACAGATACACAGACAGACAGACAGACAGACAGACAGACAGACAGACAGATACACAGAGAGAGACAGACAGACAGATACACAGACAGATACACAGAGAGATACACAGAGAGATACAGACAGACAGACAGACAGACAGACAGACAGACAGACAGACAGATGTACACTTGAAAGTGGGACAGATGTCAGGGACAGAATCAGGAGTAAGAGGAAGCTACTGAGAGGCAGACAGAGTGGCCATGTGTCTGAACGAGAGAGAGAGCAATAAAGAGACAAAGAGTAAAGGGGAAAAGAGAAAGAGGTAGAGAGAGCATGAAAGAGAGTGTGATGGGGAGAGAGAGAGGAGGCAAGAGAGCAATAAATGGACAGAGAGAGTGAGTGAAAAGGAAGAAGTTGCTCCAGCTGAGGGTCAGTTCAGTTCATTGGGATGATGAATGTAAAAGGGGAGGGGGGGGGGCGGGTGCAGGGGGCCGCATCCCAACAGTCTACAGTGGCGTCTTCTTCCTGTCGTTTCCTCCTCATTTCCTTTCCTCTCATCCTGATGTCCCACATTTTAGAACCGAGCCGGACGAGGGTGAGGGGCACCCGGTGGCTCAGTTCCCTGCATCTTCCCTGCCTGCCTCACTTGGGAGTTGTCTGGGTGGGGATGGAGGGGAGACCCAAGGGGGAAAGCAGGGTGAGGCCTGGGGGGGGACCCAGGGCTGCTGGTTCAGGCCTGGGGGGGACCCAGGGCTGCTGGTTCAGGCCTGGGGGGGCAGCTGCTGCTGCTGCTGGAGCAGCAGGCTGACGTTCAGCTGGTTGTCAATACACTCCTTCAGCTTGTCCTCCGTCAGTGTCAGCCTCTGTTCCAGAATGGCCACAGTCTATAGGGGCAGAGAGAGAGAGAGAGAGAGGGAGAGAGAGAGAGAGAGGGAGAAAGAGAGTGAAAGAGGGAGGGTGAGAGAGGGAGGGAGAGAGAGGGAGGGAGAGAGATAGGGGGGGTTATAACACAGCGTCACAAAAAATGGGATGAATGCATCTATTTGTAGCTCCGGGAGACAGATGTTCGCTTATCCTCGGGGACAATCCAGCTGATTATGAGGGAGAAATCTGCGTCCTGAGCGCAGGGCTCTGTTGAACGAACACAGCCCCTAACACCACCGCCTCTATGTCCCGCAGACTGAGGAACACCCGAGGCAGGGACACAGGCAACACACAAGCGCACGCAGCTGTGCCAGACTGAACTCTGCTGTGCAAAAAGTATGCGGTCATGACCTGCACTCCAAAACCCCAGGGCAGGAGTATGGTTAAGAGGTTAGAGGAGGCTCTAGGTATCCCTGGAGTCGCTCGCAGTACTCACTGCAACACGTCCATTAACCCCCGCTACACTCACGGGCTTGAATCATTCAGGGTTCGCTTCGAACACAGCTACCGGTTAGGTAAAGAAAGTTGAAGTCGTTTGAAGTCGTTTCTAGCGGGTTACTTTAAACGCTGGTTAATATTACATGATACAGGCAGTAGGTCAAGTCCTGAGTCAGACCAGCTAGACTAGGCATGTCAATCGCTGAAGGCTGCAGACACTAATGGAAGGTCTGTTCAGATGGAGGATCTGGATGTGTATTCACACCCAGAAGCAGAGAGGAGAGGCCAAGGGAAAAAAGGAGCACAATAACTAGAACGAGAACGGGTAACGGCTTCTTGGGGAGGAATGAAAAGAGAGAAGTCATGATGAAAGAAAACACGAAGAGCACACCTTCTATTTTTAGCCCCTGCGAGGTAGTCATCAGAACCCCTTCAAAGAACACGCGTCGCACGTTCTTTTGGGCGCCGCGAAAGGAGAGGTGCGCTTTCAGTTCCCGTTCGGATCTAACGGCGCGCCTTCGTGAGACCACGAGAACGGTCCAGAATCCCTTTCCGTGGTCACGTGACAGCCCGAGCCAGAGAGACACGCCGCATGAGCTGCACCGCAAGGTGCGGTGCTGCCGTTTAAAAACCTGAAAGGAAAGGACGACAGAAAGGAAGCCCAAAATAGCCCAAAACGGGCCACGGAACGGAGGCGTGTGAAAGTCACACTGTGATTCCTCTCACACTGTTGATGGAGGAGACGCATTGTGTTTGCACCCTGGACCCCTAACCCCCCGAAAGGAGGTTAGGAGAGTGGTGAGGTTTTAAAATATTAAAACATTGTGTGTTAGTTAGCTGTGGTAAAATCAGTACAAGACAACAACACCACACAAGCACTCCCCCTGTGTGTGTGTGTGTGTGTGCGTGTGTGTGTGTGTGCGCGCACGCGCGCATGTATCTTTGCTCTGAGGTGTCAGCATATCTTAGCAGAAGTATAAGGAGTCTTTTAAATTCATGGCTGTATGAGTCAAATGGATCTTTTTTGATAGATCAAAACTATGACCTCTCTGTCTGAACCCTGACCAAAATGTTAACTGCAGGTCGAACAGTTCAAATGGGTAAAACCTATTTACATTCCAGCTGCCCCTGTTCTAACCTGACTTCACTCTCACCAATCAGGGCAGCTCATCTGGCTACAATACTTTTGTCTGTCTCTGCAACCCATCCTATTTCAGCTACAGACTATCTCAGCTCTGACATAATCACCCCCCCCACACACACACACACGCACACACCCCTACACACGGTACAAACACACACACACAGCCCTCCACACACACAGCATAGTGTATATGAGAAGGAGGAGAGGTGAGGCGAGGATGAGCATCCCCCTTGGGCAGTGAAGCAGGAGCTCGATACCATCTGCTGGTATTTCATGCTAGAGGGAAGAAAGGTTTGCATTTCCTTCCTTTGTGAGTGTGCTTTTCCAATCGATAATACCCTACGCTTATCTGGCCAACCCGCTGGTGCTGCTCAGCCTTCTCAGTCGTCTGAACCTCTAAATTGCAGCGAGTAGGTCCAAGGTAAAAGACTCATTGTTCGACACCGGGAGCCTACAGCTTTCCAGGTTCTAGTAGTAACTGAATCTTCTGGTCCCTAAAAACAGAAACCTTTCTCCCCAACCCCCACACCCCCCCCCCCCCCCCACTCCCACCCACACCACATATTCTCTGTTGTGTTGCCCCGGACATCATGTGGCTTGTTTCACCTCTAGCCCTCGTATACTGAAGCTCCTTCATTTTCACCGTCACTGCACTGGTGATACAATATCGTGGAATCCAAGTTGATTCCCAGCGGTCTCCTTTTAAAACGCTGCTCTCGTTCCCGTCAACCAAGTAAACTCAGGAAGTCGTCGTCGTGGAGCTCATCCCAGCCCACGGGTTGGTTATCTACAACACATAACTTGGACGCTATTTATACTACTCTCCTTTTGCATTATCTACCAGCCACGGGCCTTATTGAAGCAGCCGGGCTAAATTAGTTACTATTTGTAATTTGCCCTGTGGCAGGATATAAGAGGCCAGGCGAAGCTAATTATTGGACATTAAACAGAAGGTTATCCGTAAATGTCCTAAACGCCGAAAACCTGTCGAAGATAAGTTACGAAGCAACAAAGATATAGAGATTAGTTCGTTGTCCCTGCGATTTGTCCCGCTGCGATCCCCCGCCCCGCCCCCCCACCACCCCCGCCCCCCCCAGCCATGGTGAGCCTCCTCAGTCATCACCCAGGTCAGATAAGACCTGACATCAAACAGAAGAGAGGGAGCAATTTCCTGGATAGAAATCAAGCCCAGTCCAGGACTTTACGTCAATTACATTTAATGGTGCCTCTCCTTTGATAATGCTTTTAACTCTGGGATTTGGCTTCTTTTCTTCTTCTTTTTTTTTGTTGTTGTTGTAGTTTTGTGGAAAACCGGCCCAGCCGTCCTCATTACCGGGCATGACCAAACCAAGACAAGGGTGGGAAAGGGATCGTATAGCAGCGCTCAAGCAGCACTGCTTAAAGCAGTCGCGCTTTCACGAATAAACAACTTTTCCCTTTCGCGAGCGTCAATTACAAAATGTTTGAAATATCGACACCACCAAACCGCCTGCCATCACCGGGATTGCCAGAGACGCCGTTGTGAAAGTTTTTTCGTTTATATTTTTCCTGGTTCTTCGTACGCTCTTTACGACCCCCATTATACGGACTTAAAAAGCCTATTGAGTCGGTTTGGTTCTGCGGGCAGCGATGTTTACTGTTCCGCCCCTGCAATTTTGGGGTTCTAACGTTGGCCATCGGTGGGTGACGGTTTGGAGACCAGATGTGTGTTGAGAGACCCTCGCAAGTTCGGAGCTCATTTTAATATGTTGCGCGCTAAATATTTCAAGATGCCACATTAGACTGAGTTCACAGAGGCTGTTAGAGTTATAAATAACTCTAATTATCTCGACAATGAAGAGGCGGTGGTATACTCTGGTATCCTCTGAAAGAAAGATAAAATAACTACCTCACCATTCCTTGAATCCAAGGCTTGCATAAGAAAATCTTCTGCCGGGCCAGTTTAGTTGAAAAACGATTCAAATGGAAGACTTTCAACGATGGTTTGGTCAGGCTTATGGCCACTGTGTTCCCAGCACATTCAGACAGGGGCAAGTCCAGGAGGGAGGGAAGCTCTTTGAAGGGAAAAAGGCGGGAACGCTCCGAGGTCAGCAGGTCTGTCGGAGGGCAAAGGTCGTCGTCCCCTCGAGAAGGCTGGCGGCGTTGGAACGTTGCTAAACGCTCCCACATGCTGGGAGAGCCTCCGTCAAGACTAGCCAGTCCTCCAACGCTCCATCCAGGACAGACGTCCACACTCCAGGCAACAGAAGGAGCTCTGGGGGAACCAGGACTTCCTCTGCAATGGAAACCATCTGCCCTCTACACAAAGCCCACCCTGCCTCCCAAGGTAGCTTACTGACCCAACCACCACTCCCAAATGTCCGGTTTTTAGTCTGAACGACGAAAGAGGGAGACGGATCGAAAATGACATAGTAACGATCGACTTCCCGGAGGCCTGGAAGTACATGCTACGCACATGCAAGCTTACGGTCTAGGTGACAGAGATGAATGGGATTCACCAGATTTCTGGCTTTCAAACAATTCTTTACTGGGCCTGGTTTCCCAGGATCCTCCCTGTTTTCGCAACGTGTAAAGCTAGGAGAGAGCTTTTCGAGGCCACACTGAGTCAGACTGGCATTAATATAAAACATTAATATTCCCATTTCCTCGCTTCCACGGCTGCCTGCCTGCCTGCCCACCCGCCAGCCTTATTACACCCTGAAAGAATGAAAGACGTTTTAATGACCTATTTCCTGGTCCACTCGGCAAACACGGTTAACTTTGAGTCGGCAAATAATGGCCACTTTTTACAATATCATTATTGGTCATCTTGGAACAGGTGATGTCATTTCTGAAGCCAGGTCTCATGAGTTGCCCGACACAAGACAGGTCGATTTACCCCCGACGACGCAGTGCTGATGCGTTGACAACTGAAAACAAGCCCTCGCGAGACCTCCTAGGGGAGGGGGGGGGGCTTCCAATATCAATCCTAGACTTTGTTCGAAGTCACCCTTTTCATTGCTTCTTCTTTGACGACGTACAAACAGGCCAAATGAAGAGAGTAGGTGTCATCCGGCCAAAATAAGAGCCACACGAGTGTCTAAAAAGTGCCACTGTGCCACACGTTGTCTACAAACCAGTGTGTACTACAGTATGCTGGGCCCCTTAGTCCCCCAGCTCGCATCATGCAGAGTTACAGCTGCCTTGTCGCAGCGCGCACCCACACAGCACTACATTAAACATTCAAGTTAGATGCCAGAGAGTGACTGCAAAGCCGGCGTTAATGTATGAATGATGTCTTTTCCTCTGGGTACCAACACCACCCCCACTCTTTCCTCCTCCCTCCTCCTCCTCCCTCCTCCTCGTCTCTCCTCCCTCCTCCTCTAGTCTGAATGAGATGCCTGGAAAACGGCGGACAAAGCCGCACTGACAAGACCGGAGAGATCAGACTTAATGGATGTGATTGCTCGGTTTTGTCTTTTGTTCCCCAAACCGGGCTGCTGCTGCCGATGAGAAGAACGTCACCGCGCTAACTGTCCATTACCCGTCTCCGCTGAGAGCCCGGACCTGCTCTCACCCCCCACCCGTTTCCCCCCCGTCCCCCCCTGGGAGGGAGCCGTCACCCGGAGGAGCTGACAGCAGGACCCACGGCTGGCCTCACAAAGGCTTGCCACTCCTGTGGGCGCTACATGCAAGGGGATGCTTGGCACCGTCTGGTTAGTCAAAAATCTCGCTCTCGCCGTAAACGTTTGCAAGCTGCACTGTAACTAGCTGCTACCTGCTACCTGCTACAGCTGCTCTCTTCGGGGGGAGATCCAACGGATCCCTTTTTTTCCCTGCCGAGCGCAGATGTGTTCTGAGAAGAAAAACTGGACCTGCTGTTCTTGTCTCGGCTCAAACGTTTCTGTTCTGCGTCCTGCGCTGCTATTTCATTCAGGATGCTTTAGGCACCTGGCTTCAAAGGCGTTAGGCCTTTTCCAAACTCACCGTGGGTCGTCGCAAATGGCTTCGGATACGTTCTCTCGTTCAGACTCTGTCTCTTAGAAACCCCAGCAGGCTGGTCTGCTTCCCCAGATCAACGAAGGTGCAGGTATGCCATCGTTTCAGAGTCGTTTTGTTGAGGCATGTTCAGTATATACACTTCAGTATACACAAGCTAGAACTATAAGGTTAAACACCCCTCCATCTGGAAGCGTATGTGAGTGTGCAGTTACCTGAGTGAGAACATCCAGCTGACCCACTATTTGTTCCAGGGTGTTGGCCAGAGCAGGAGGTAAGCCACCATCTGAGGCAGCCCACTGGGCCTCAGCCTGGGCCTCATCCTGGTGTTGGTGCTGGGGCTGGTGCTGCTGTTGGGGCTGGTGCTGCTGTTGGGGCTGGTGCTGGTGCTGCTGTTGGGGCTGGTGCTGAGGCTGACCCAGGGGCTGGGTTTGCTGGATAGAGGGGGAGCGAGCGCCAAGCCCCCTGGAGGTTCCGCTGTGGCCCCCGCTGCGACTGCGACTCCTCAGCTCAGCGCCGGAGCTCTGGTGGGACAGCAGGTCGCTACCCAGGTCAGAGGGCTGGAACACACAACACAACAGCGTCACACACAGCAGCTCACGTTCCAAACTGTCCACGTTTGGATGGAAACCTTTGCATCTGCCACTGCTAACACCAACAGTCTTGGTTGGAGTATTGCGGCCACTGGTGGCCTAGCCCATGCCATACACACTGTTCTCTGTGTGTTACAAGTGTCCAGGCAGGGTGACTGGGCTGCTGTCCAGCTCTTTGTGGGGAGAGAGGCTGTGGACGGGGCAGCGTGTGGGCAGCATGTCCTGCTCTAAACCACCATCCACCAGTGCTCCTTCTCCAGCTGCTCCTGTGCAACATCTGGCTGACATGTGCTAGACAAGGCTCTCTCTCTCACTTTATATCTTTCCTTCTCTCTCTCTTTCTTTCTTCCCCCCACCCTTCTCATTCTCTCTCGCTCTCTTTCGATTGCCCTCTCCCTCCCTGCTCGGAGGAGGGCAAATATTTGCACTGACTGGTGATTTCCAGCCAAACAGCAGGGCAGGAGTGCTACAGATGCTCTCAGACAATCCTCACCACCAGGGAACACGGCCCCTTCCTTTCCCAGGGGCAGGGCAGCCTCTATCAGGGACAGGGTAGCCTCTAGTCTGTCGGGAGGGCAGCCTCTAGTCTGTCAGGTGGCAGGGTAGCCTCTATCAGGGGCAGGGTAGCCTCTAGTCTGTCAGCAGGGCAGCCTCTAGTCTGTCAGCAGGGCAGCCTCTAGTCTGTCAGCAGGGCAGCCTCTAGTCTGTCAGGAGGGCAGCCTCTAGTCTGTCAGGGCAGTCTCTAGTTTGTCAGGGGGTAGGGCAGCCTCTCGTCTTTCAGGAGGGCAGGGCGACCTCCATCCACACATTCCCTGTTGGTCTGTTGCGTCCACACCACCCGTCTGGTGCATGCCACAGAGCCACAGTGGGTCCACCCATCCCCCCTCCCCCTCCAGGGTAACTAACTGGATGACCCAGAGGTGTGGGGACAGTGTCTACATCAGCAACCAGAGGCAAGACCCTCCTGAGACAGCAAAGTTGCCTGTGGCACGTCAACAGTCCACCTGTTTGTCCATACAACTTTCTTTTTGACTGTTCTGCCAAGCTCCTGATGGTGGGATGGCCGGACAGACGGACAGACAGAAGCAGTCGTCCTGGATGGTTTGGTCAGCGTTGCTCCTTTCAGCCAGTTCAACCAGAACCCCCAGAGGAGACTTGTTTAAACGGCGAGCAGCCAGGCACGCAGACACACACATGGCTATATTCAGCCGTGCTGCTGGGTGAACTCGGTCGAAAATGGGAGACAAGGAGAGCTACTGCTGAGCCAACAAGCTTCAACAAGGCTGGATTAACTTTTGTTCAGCGGAGGACTTATACACAGCTCAGCATTATAACAGCTGCACGCACACACACACACACACGCACCCACACGCACATGCACACACGCACACGCACACACACCTACTCCGACAAGTCCACATGTGCACGCGCAGACGCACAAAGACACAAAGGCAGGCCTACAAGTGCAGGCACACACACGCAACAGCAAGCCCATATATCCACTTACAATCACATACACACGTACGCACACACGCATACACACACACACACACACACACAACAGGAAGCCCGCATGTACACTTACACACAGAAAACAGTAAACCCACACATACACACAGTTTAACACCCTCCTGATGAATCACCTGGACTGGAAAAACCAACAGTGGAAAATTTCCTGAGGCCCAAATGAAACTCTGAATCGCACTGGCCTGACAGAGCCATCAATACCCCTTCACTGCCTACAAAACCATTCATCACATCCAGACACACAATAGACACACAGCAGACAGAAACACACATCACCTCGGGGAGACCATGTTTGTGTACGTGCGCGTGCACGTGTGTGTCTGTGTGGACAAAGGGGCTATAAAGAGGCAGAGGGGAATGAGACCGTTTGATGTATGAGAGGAGGGCGGCACTGCTGCAAGGAGTCAAGAGCCATTTCTCTCTCTCTCGCCCTCCCTCCCCTCCCCTCCCCGCCCTCCCCTCCTCCCTCCCCTCCCGGTACGCTATGTCTTATCTCGGCTGAAGACAAGAGGGAGGATATGAAAGGAGAGGCGAGGAGAAAAGGAGCGAGTGAGCAGAAAGGCGCTGAAGCCTTTCTTCCCGACCCAAAGCCCTCGCACGCGGGGCGAAAGGCACCCAAGATTTGGACGTCGCCGCTCGGAGGCGTGACCTGGTTCTCCCGGCGTATTCTCACGGCCGGTAATGAGGGACCTAATGAGGAAGCTGTGACTGGGCCCCACAGGTCTGCTGGGTAACGAGAGAAAACGAACAGAACGTGGAGCCGTGCAGTCGGCCGTCTAGGTCTGAGTTCCCCTGGCGAGGCAGCGTACTCTCTGCTAGGTGACGGCCTCAGGGCTGATGTGGGAGTCTGTTCCAGAGGTGCACTAGCGTCCACTCTAGCTGTACAGAATGTACAGGATGAGACCAGGATGTGGAGATATTTGTCTCCCTCCCTCCTTCCTTCCTTCCCGCCCCCTCTCTCTCTTTTTTTTCCTCTTGTCTTTCTCACTCTCTCTCTCTGTCTTTCTTTCTCTCTCTCCTCTAGTCTGTCTGGAAGAGTCAAGCGTGACAAGTTTGAACAGATGCCTGGTGACGGTCTGTTGGTTAATGGTTCAGGGGTGTCCCTGTCTCGCTGCCGTTACTCCAAACTACGCAGCACCTTTTGTCCCCGTGCGTTTCCTCCCGCCTCCGTCCCTCCCCCCCCGTCGGGGAGCGACGCCTCCCCGCCTCCCTCTCTTCAACCCTCCTTCTCTCAGAGCGGCTCTAGCGTTCAACGCTAGCCACGCACGCCCCCGCACGCTCGCTCACTCGCACACACACTCCCTCCACACGCTCTCACCTCTCGTGTTTCTTTCGTGCCGATGATTATTCTCCGCTCCTAAGCTTCGCCAACTTCACCACTGTGGTGACCGTGTGAGCGGGGATGAAGATTGCAGTGCCGATTACTGCAGTGCCCCCCCCTCCTCCCCCCCTTCTCTCTCTCTCTATGTGGGGGGGGGGGGGGGGGGGGGGGACTGGGTAGGGGAGGGGAGGATTAGGAAGGATGTTATCAGAGAGAGCTGATCTGCCAGTCAGCTGAGAGGCGCGACAAGTACCCGACTCGCACGAGCCGGAAAAACACTGGGCAAGAAGCACCGGCACAGGCGGTAGGAGCGCAGCTGACACAGGATGAACACCCAAAATCAAGCTGAGGCCAGCTGCAAAGATCCCTCCTCGACAACCGCGTCTCCTGACCGCGCCTCCTGACCACGTCTCCTGCTCTGCGGTCCACAGGGACATGAGCTCCGGTCCTCAAACTGTCCCCCAAATCATTCGAAACCTCGATACAATCTGAAGATTCCCTATTTAACTGCAGAGCAGCGGCTTGCTTCTGCCTTGGGGGAACACGTGCCATCAGGGACCATCGTAACGAACACACATCAAAGGGCCTCTTATCAATTATGAATGGGATGTGACATGCTGAATAAAACATAACGATGGAAATCTATCAAGAGGGCCTTTTTCCAGGTAGCTATCGATCCCTCCTTCCCATTACCCTTATTGATAAGGGCATGTCATGTATTCATTTGAGTAAACAACCTCTCTTCATCACCAATCACATGTTCATGTTCTACCACTGAGCTGCGGCTATTCATATACCTGTATACTGTATA
>BROE01000020.1:5590953-5833660 GCA_036571765.1 Plecoglossus altivelis
ACACACACACACACACCTATAGACGTATATGTTCATCCTACACACATCTTGCTTTCATTCACAGCCTGAGCGACAGCCTCTGACTACCAAGGCTGAGGCAGCGTGCAAACCTGCTGCGATCACATCAAGGTTTCACACCCCAGAGCAAACACAGTCTGCAAAGACGAGGCTGACGCAAGGCCACACTCCGAACGGACACCCCCTTCGTTTAGGGTTTTTTGCTTTTCGATTGTCCAGACCCGCTCCCAGTGAAAGGGCGCTCGTCTTAAGCGGACCACCTGCACATCCCGGTCGTCATCAGCAGAGGTCAGTTTTCAGAGGTCCTAGATAACACAGCGTAGACCTCGTTTTCTGTCCTCCTCCCCCGATCGCCCCCCCACCCCTCCTCTCATTCACAAAAAAACCACATACCAGAAGTACATCCCAACTGTTATTTCCATGATAACAAACATCAATTCATGACACGAAAACCCAACCAAGAGCCGGTTTTCCTCCTGCGCAGCTGAGCGTGTGCTAACGGTGTCTTGGTGCGCGTCAGTCCTCTTAAGGACATGGCAGGGTGGCCCCCCACAGACATCAGAGGGGCCCAGCAGGGGGCCAGACAGGAGGGCAGGGCACAGCTACGCAGGAGGTGCACTGCACACCACCAGGCAGGGAAAAAAGACACACAAAGGGCATGTGCTATCTCCTGCAGGTCTTCAATTACCGTTAACACCATTCAACGGCCCACTTGGATCCAGACAAGAGTGCTACACACACACACACACACACACACAGACACACACACAGACACACACACAGACACACAGACAGTCTACTGTCTGCGGGCCCCCCCTATTTGTAAGATGGTAGCGTGATGTCTACGCGTAACGGATTCAAGTTTGTTATTAAGATGGACTGAAGCAAAAAATGGGATTCGCATTCAGTCCACCTTGTGCAAGAGACGAACCTACGAAATCTGTGAAAGCGCGAGAGGGGGGAAAAAGACGCTTTATCTCCCTGGCTGCTTTTAATTATGTTCCCCTCGTTACAGCCGGCAAATCCCTCATCTTGTCCGACAGCTCATTCCGCTCAGACTGCGAAGCGGTGCTGCGTGTGTTCTCTCGCCAAGACCCGGTAGAACGGTAGAAGCATCACACAGCAAACACCGGTGCCTGACGAGAGCGGAGGAGACGAGAGCGACAGCCAGGAGAGGATGCTCGGAGCAGTCGGGGAGGGGGGGGGGGGGGGCTTTTTTGTCAATTGTGTTAGCGCCGCTCAAGGTAGCACGATGACAAAGGAAGCAGCAGCGTGACTGTTGCACACACATTCCCAGAATCCTTGGGGTCCCCCGCACGTGGCGCGCCACAGCGCAACGCCAGGTCGTGTCGCCGGAAAAAACGTTGGCCGTGGGTTCTCGTGAGGTCATCGCACGCTTCATTAATGGAAGGTGGCTCCACGGTTTGTTAAATAGAATGTGCTGTTGTATGAATGAATGGAACGTTTTGTATCAAGGAAGAGGGCCCATACGAAGGAAATCACTTGTTCGGAGCTTGACAGTCATTTCAGATGTAGGTTTTGGAGCTTGACAGTCATTTCAGATGTAGGTTTTGGAGCTTGACAGTCATTTCAGATGTAGGTTACGAGATCTACAGGCTCAACTTCAACCGAGGCAACTAAAACGATTTCGACACTTTCAGCATCGCGTGGGTTTTCAATAGGCTTACATTACGGTCAGAAATGACATCTTTCGGTTGGCGAAATATATGCTCAGCGGATACAGGACAAACTTCTTTTTATTTACCTACCCGAATCGACCAGGACTAATTCTCAAATTGAATACCAAATGAGGACGCAGTGTGTCCTGAAGAGCATAATTGCTTATGAAAGAAAATGTGTTACTCAAGGAGGTCATAATTTCCTGGAAACCTGCCTGGTCTAATCATGATGGGCGTCTGTAATTACGCCTGACAAGTGGGACGGCTATTAGAGGCCATTATGTTGCCTCAGATGAGTACATCACAGCGCAGTGCTGGCCCTGTCGGGAAGGAGGGGAGGGCGGGGGGACTCACACAGCCCACCATGGAACACTGGATCACCAGAGGTTCCCAAACTCACATTCTGAGGTCAGATTTGATCATGACCCACTGAAGTCGCCAACCTATTCGACCTGCCTTTTCCCCCCAGGTCGAGAGAGCGTAATAACCGGTTCTTAATCCGATCCTTGGTTTGATTGGTCGATCGGTGACTACCCGAGTCCACGTCCTCCTGTTCCTTCTCCTGTTACACCAGTAAAAAGGCATCGCTTCAAAGCTCCATGTTATTGATCAGTGTAACAGCAGACCAGCAGGTGGAGTGAGGTCACACCGTGTTTTGGAGGCAAACGGAGGCTCCCCGCCCCGCTCCGTCTGTGCTGGCTAGGACCTTGGCAGTGCCCTTGTTGATGTAAGTAACACTGCTGCAGTCAAGAGACTGATATCAGAACCCCACCCCATCCACCACCCCACCCCCACCCCCGGAGCCTGCGGTATGCCCCCGCCCGTGCCCAGCGCATGCTGCGCTGGCGCGTCTAAGTGTGAGCGAGGGAGGACGGGTGTCTGACGACCAGCCCTTCAAAACCAACTGCTCGCGTGGAGAGTGTCAACCCTGTTATCTTTTGATATTTATCCGCCACTAATGGCCTCTCTGTCGCTCTGTCGCCCACTCTCCCTCGCAATACTCTGCGTCCTTTTCAAGTAAATCCGAAGGAAAACCGACAAAAGAACGAGATGAGTAACATCACGTGTCTCTGCTCCTCTGCTTCAGTGGCATATCGCTGTTCCCAGCCAGGAGGGTTCTTCAGCCATGGGCAGGATCTGAACAGAGAGGTGAGGGAGTTCTGGCTTCTCTTCAACAGCCGAACCTGAAGTCGCAATTAGTCACTGGATTCACTTTCAATCTGCTCAGTTTCAGCCTCCCCAAGGAAACCAGACTCTTTATTTACTACCCAGTGTGTCAGGGGAACGAGAACACCAGAGAGGGAGGGAGAGAGAGACAGAGGGGGAGAGAAGAAGACAGACGGCAGGAGGCAAGAAGACAGAGAGGGGGAGGGAGGAAGACAGAGAGGGGGAGGGAGAGAGACGGAGAGGGGGAGGGAGAGAGACAGAGAGGGGGACGGAGAGAGACAGAGAGGGGGAGAGAGAGTGACAGTGAGGGGGAGGGAGAGAGACAGTAAGGGGGAGGGAGAGAGACAGTAAGTGGGAGGGAGAGAGACAGTAAGGGGGAGGGAGAGAGACAGAGAGGGGGACGTAGGAAGACAGAGAGAAGCACACTTACTCTGACAGACACAATGACACGATGTCCAACTTGCCCTATATAGACATTTCCAATCATTCACAAGTACTGTTCTGCTGTTCTGCGCAAAGGAGAGGGTTGGAAAAACAACACCTCAATCAATCGTCTATTTCTGTCGGTGCAGAAGTGGTTCAGGGAGGGTTACTGCAGAGGATTTTAAGAACAGTCAGGAAACACTCCAGAGGGGAACAAGGGTCTGAAACGAGGTGAACACCAATAAGGTCATCTCTCTTCTCGGAGTGCCAAGTCTGCTTCTCACACCATGTTTGATGAGGCTGGGAATGCGGGCTTCCCTGGGCTACGGAAAACAGCTCGACTAAAAGGAGATATTTGGAATAAATTACAGGTTATGCAACAAAGTGGGCCAGATGGTATTCCTTTTCTACACACAGCTTGGAGAGAGACAGGGTCACATGACAGGGCTTGCTCATCTGTGTGGTGCGTGTGTGTGTGGGTATGTGGTGTGTGTGTGTGTGTGTCTCCTTAGATACACCAACTCACAGATGAGGCCCAGTGTTATTCCCATGGGAGACGGAAAAGCAGAAGAAGAACAAAAAAAACCATAAAATAAAAACAATATCTTCATGAGAGGAGACAGAACCTGCCTCCACCATGTGATATTCCACCGTTCTACCGCAAAACACCGGAAGGAGCCCATCACCTTTGGGCATACTTCAAAAGGAGGAGCGTCGGAGACGGAGAGGAAATTAGTCAGGCTGCGTTTGCGCAAGAGACACTCTCCGAGGAAGGCTGCGTGTTTTCCGGCTAAATCGAGACGGATGCTCTGTGATCTACATAGCGTGGGATCCAATCAAAAGCACCCCTGTTTCTCTTCTCCGTATCGGCGCGCTGATACGACCGTCACGGCGAAAACCTAGAGAGATCTCACCTAAAGCGTCTGAATCAAAACAACAGACGGCAGGTGACTAAGATAAGCAGCTTCGCGGCGGCTTTTGCAGGGGTAGCGATATATTCGTTCCCCCGTGAATGAAGTGTTGCGGTGGTCCAGTTGGTTTGGTAATCATGGAAAGACCGAATGGTTTGAAGTCGACGACGAGATATTCTACTGATAGGCTGATAGGTATTGGAGGCCCATTGACTGATGTGGAGAGGGTGTGGAGAGGGTGAGGAGAGGGTGAGGAGGGGCCCTGGCTGAGGAGGAGACACAAAGCTGTGCTGAACAGGCTCCGGGGCCAGCACGTGGTTCACACGCTACGCCACAACGGCCACGCTGTTGATACAGATCTCAACACTCAGGCCCCCCCTCCCCCCGCCCCACCCCCCTCCCATTTATCCCTCTATTCACTGTTTCTCCCCCTGCACGCACATGCACACGCATACTACCAGGGCCATTGTTCCAGGCTCTCTGGTCCAGGCCTGGGGTCTGGTCCTGGGAGGTTGAGTACCATTGTGTGTGGGATTGGCCTCAAGCCCCTTCTGGCGGAGTAGCGTGAGGAAGCAAGATAACAGGCCTCAGATCAGATGTAAGCCTGCCTGCGTGACATGACGGGGGGGCCTCTGCTCCACACCAGAGCAGGAAGGGATGTGTGGCTTTGTAGGATACGAAGGGGGGCTCCCTCTATAGACCTGTCTGTGGGACGGGTAACAATCCACTCCTGCATTCTCCCATGTAGTTAGCTAGTCAGTTAGTAAGAACGTGGCTAGCTATTTCATTAGCTCGTGGCGTTCTGTTAAAAGAAGGGTTGTCTGTATGTATGGCGCTAACTCTCAGGCTAGTTCAGCTGGCAGACCTTGTCTCCGCCGCCCCCAGCTAGGAGTTCAGGTGTGCTTCTGGCCTGGGGGGTAATGAGAGCCTGTCTCGGAGGGTGCGGTGGGAGGCGGGGCCAGGGCGGGGGGTGGGGCCAGGGGGGTGGCTGTGAGATGCATTCCAGACATTCCCGGCGTTTACCTGGCTCCGCAGCGTCGTGCGGGAGTCTCCGGGAAAGGCGGCCCCCGTCCCCCCTGCCCCCACGTCAAAGGAGGGCCGCTGCTGCAGCACCTCCCTGTAGTCGGCCGAGTCGAAGTTAGTCTTCCACACCATCACCTGGGAGGGGGGGAGGTACGCTGGCCATTAACGCAGTCTATACGGCGAAAGGTACGCACACTTCAAGCACAGCACACAGGACACAACGACATTGGCAGAGCGTTGTGACCTTAAGACATGCATGTGAGTTGGTGTATAGACCTAGAAGCATGGTACTGTGTGGTACTAGAAGCATCCAGCTCCAGGCAGAAACACAGCGTCTAAGCCAGACCCTCACCTGCTCGTCAGATCCGCCGGAGGCAAAGAAGTCTCCGTTCCTGGAGAAAGCCACGCAGGTAGCAGGACCCTGGGGGAGAAGAGGAGGACCTGGGTCAGACGGGGACAACAGAGACCTCGGCTGGAGTTCTGTAACAGTTCAATAATGCAAATCTCCCTTCCAGAGACGGTGAGACGAGAGAGACCCAGTTAAGGAGCAGAATGCGAGACCTCCCTTGGACCCCATCCAAATGACTTTGTATTAAGCCCTTGGTGTCTGTGAGGTCCCAGCTGAGCCCTGTATATAATGTGATATTATCATGTAGGGATGAAAGATGATGATTCTGATCCATTAGATCTCGCCAGACCAACCAGCCATCGCTGCTGGAGCGCTACTCAGTCTGACATGACTCACTGTGACTCATGCCTCAGTCACTCACACACACTCACACCAGTCACACACACACACTCACTCAATCACTCACACACACACCTCACTCACACACACCAGTCATACACTCACTCACTCACTTACTCACACACACTCACAACTCACACACACCAGTCATACACTCACTCACTTACTCACACACACACACACTCAACTCACTCACTCACTCACTGAAGTCATACACTCACTCACACACACACACACACACACACACACACACACACACAAATTCTGTTTTGACATTGAAAGTTCTGAACTCAGTAATNAGTCATACACTCATTCACTCACTCACACTCAAACCAGTCATACACTCACACACCCTCACTCACTCACTTACACACACACACACACACTCACACTCACGTACTCACACACAACCCGTTGAAGTAGCAGGATACAGGTCATCTATACCCCCCCTCCCCTTCTCCTCCTGGTCCCCGCCTGGCTGAGGCTGATTTGGGAAAGCAGGCAGGCGGTCCAGACCTCGTCAGCACCACTCACAGCTGACACAGTGGGTCACTGACCTGCTTCCCTCTCATAACTTGGAAACTGGGACAAGGGAGAGGAGGAACTAGGAAGGCTCTTGCCAAGCTTCCACGGGCTCCACTGCAAAAACACCTCCTTGGAGTGAGAATGCCTCCCCGCAGCACAGCATCCCCTCCCGCCCACCCAACTTCACTGTTGACACCTTGTCTGTGGAGAGGAGTAGGAGGGCCTCGGAAGGATCCTGTACAGGCACGATGACTCGGCGAGCGGAGAGCGACGCTGCCTGGTTGCGTGGGCAGAGAGGGAGGGTAGGAAGGAAGGAAAACCCCAGGGAGGGAGGAGGGAGGGAGGAAAAAGAAAGAAGAGAGAGACAGAAAGAAAAAGAGAGAGGGAGGGATGGAGAAGAGGAGGGAGGAGGTGAGGAGGGAGGGAGGAGGGAGGAGGAGGGAGGGAGGGGAGAGGCAGTCGGTGTGCTGACAAGACAACGCTCCCTAGCGTTGGGACCAGGCGGAACGTACACTTGGCAGGAGGCGAGTCTAGCTTCTGAACGGGCGGCCACACACCACACACCAGACACACACACAAAACACAAAACACAAAACACACACACAAACACGCCCCCCCCCCCCCCTCCTGCCTCCCCCTCCCCGCCCCTCCCAGCCGTCACAGCAGGCCGAACTCAGACCAAGGTCAAAGTGTTTTCCCAGAACCACCTGCGAGAGCTGACCGCGACCAATGGCAACACGGAGTGACAGACTACGTGCTGACTAATGCCCGATGCCCGCTCCCAAAAACCCCGTCCCGGCCCCCCCCCTCTGACTGTCTAACAGGTCGGTGAACTCAGCAGACACGTCAGGGCGTCTGGTGGTGCAGACGGAGCGGGCGGTGTGCACAACCCGCCAACTCATCCTGCATGCATACATCTCTTCGCTACCAACACATTTTCACGTGGCCTACTTTCCGCGGTCCCCCGACGCCCTACATTCGAAAGATAACGCAAAAAGGTGTTTTGTCTCTCCCTCTATCAACAACACCTGCTCTTCAAGCAGATGGCCGCAAGACTCCGGCAAAGCCGCATAAACAATTAACGCGCAGAACATGTCGGACAAAAACAGCTTGAATGACTCAGGAATGTGCCACCTGATCAGAAAGAGAGAGCTGAGAGAGAAGAGGGTGAGAAGTCTTTATCTGGACTGCTTCAGTCTACCCTCCCGAACAAAGGGACTTCCTCTGCGCAGAGCCAGGCACAAGTGCGTCCCGCAGATATACCTTGTACTCTTCCGCTGAATAACACTTCACTGTCAACCTTCCCTGGCTACATCTGACTAACAATCAAGGTCCCTCTTCAATAGTTGTGCTGCAGACTAGGAAGAGAGAGTGAGAAAGAAAGGGAGAGAGAGAGAGAGAGAGAGAGGGAGTGACAGAGAGAGAGACAGAGGGGGGAGAGAGACAGAGGGAGAACAGAGAGCCAGGCCTGAGAAGGAGAGAGAGAGAGAGAGAGAGAGAGAGAAGGAGAGAGGGAGAGAGAGAGAGAGAGAGAGAGAGAGAGAGAGAGAGAGAAAGAAAGACAGCTAGTTCCGAGTGTTGAGCATCTCCTGTCCTCTCCAGAGCTCCAGCAGCAGGCCAGAGAGCTGTGGGGTGTCGGAGTCCCTACATGAGGGGCTCTACAGAGGAGGCAGAACTGTCCCTGCCATGACTCACTCTGAGTGGGCCGGCCCCCCCTATCCCTTCTCTCTCGCTCTCTTTTTTAAATACGCAGAGGAAGGGCTGGTGAAACGATACGACTGGAAAAGGAAACCAAACACCAGCGAAAGCCGCTCGCTTTCCTTACTGACGCCGAGGCGAGCGAGAACAGGCCCTTGGTTATTACTAGTTAGGGGAAACTGCAGCCTGACGGACTGAAAGGGTCTCTGTGAAGGTTGATGCGCACAAGCAAAGAGATCTAGCTAGTGCTTTGGCAGCTATCATGTCTGCGAGTGTATCTGTGACTGACCATAAATGTGTGTGTGTATACAGGCGTGTGTGTGTGTGTGTACAGGCGTGTGTGCGTGTGTGTGTGTTCAAGCGTCTGTGTGTGTGTGTACAGGCGTGTGTGTGTGTGTGTGTGTGTACAGGCGTGTGTGTGTGTGATGGACCTGATGTCCGTGCAGGGTGTACAGAAGTTTCCCTTCCACCAGGTCCAGTATCTTGAGCGTGGAGTCGTTGGAAGCGGTGATGAGGTAGTTACCAGACGGATGCATGGACAGCCCGTTCACCACAGCACTGTGGACTGAAACAATGCAGGGGGTCATATAATAACATCTAGTACACCAAATATAAGCTTCCACATGTCAGTTCCACACTGATCTGTATGCTGTTTGTAAGTCTTATTTGAACGGCTTGCGGTTACTAAAGGGAGAGAATCTTAAAGGAGCCTCGTGGCTGTTTAAACTGCAGAGGGTGACGTCGTAGGCATTCAACAGGCGTGCTACTCCCTCTAGTGTTGACCTGGTGCAACTACAACCGCAGAGCTTCCTAATGAGGCCAATCGCAAACAGTTACACAGATAAGGTTTTCTGTGAAATTCAGATTAAACTGGGGGGGAGGGAGAAAAACTGAAACTTTTCTAATGCAACCACTCAAGGTCGATGTTTGTAATTGGGAACATAAAACCGCGCCTGAGTACATTTCTTTTGGCCAGATATAACTAGCTTGTCTCGCCACTTCTGTTGAAAAGTGTTGAGAAGTCACTGGGTGCCCCTAATGTCACACAGTATTGTAATTTCAGACAATCTGCTAAGTTTTCACTGAGCTGTAAATCGACTGGAGGAGTCATTATCCCACATCATTTACTCCAAATGTCTCCTACTGCAGAATGTAATTTCAGTTAAACCCAAGCAGGATTGTAAAAAAAAAAAAAAAGACTTCTTCCGATCACTCGACAATAGACAGTGTCTATTTTCTGTGTTCAGTACCAGCCTGCTATGGAGTCCAATCAAAAACACTGGAAATCGAATTTGAATCTCTGGCCAATGGTTTTTTGTTGTTGTTGTTTTTGTTACTACCACGAATTCTTCCCTTCAAGGCCAAAATGGAGCCTGACCTTGATAGTGCTGCAGGAGCTTGTTGGTCCGGACGTCCCACACTTTGACTGTGTTGTCTGTGCTGGCTGCAGCGATGCAGGTCCCGCTGGGGTGGAAGTCCACGCAGGTCACGTACCTGAGACAGGCAGGAGGGACACAGGCTCTGACGGAGAGTCAAACCTCTGCGGACGCGCGGTCAGAGGACGCTCCGGTGGCGCTGACGATCGTTGGACCCGCGGTGGATACTTACCCTGCGTGCTCGTAGAAAGAATGGATGCACTCCCGACTGGTCTTGTCCCAGAGCTTGACGGTTCTGTCGTCACTGGCAGACACGATTAAACGTCCATCTGGAGAAAACCTGAGGGGACGATTGGAAAGACGGACCACCCTGTTTTTTTTCTTCAATGCGAATCAACTGAACCTAAGCTCATCGACACATGACGCTTGGCCTAAGGAGCAACGTCACGACGTACGCGTAAACAACAACGACAGGTCAAAGGTCAAATCAATTCCGGGACAGGTCATCACCTACTTGGCGCATCGCACCCAGTTGATGTGCTGGCTGAGGGAGAACAGGAACTTCTGTCTGTGGACGGTCCACACTTTGAGGGTTTTGTCGTCTGAAGCCGTGACCAACGTCTGGCCGTCGCTGGAGAAGCTCACGCTGCGGACGGTGCCTGTGTGAGCCTTGAACACCGTGGACTCAGCCTTCCTGGAGGAGATCCGCAAGCACACAGCACAATGGAACAGATCTATTCAGAGTATCGTTTCACATTCATGACTGCGTTGAACAGTGCTGCTTGCTCTTTTTTTTTCTTCTTTTTTTTTTACAATCTTCTTTCCAACCACTTATTACACCCAAGATAGCTGTCATAGAAGTAATCATTTAAAGAAAGACAAAAATGCTAAACAACTTTAATCACTACCAAATCTAAATAAAAGTGAAGAAACCGTGATTTCTACACAATACACCTCATGCATGGTGATGGTCTACAACTGAAAACCTAATATAGTGATTATCTTGCCCCTTAACACCAGTGAATCACGCAACTGAGAGTATCTGTGGATGAGCCACTCAACATCCTGCACACTACGTGTGTAGTGTCTACAGTCATACTAACACCTCATTAGGACTACATGTGTAGTGTCTACAGTCATACTAACACCTCATTAGGACTACATGTGTAGTGTCTACAGTCATACTAACACCTCATTAGGACATGTAGTGTGTAGTCTCTACAGTCATACTGACACCTCATTAGGACCAGGTGTGTAGCGTCTACAGTCATACTAACACCTCATTAGGACTACATGTGTAGTGTCTACAGTCATACTTACACACTGGGGACCCAGAGACGGACGGTTTTGTCTCTAGATGCCGATGCTACAAGCTGACCAGATGGGGAAAACTGCACAGACATTACAGCGTCTTTATGTCCAACAAATCTGTAGGCTCTCATCTGGGGCTTCATGTTCCAGACCATCAGACAGGAGTCCATGGATCCCGTAACTGGAGAAGTGAGGGACACACAAACCCACCGTAAATACACACAAATACTGTAGACTAGAGTATTATACGCCCGTGTTGTCCCACATATGATAAATCACATCCTATCTATTAATGGTGGTATTCGTTGTGCTGTATGTCCTTTCCCAGTGACTGTTTGACAACATGACATTTGAAAATGTTGTAACACACTTCACCTATTTGCTTCATGTTGCAGTTGAAGTCAACACTTGTTACTGTGTCTCTGTGGCCCTTGAAGTGTCTCTCGAGGGTCGGGTCATCCTATGTAGTGAAAAGCAAAGCTGGGCATCAGTCCTGGTCAATTTCACACAGTAGGAATAGAAAACTAGGAGGAAAACCTAACTTGCCCCATCATAAACTATTCAAATCGTGCGTAGGTCTCTTGCTGTAAGTAACGTTAAAATTATCAATTTCTGCCGAGCTACAAACCACTCAAATGCAAAACATCTGACAACAGCACAATTCAATATGTAACCATGACAATATAGTTATGATGGAAAGTGCTATAATAAGCCTACCAGTCCAGAAGTCATCCTTGGGATGTATTTGAAGAAACGCAGTGAAATAGTTTCTACCAAGCAACCGTTATTGTCTTTCGATGGTATGTGTTGTTATTTGCTTCCGTATAGTATTAAGGGTCGGAAGAAACAAGAAAGGATGAATTAGCTAGCGCAACGACAAACTCGGTGAATTCATAGATTGATATGTGTGAATTGCCACCCGGTTGCTGACAACAACAGAGACGTTTCAGTTTACGCGCCGCGATTGGGCGCTGACAAGCTATTCTTCTTCTTCTGTTAAATGTTTTCACAGCCAGCAACCAACATTCATGACGCGCCATCCTGCCACCTCCTGTACAGGAGTTCTCTGTCCATTCACAATTTAAGTTTTGACATTTCTGGCCTTCCGCAAGATCACAATTCAGTTTTGTCTTTTTGGTATTAGATTATCCTGTGCTGTATTGTTAAATTGTAAGAAAATGTTATGATTTACATGAATGTATTTTAGCTGTAGTCTGGCTGCTGCCTTCGATCCATTAAATGTTATTACTTGTAACCTTTATGTTATTAACACTTTCAGTCACAGTACTTTAACAGGCAGGTGTACAGTGACAAAATCCACTCAGTATGGCATTAAACAAGATTAACCAGGATACGCATGTGATCCGCAGTGAGGTCATGGTCGTTTACGATAGGTAATTTGATTTCTCAGCTTGACCTCTATATCCTCTCCTCTTTGAGCGTGGATTTGACTTGGCTTGACTTTTAATCTTCTAAGTATTAGAGGTCAAGGTGAAGGATTTAAATTCTCACGTGAAGTCTTATGTATGTGAAATGATGCTTCAGCCACCAGGGGGCAGGATACACAAATTAACATCAAACTGTCATAATGAAGTGAAACATTCAGATCAAATGTGAAATGTAGGGACTCGTTGGGGCTTAATGTTGATTAAGTTGGGTTGTGTTATGTTTAAGAAGCATAAATACGTAGTTACATTTTCTGTATTAACCATCAAAACCGTGGATTTTTTTGTTCTTATTTGAATACCACGTAGTTCGTGCACACTATCATGTTGTCAAAATAACGCGTTCATAAAGAGAGTCACTATTGGCCTAGTGCAGTAGGATAACGTTATCTACACGTGCTATTACCCCTTCACCTTTATCTCTTCTGCTTTTTGCCATCTCATCATGCCGTGGCCAGGAAATAATAAGGTTGAGATATAACGAGCCAGAATCACTTCCAGACTTGTTAATAATCAACCAGAGAATGGCCCTCCGGCCCTGCTTGTAAATACAGAACAACACAGGTAGTTAGATTTTCTAAACATTTAATTAAAATGTGTTAGAAGAAAAAGGAGACGATACTCTATGACACAATACAACCCCCTCAGAACTACTAAGTCATGCTTGCATCTGGACCTTGGCATAAGTACATAGGGTGTAGTACAATGTTGAGTCTGTAGTACAATGTTGAGTCTGTAGTACAATGTTGAGCCTGTGAACTGGGAACATGTCGGTGCACTTACTGTGTGGTGGTAATGTGAAACATGTTCAGTCAAAACCCTTTTACAAATATGATTACCCTGTTGTTTCTGGGTTCCCAAGCACTAGATGCATCAACGTGAACGTAAAGGGATTTGACCTTTTACGTAAAGGGTCGAGACAACGGCTGAAAAACAAGGTGGTTGTTTTAGGAGAGTCAGCTAACATTCTATATCTCTTTTCTCTGCGTCCAAACCAAGGCCGATCTTTAACCACTGACATAGTGTGTACTGCAGCTGGCCTGTAATCCAGTTGGACTGAAGTAGCAGTCCTGAGTTGGAGGACTTTCACAGGGGGCCTGAGAGAATCACGTCAGTGGAGTCTACTGTCCTGACACCCATCTAGTTTATTGTATCACATCCTCTCCTATCCAAGCAAAGACTAACGTGTCTTCTGATGGAGTCATTGTTTGTGCTGACTCTACTGTATGCATGAGAATCAGTGGTAAGATACACTGCTGACTGGTGTAGTTTTAATTGTGTTTGGCTGACTGTGGTTCACAAGTTAAGACACCCAAAATGCAACCAAAACCTACTTACATAACATGTCAGACAAATCTGGCTTCAAAAATAACAAACAATCGCCCAAGATGGGCAAACCACCAAACCTTCCCTGATGCGTGTGCACGAACAGTGAAGACATTCCAAAACAAACAAAGACCTTCCTTCTTCAGAGGTATTTTATTGAGTCTGGCCTCTGAAGACCATATTAGCGTGACAAGCTTAAGCAGGATTTTCAGGATTCCCACCCCTCCCCACTGGGCCTTACTCATGCCTCTGAAACCTCAACAATGAGAGGTGCTACGGTTCTTTGACAGAAAACAATGAGCATTTTTGAAGGAAATGGAAAGTGGAAAATGGACTTGTCCAGGTGATCGAAATGTGATGGATTAACAGGTCAAAAAGATAAACGATATAACCAAGCATTGTGTTCTTATCACCAATCGATCCCCTTTAAAGTTGTATTGAAGGCAGCATGTGCTCTTCTCACAATAGTAGGACTGTTGTAGTCCGATGGCCACCAGGTATAGATTTCCTCCGGCAGCTAATACAAAGCAGGGCACATGCCATGTGGCAACTGTACAATGAAATTAGTTTCCTAATTACATTTCCTCTTCTGAATTACAGTTTGCATACAGAGGTCGTGTGAGGAAAACAAACTGTGACTTGGTCCAAAACATATGGCTTATTTTTTCACGATTACAAGACCCTTTTCGAAAACACTCAAAGTGGTGCTTGTGTCTGAATGTTGTTAAGGGCTTATGATAATAATCTCTTGTACTGTAAGACTTCTGTATTTTGCTTGTAATGCACAATGATGGGAACAACAAGGGATTCCAATTCCCTGGAACTCTGCTAAGTATTTCTGCTGGTTGTTATTCTATTAAAAATTCCAGTCTCATGCAAATGGGTGTAACTGCTATTATAAAATGCAGTGTGATCTGAGGTCAACTGCTAAAGAGAACACCTACATTGCTTTGCCTTACAGCTGAATGGAGTTCCTGCAAGTAGATTGATTCCAATCTGGAAATTGTAATAGTTCCTAAAATGTATTTTTATTGCATGAAGATAAACTGCTTGATATTGAATAAAAAAAGCACTATGATGGTTTGATCCGCATGTTTAAGTCTTGATGCAATCAGAACTTCCTCCTCTTGTGAAGGAAGTGATGGGCAGGTTTGAAGTGTCTTACTTCAGAACAATCCGTTATCTTCAGCCACTATTGTTCTGTTCCTGTCACTATACAATTATGGTTCTACATCCTTGTTTCATTCTTTATGTCATCCTTGTGCAGCATGTGGCTAATCTCACTGGAGTAAATGTTATAGACACACCCACCCACACACACACACACACACACACACACACACACACACACACACACAAATCAATCATTATTATCAAATTGACTGGAAAAAATACAGGAAGCAAAGTAAGAAAGAGTCAATGTCTGGAACCCAAGAGCATCTAATCAATGATTTATTTTGTAAAAACACTGAAATGTTCCATTCAAGGATATTGTTATCTGACGTGTAACAGACACACAGGCGTTTAGCCTTGCCGGTGAAAAGTTGTCCAGGGTCAAACCAGGGAGTTGCTGCAGGAACCACTGATAGGAATGTCCATCTGGTCCCACTTGACCAAGGCTGATATTTGTGAAGGAGAGTTCTGACCGTGCTGGCAGGGGCACCACAGCCCGGTGATCTTGGGACACATGTAAAGAGCAGCAGCGTTCAGCCCTTGCAAGCTCTGTTTTTCTTTACCCCTTCTCGTCTGCCTCACTTCCTCAATCAAAAGACTACAACTACACGTAAATGACTCTGAAGCACAGTCATACACACGGCCCGGAAACAACCAGGATGAGAAATCCTGGAACATAGAAGAATAACGAAGGAATTCTAGTTCTCCATTTGTTTACTCAGAGTAGTTTGAAGCTCAATAGGAAATGGTTGTGTTCATTTGCTTGTCTTTCTTTTGCTTCGTGGGAGACAGAAACAGAATCGTTTCCTGGTTCTTACACTCGTCAAAGTTTGACAGTCATCATTCATTCCTGACAGTCAATTAGATAAAAAATGAGAAATGTGAGCTCAAAACAAGAAAAATGAAGTGCCCAACCAACTGGTTTTATAACTCTGTGAGACAAGAATCTTTTGGAGCATCACATCATTACAAATACACACTGCATGAAAACAAATAGACTTTAAAATACTTTAGGTATATTCTGATGTGTTGTTAACGAATAATCCTCCATAAAATATTTTCCTCTCTGTTCCGGCTTCCAGAAACAGTTTAGATACTACAATGTTTACAGTCCCCCAGTGACGCAATGTGCCCTTTATGTTAGTGCAATGGGGTGTGTGTAAGTGCTTGTGAGTAGGCGTGTTTTTGCATGCTTGGAAACGTGCGTGAGGTTAGACTTCCTTTCCGAACTTTCTGGAGCAAAGAGTCACGTGACCACATTCCATTCAGGAGGCCTCTGAGGACTTGGAGATAGCAGGACCTTGATGAGAATAACTGAGCAAGAATGAGTTCACTGTCACAGTGACTTCATGCCATATGAAAACGTGCAAATATTTCAGGGATATTTGATATTGGTGACTATGCGTTCTTCCACAGTGTGAGGAGATCATTGTTCTCTAGATTCAGGTGCGCATTGAGATCGGACGATTACTGAGTTCAGAACTTTCAATGTCAAAACAGAATTTGTGTGTGTGTGTGTGCGTGTGTGTGTGTGTGCAGATGAATGATTCTACTGAGGAATTGATACTAGTGTGCAGACGAACGTTGTGTTTCTACTGAGGAAGGGATACGACTGTAACTCGTAGAAGGAGACTGGCCTGTTTCTTCAGTAAATACGAGGAAGCGACCTTTCAAAGAGATAAGCATGTGCCAACCTTTCACTGATCGGCATTTCGTTGTTATGAATCATGTTTTAAACCTCTGTCCCTTTTGTGATGTTTTTTTAACCTGATTAGTCTCCATAGAGATGAATCTCCTCATGCGGTGTGGCTATCAGGGCCGAAAACAAGCATTTGCGTGTGTGGTCGGAGTCACGTCGCTCTGTCAGTATTAATAGAATAATCGGCTGGCATAGACCCTCTGTGGATCTATCAGTTGAAATGAAAGTGTCTAAAAGAGGTCTGGCACTAAGGTGAACTACGAAAATAGGCCTTTCAGAAGGAAGTGTCCTCAGACCAAACAGCTGGTTTCACCAGGGTATTTCCAAAGACGTTCCTTTCCGCTACCACGTAAAGAAGAAGTAAACCATACACCTTACGACACAAGCTGTTCCAACCAAACCATTCTTAATAACGCAACGGTTTCATACTTACTGTCATAAAGCCTCGCGTTTAAAAAAGGAGGTCTCTTTTCCATGACAAAGGAAGTCCTGGATTACTGGGGCAACTCTCCGGTTTCACGACAAGCGCAGTTTATCACATAATAATGGTGTTATTGTCCGTTCCTCTTCGCATATGACGTTGACCGTTCATATTAGCTCTACACACACACACACACACACACACACACTCACACACACACTTTTGTAGGGGGGGGGGCTGGTGTAGCTATAGTAACCTTCACGCAGCCATTAGCCCAGGTTGTAATGGGCCCCTTAAACAAAAAGGTGTGTTGTATTCTGATATTCAGAAAGGTAGATGCCCTACATTTGAGAAGCCTGTCACTGAGTAGCTTCTAGGAAATGGTTTTTCTTTTCATTTTATTCGTCCCCATTTTGTCTGAATTGGGTCATAGTTGTCTCAGTATACATCTTTGGCCATCTTTGTTAGTCTGCACAGGGGTACTCCTCAATTCAGAAACTGTAACTCTCTCAGGGAGATATACGCTCACTATTACAAGCACTCGTCTAAGATGTATACACATGTCTGAATGTCAGTCAATGTTTGCAATTTGCAAGTGCGCGTTTGTGTTTCAACGTCGACCCTCGGTTACATGTTATCAACATCAGTAAGGTCCTAATAGACACTGAACTCTTCTACCATCCAGAACCAATTCTGACATGAGTTAAAACAAGCCCCCAGATAAGTATTTATTCAACTATATGGTTTTGATCTGTAACAAGTCAATGTACCGTGGTACAGATCTTCAAAAAACCCCACCAGTTCTACTGTGTTGGAAACCAAATTCAGTTATTTCTTTATCCATGTTATCATCCATATTCTTTCTTTGTATTTATTTCTTTTGGTTCTGCTGAGTCAGAGACTTCATAGAGACTGTTCATAATGTATTGGGAACGTTCTAATCCTTAGAGAAGGATGTTCTCATGTATGTATCCTTTCAGCTTTGGTGAACCATGACAAAAACTTGCTTTACAAGATAAAACATCAACATTTTATTTTATAATTCCCTGTTAGGAAAAGTAGTGAACACTCTTGCCAGTTATTATTGTGGACAAGGCAAGGCAAGCTAGTCCAATTGATTTGACAAAATACATGTAATGACCAATGCACCAATGACAAATAAAAACACCAATCTCGTATTTTGTTATATTTTATTTCATCGTATAGTATCTTCTCATGGAATATTAAATAAGTTATACCACTTATCAAAGACAATAATACACTACAACAGTGATATCTTTAAAGGAATTGATTGAAGTTTAGTGTAGTGTCAGGCATGAGCAGAGATTGGGTGGCTTAATCCACTGAAGTAAGACTTTTCTCTGTCGCTCATCACTTCAAAGTGAAGAGGTTGCTGACAGAAAGTGCATTCAGCTGATGAATGAGGCTTCAGATCCAAACCGACTTCCTTCCAAGTATGAATCAGCTTGTCTTTAGGAGGAGAGGGAAAAAAACATGAACAATCCAATGCAATAAGACATTCGTACAACAAAAAAAAAGAAAGAAAATGTTTTCCCAGAATTTCAATCAAATTGATGGTGGTTTCAAGCCGCAATTCGACACGTACCAACAAAGTAGTTCATCATCTGAGGGGTGTGGTGTGGGGTTGGGGCAATGCGGAGCAGTTCCTCTCCTCGGGCTACAGTTGGGTAGTTGATAGCCTGGACGTAGATGTTGTACCTGCTCATCATGATGTCACAGACCTCGTTGTTCTTCTCCGCGTTGGACACCTGTTAAATCAGCGCACACCCTGTTACTTAGAGACACGGTAAATAGACCTTACAAAGGCTTTTCCTGTTTGATTCTGTCATCCAATGGGCTCCGTTAGAAGGAGGGAGACCAGCCTGCGTGGTGAGGCTGTGTTTCTCCAGGGGGAGGGAGTCTCACCCTGACTGGGATGATGTGGCTGGGACAGTGCACCACAGGCAGCCCAGAGTCCATCAGCATCTGGCGCAGCAGCTTCACGTTACGCTGATGCTTACGCCGCAGCACGCGGCCCTCCTCTCCTTTGAGGGTCTGAATGGACTCCCTGGCCCCAGCCAGCAGCATGGGAGGCAGGGAGGTGGTGAAGATGAAGCCTGCTGCGTAGGAGCGCACCGTGTCGATCAGGGCGTTGGTGCTGGCGATGTAGCCGCCCACACAGCCGAACGCCTTGCCTGAGACAGAGCAGCGTCAAACGTCAGATACTGACCTGTAAAGGGTTATCGTCAAAAGTCCTGGATGTTTATGGGTGACATCATTGATATCCCTTTCATAACCAGGCAGCCAAGCCCAATTTATGTTCATTTTATTCTGAGAGTAGGTCCAAAAAAGAACCTGCAATTTTACTCCTCACTTTCTGAAGACATGGCCTTCTTTCCCCCCCATTTACAAACTCTTGTATTGTATTTTTCAATGGTTCTTGGTCATCTTGACATTGTGCAACAGCTGAGCACTTGGGGGGTAATTGGCTGCCGGGGTTTTTCTAGAAGCTTAGAGGAAATTCAATAAGACCAAAACAACAGCCTGTGTCTCCTAGCAACAGGTGAATGGCTCTTGTTCAGCCAGTGTCCCCTGACACATTAAGTGACTGTCCCAGGACATTGGAAATGTGTATTGAACCAGAGCAGACATTTCTGTTGTTTTGAGCCAACTGAAGTACGTGAGGTCCTGTAAAGAGAGGTACTGAGCTGCGTGCTTACCGAGGGTTCCAGAGACTATGTCCATCTTGTGCATGATGCCATCCCTGTCTCCGATCCCTCCACCTCTGGCCCCATACAAGCCCACTGCATGGACCTCATCCACGAATGTAATCGCACCAAATTCATGGGCCACATCACACATCTCCTCAAGTGGGCACACAGCACCTGGAAGACACGAGACGTTACACGTTAACTCAAAAGCACAGGCCGGGTCAAGCTGGGCTGCTTTTGGGGTTCGAGGCAAACACGTTGAAATCCCGCAGAGACTAACCATCCATGGAGTGGACCGTCTCAAAGGCCACGATCTTTGGAGTGGAGGGGTCCGACTTCTTCAGAAGCTCTCGCAAGTGGCTGACGTCGTTGTGGCCAAAGATGAACTTCTTGGCTCCGCTGTTCCTGATCCCCTGGATCATCGACGCGTGATTCCCTGCGTCCGAGTAGATCTCACAACCTGGGAAGAGGAGGGGAGCAAAGAGCAAACGAACCGTTAGGGACAATTCCATTTTCACTCAAAGAATCTCCTAACCAACTACGAAGAGCGGGGTCATCATTTTCCTTTATTCAAGTCAAGTAAAAACTGACCAGGCAACAGTTTGGCCAACGTGAAGAGCGTTGAGTCATTTGCCACAAAGCAGGAAGTGAAGAGCAAGGCTGCGTCTTTGCCGTGTAGGTCGGCCAGCTCGTGTTCCAGCTCCACGTGGAATTTGCTGGTCCCAGAGATGTTCCTGGTGCCTCCAGCTCCTGATCCATGCTTATGTAAAGTCTCCCTGAGGGTAAAACAGTCCAATTAGCACTCTCACACCCTGGCGCTGCAGACGCCATCGAGGGACGCAAAAAAAAAAAAAAACAGGAAAAACAAGGGCTCGCGCCATCCCTCAACGGCGCCCACGAGGCTCGTTCTCCCCTGGATGCAAAGTCGGGTTCTGTTAGCGGTGTGAAAGATGCTGTTCTGCTTACATGACGGACTGCACCACACGCGGGTGGCGGCTCATGCCCAGGTAGTCGTTGCTGCACCACACGGACACATTTCTCTTGGAGCTCAGGGACTGCGTGTAGTCGTCGGCCATGGGGAACTCGGTGGCCTTGCGGTTGACGGTTTTGAACACGCGGTAGGTGTGATCGCTCTTCTTCGCCTCGATTTTGCTCTCAAAGAATTCGTCGTAATGAAAGTTGGTCACTGCGGAAAGGGCATGGGGACAAGTGTGAGCGCGGTCTTCTCCTGGGACCACCTGGTTGCTGTCAGGGGGGGAAATGGGAAGCGAGGGGTACTCACGGCTGGGCATGTTCTCCTGCAACAGGTGAGAGACCTTGGCAGGACGCTGCTTCAGGAGGTTTCTCATCAGGTTGGCCTCCCTGTCTTTCAAGGTACTGCCTGGAGGCTTGTTCAGCTCAGCTGAGGACACATCTGCACGGACACACACACACACACACACACACACACACACACACCAGGGCTCAGACCGAGTACAGATGGACTGAAATGATCTGCTGTTAAATGACATGACAGCAAGAGATTGGACGGCGGCAAACCTGCGTCAAGCTACTTCTCACCTATCTGAACACTGCGGCCCTGCTGGACGTCCTCCTGGAGTTCAACGCTGGCTTGACGTACAACGCTGCTGTTCTTTTGTCCCATTTCTGCTGCCAGGAAAGGGCACTTGGACGCGCTTGCTTGCCCTGAGGGAAGCACAGGGTGGCCCTGGTGAAACTTGACATCCTGTTTAGGTCCTGTAGGCATAAGATACATTTAGTCCATTCATACAAGTCATTCTTTTGATACATTTTTTACATTCATTGTATATCTTTGCCCATATTACAAACAATGCAAGTTTCTTTCATCTCGTGAAGCACGGATGGTGTTGATGGAGCTCACCCTCATTGGACGTACTGGTCTCCTCAGTCTTCTGGAAGCTGGAGGATGAGGAGCAGAGGGAGCGAGCCAGGGGCTTGGATGCCAGGTCCATCATCACAGGGCATTTTTGGGCGTACACCACCAGGGACTTCCTGGTCTGCTGCAGAAAGGCTTGGGGCACACGGGACATGAACGGGCAGCGACGGATGACGATGTCCATTCTGATTTGAGCCTGCAAGTAAAAGTTCAAAACGTTTTGGAAATGTATGTGTAGGGTGGCATTTGGATACATTTAAACATTTGCTTATCATTGTAGATGTGGTGATGACTCGGGGGAGGAAACGGTGTTTCATCTTCTAGCGCACTAATAAATACAGCGTTGGAAAAAATCCTGTTTCCAGGAATGTCCACCCACTTCACGACTCGGAAGTGGCGCAATATGGGGAACAACGTCGGTGTATCCTTCTTATTCAGCTAGCATGTGAAAAGATAGAAGGCTGAAGTCAAAGACTAGACTCGACTGTTTATTACTAAATGCTATAACAAATTAATTGGTCATGACAGTTTCTTACGCCACACCACACCGTCCATAGTCTTCCAAATGACTACCTCGTGACAAGGTTAGATTGTGATTAGATGATCAGAGGGTATTGTAATGGAATAGGTTTGAGCGTTATTGTTGACTTGGCTATTGATAATTGGTAATAATAATCGCAACACTATTGGACAAAATCACACATTAGCCAGCTATGCTCTTCTACTACATACAGCTAGCTACAACAAAGTCATTACGAGTGGTTATAAAATTCTGTTTACGCAAGTCCAATAATATGATGCCTCACTGATGCCAACCAACAAGCGAAGATGGGTTTGGTGAGAAAATCAGACCAGCCATTTAAAAAAAAACATTTCCAGATCTCAAACTACATATATTTGAGTTAACTGCTGGTTTATATTGTACGAGCTAACTACGTTCTACTAGACAGTTTAATAAGACTGGTTTCGGGCCGCTAGTACCGTGCAGTCCTAGCAAGCTGACAACTCAACTCACCTCGGAATTCTTTAGACCTCCGGAGCGCTAATAAATCTATTAATGAAGATGGCTTGGTTTGAAGAGTGACTACAAGTCAGTAGTTGATGATCCAATTCCGAGTTAAGCCTGATATAACGTTGCTGATGTGAACCAACTAACGTTATCCTTCACTGAGGACGAACGAAAGGACGACAACCCTAAACCGGCTTTTAAGAGAAGGAGCGTTACTGAGTCTCGCGAGAGAAAATGAAAGGACGTCAGAACACTCATACAGAAAGACTTGTCCTCTGATTACCTAAAAAAAAGAGTCTCATTTATGGTCACGTAAAACAATTAGGCTAGACAATAATTGCATGACAGCATTTCAAGTAAATGATCAATTTTTGTATCCTGATAATGGGAAGTGTCTTTTACGTGTCGATGTTGGTAAGATTTGCTGCCAAACAACTTTCATAACGCAATGTCAAGTTTGCTGTCTAATTGCGCCCTCCAGTGTCCATACAGAAATATGTCAGAAGTCAGACCGACAACACGGCAGCTCAATCCACCACCAGGGAAAATAAAACCTACTTTTCTGGGAGATGGCAGAATTCCTTGAAATGTTATATTATTTTTCAAATATTGACCATAGGTAGGCATAAGATATTGTATAATAATGCCATTATATTATTATCTCACATTTCACATGTTTTTTTTTTACATTTTCGTAATTTGGCAAAACGTTTGAATACCTTCACCACCAGAGCTGACTGTCGAGTGTCCAGTTTTGATGCCACACTGGTTTGGGGATTTAGCTACATTTAAATTGTTCTTGTCTAGGAATAGTAGTAGGATAGTTGTTAGTTTGAACATCGTCTAAGAAATGACGGGGAGAAGGTGAGGGGAGGATGATAAGTTTGCGTGAATGTACGAGTCGACCAATTGTGTAACAAACACTTGTAGGACAGATGTTGTTAAGGAAGAGGCTGATGGTCATGCTGGTTTGGAGACAAGAGGGAAGACAGAAGAATAGGAGAGGCAAGAGTTGAAGATGGATACAATATCCACATACGTGGAGGAGAGGGGGGCGAAGGAGGGAGGAGTAGAGGTCCCATCTGTGGGTGACAGTGGAGGGTCCTTGGGTGTGTTAATGACAGTCAAAGAGTGTGAATGACAAAGCAGTGGTCAGACACGTGGAGGGAGGTCATTGTGAGACCGAGTGTTGTGCAGCTCCTTGTGAAGACGAGATGTAGTTGGTTGCCAGCCTTGTAGAAGACGGACAGAGAGCAAAGACAATAGACTGCAGGAGTGAATGACACCGTCCACCTAGGAGGTCCGATGCGCGAGTAGTTGCTGTTACTCGTTCTATCTGTACCTTGAATTTAAGTCTCGCATGCATTTTTAGGTGTACTGTTCTGTAATATTTAAGGACGTGTATTAAAATAGGCTACTTTTGTCAAGTTTTGCTTCTTTTGATAGAAGTTAGACAATACGACTAAACCTTTGTTAACTAAAGTATATTTGAAGATAAGTTGACTATAATGCCTATTTTAAATGGCCTACGAGATTAATCTAATTTCGAACCTTCTTTAACATAAAGGTAAACTGGTGTAGAGTTGCAGAGGCACAATCTGTAATTTAAAAGAAAATATATTAGTATTGAACTACTTATTGCTTGAAAAAAATCTAAAAGTATATGATTCAGTTAGATTAGACTTAATGAATAATTGAGTTCACATAGAACACAATTCTTGGGAGTCGATACCACAAGTCTCATTAGAAATACATAGAATAAAATGCCACAAATCAACACTAATGAAATCGGAGTGGATTAATGTTATAAACGTTAGGTTACATTATTATAGGAAAGAAAACGATGTCAAACTGAAATTACATCTTCATATGCGTCTACCCTATCAGGTACTATCTTTCAAATGTCTTCGGTCAAGCGGGACTATCTTTCAAATGTCTTCAGTCAAGCCGTGCAATAATAATACATAAAAAAAATCTGGCCATGTTCAGTAGTTTCTTGGCGTAGCACAGTGCTAACAGTGGTGGTAATTTACAACGTGCATTTTGCGGAAGTTCTTTCGACACTTTGCGATCCAAATTAGCTGGTGTTCTTTTGTCGATGCGCGACATCATCTGTTCTACTGTTAGCGCTGCTATTTTCCAGTGTGTGGGGACTTTCATGTTTCGCCAGACACATTTCCAATGAGCCATGGCGACAGCTCTGTCTGTTCTTGTTGTTACCTTGGCGTGTCTAACAGTTTCTCCTGTTGTATTTGGTAAGTTTTTTTTCTCTCTGAAAATGTAGCATAAACTAACGAATATCAATCCGGTCCTAGCCCTCTGAACCTAGCTACTGAATCGAAGCTAGCTACTGTAATCTAACTAAGGGCTGTCTGCGTGTCCTGGTGGGCATACGAGTCCTATGTCTACATCGAGTTGTATGAAGCCTTCAGAGGTTAATGTAAGACTTTTAAAGGTTAGACTGACGTTAACTAACGTGATAGTCCTCCTGTTAACTTATATAGTTGGATGGCTAACTTGCTATACTACCTATGGTAACAGCTAACGTAACGTCGAACGTTGGTGCAATATCCCCCTCTGGTACCTAGCTACCAAACTAGCGGAGAATCGAAACTCATGTAGGATCTCTGTCTACTACCGGTAGCCTACATGTTGATGTACTGATCATTACATTGGTGTTTGCGTGATAACAAGAGTCACATCTGCGAAGTTTACCCTGCTTTGACCGGTTATCTGAGAATTGCTGCTCGTTGTGTGTTGGCTTTCTCTGCTAGCCTGGCTAATTTGATAAATAAACCTCAAGAAATCAACAAGGATGGCCCTGGTGTGCACCACCGCCCCTGTTTAGAGATTATGTCACGGGATACGACGGTTGTATCTAGCTGTACTACTCCTAGTTTCCTATCAAACATAACTTATTTGCCTAGTAGACATCAACTTCGTCAACTTACTGAGCTAATTTCTAAATACATTTGGTGACAAGATAACATTTGTTCATTTATTATCATCCAGCTGATGACTGCAACTCCTACACCGATACAAGGGGCACATACCATTCACGTAAAACCTGTGACAGTACGTTCTGCTGTGGCACCTGCGACAACAGATACTGCTGTTCAAGCTTCTTCAATGAGTTAGATGACGATAAACAAGACCAATGCTTCAGGTATAGTAACAAAACACATACCCTCAAAGGATCAAGCCGTTTAGTCGAATCTTACCTAATTATGAACGATAATTGATTTGAAGACATCATTGAACTAGTCTTTCAGATGTGGCCTAGTTAAGGTGGAACAATGATCATTCTCACAGGAGGATGTTGAAACATATTTTGCTACCAGTGAACCTTTGTTGGTGTCGGTTGCGTTGGAATGATTTGCACAGCCTCCATTTCCTTTCCAGACCATAACCTCTGCAACAAGTTCCTCTCTAAGCTTGCAACTCATACCAGTGCCACAGATTCACGAGAACAAAACAAAAAAACACTTTGAAAGACTACCAATACAATTTCATGATGACAGAATGTAGTCTGTATTTTCCAATTGTAGTTATTTTGTTCCAGATTGTTTTTGACAGAAACCCAAAAATGTTTGTAACTGTCAGTGGTTATAAAGATGAATTCAGTTTGACATGATATATTATATATATTATACACTGTATATATATATATATATATATATATATATTATATATATATATATATGTGTATTATATATATATAAATATATATATAATATATATATATATTGGTATGTAGATATATATATATATATATTGTGTATATATATATACACATATATATTATATTTTTGTGTGTTTGTGCGTCAGATTCGACACACACAACAGTATGAACATTGCAGTGATGGCTGCCATCGTCGGATTTAGCCTCTTTGTGGTCGTCTTATTCATCTGCTGCTGCGTCTGCCCCTGCTGCTGTCTGTACAAAATGTGCAGGAGCCCCAGACGTAAGTGTTCCATACGTTTTTTTGTCATGAATAGATAACGACACATTTTGTAGTTGCGTACGTCGTACATCCCATCATCTAGATTGGCGTGATGTCGTGCGCTGTTGAAGTCCAACTATTTCAGTGTTTACTTAGAGTTGTTTCAAGCGCTAAGCCTGTTTGGAGATGCGAGTCAGCCCCATGACCTTTGAACCTTATCTTACTCTTCCACATACCATCAGTCCCTAACGGTCCCCAATCTGTCATTTTAGCTGGCTATACTCCTCATACGTCTTAGTTTGACTCCGTCTTCACCAGCGAACGTTTATATCTTTTAGGTATTTCCCAGAACCAAGTGGTGTCAGTCTTGAAGCTCATATTTCATGTTGAGATCTGCCTCTAGAGCCCCACCCCAGTCTGACTAACACTTTCCACTGCCACTGCGTCATCCCAGAATACCTACAGGAAGTGATCCTTTGCTTTTGGAGGAATTCACAAACAGCGACAAGCCCAAAGAATCATGTGGTCCATCTCTGAGAACCGCTCTTATGTCATTCTGTTTTTCCAGCGAATTAAAAAAAAAAGAAAAAAAAGTTGTTGACATTCAGCAAAACACAGAGAACAACATTAGATCTAATCTAAAACGTACAATAGTTATGATTTTTGTTCTGTAAAAAAAACTAACTAACTAGGCCTTCTGAGAGTTGTTTAGATGCGTAGATAGCTCTGTGCCAGTGGAATGGAACTGTATTATTGTAGGCCACTGTAGTGGCCTTAAATTACGGCCCAGCAATCCTGTCCCAGTCAATTACATTGGACGTTTAGACAAGATTTGGGTAGGCTGGTTTTATACTGTTTTAAATATGTTGTATTTTTAATGACAACACAAATGACCAATTACGGTTCAAATAAGTGAAGTGACTTGCCAGAATGATTAACACCAACTCTGAACAGTTGAACCTCGTGGCATTATGAACAGATGTGGCAACATCCTGACATGGGAACTATTCCCATCTGTACTTTCCACAACTTTCAGTTTACACAGCGTTACTGTGTTGAATCTCAATACATGTACTTATGGCTTACTGAAAAGATTAAAGGGGAAGTACACTTATTTCTTAAGACTGTATCACCTTAACTGTCTACGACAAAAGCCTGAAGATGTTCTCTACAGAAGGAAACAAAAGTACCATGGCAGAATCCTGAACCTTCCTCATGCATGTCAATGACAACTTCTCTCTTGCTGTGTTGGCAGCGGCTGTAACAACTACAACCCACACTGTGATCAACACATCATACCCTCAGCAGCCAACTGCTTCATCCAACCAAGGCTACCAAGCAACTCAATTTTCAGGCTACCAGCCAATGCCAGTTCAGCAAAGCTATGGGGCCCAGCCTATGCAGCCAGCCTATGGGGCCCAGCCTATGCAGCCAGCCTATGGGACCCAGCCTATGCCACCAGCCTATGGGGCCCAGCCTGTGCAACCAGCCTATGGGGGCCAGCCTATGCCACCAGCCTATGGGAACCAGGCCATGCCCACAGCTCCCTACCAAGGGCAGGCAGGGATGCCTGGACCACCTCTCCCTTACCAAGAAGCTGGTAAGTGTCTCTTTCTCTACTTGGAGGCAGGTGATTGGCAGGTAGGGGTGGGGGGTTGGTGCTGAAGAGTACCAAAGCCACTTTGTTCTTAGCACCTGTAGCCCACATCCCAGGTAACCTCTATACCCAACATGCAAGAATGACTAGACATATTCTTAGGAGGGACTGTCATGTCTTGTAAAATAATTAAAAAAAAGGGATGAATATTCAGTTTGTCATGTGCACATTAGTAAGGCTAAGGATTATTGCCAAAACATTATAGCCGTGCCTCATTCAAGTGGCTAGTATCTCTCTCACACTTCAAAACTGTTGTCTTCCTCCTAGCAGGTCCTGGGTTTCCATCTGCAGTGCCTTATAGCCAGGCAGCGTTCACACCAGGACAAACACCCTACCCCCTTCAACCCCCTGGCCAGTTGCCCCCACAGCCAGATCTTCACCCCACCCAGCCTGCCTACAACCCTGCATACATGGATTCCCAGCCATCAAAACCAGGCTATTAAACCACAAGAGAAGAGGGGGGAGGGGAGCATATCCAGGAAGCTAGGACGATGATGGCATTGGATAGAAATGCTAAGTTTAGAGTAGACGCGAGCAATTGGGGCCCCATGACTTTGTGTTGAAAAGATTCCGACCCGCTGTGCATTCTTATCTGGATGTTGTGTAATGTTGCAGCTTTCTGGCCAGACCTGAGCCCTGCCTTCTCAAATGTGCAATGCATTGTGGGATGGAAACATTTGATCATCCGTCCATTCACAAACGCAGTGGAAACATTTTCACCTGTGAATGTGAACTGAACACTGAGTTGTATGTTATATTGTTACCATTGATGCAAGCAGAATAACACCCAGTATTCAATTATTACACAATGTATTCCTACCAAAAAATCATTTTGTCCATTAAGTGACCATCACAGCATTGTTCACGTGCAATCTTTTTTTAATCATTTTTTTTCATTTAACGAACAACTATTACAATTCTAAACTATCAGTGTTCTCTAAGTCCCAATGTAATATAATACCATCATGTTTGTATTCATCAGGTATGACAGTTCAGGGGCTTTGTATCATCAGTGACTGGAAAGGGATGCTGCCGATACTGTTAACACATCAACAAATTGTGTGTGAATTTCAGCGTATGTCCTGGCCAGTATAGAATTAGCTTAGTGCAACAGCTGTGCCTTCCTAGCCAGAAACATTTTAACCAAAATTATTGTTACATATGAAACTTTTAATCTGCTATTTTTTATTTTTTTTTTACTATCAAGGATTTAGTTTGTTTTATGCAGACATGGTGTCATTTCAAAGTTGTTGTTTGTTTTTTGCTAAATGAAAAATATCGAAATGCCTTTGGTTCCGTTGTGGTCAAGGATTCAAGAAAAGGAGGGAATCTCTGGAAAAAAAACAAGCGATTGTATGGTTTATGTTTACAGAGTTTAGCTTGACAGTTCACAGTTTGGGCTCTTATGCCCCCCTTTCTTCCTGCCTTTTTTATTGGGTATTGTGCTTTTTTGTAAAGGTGAAACAATCGTTTTTCCTGTGTAATCTGCAGTTCATGCCTTCAGAAGCCTTTGGGGGGGGAAATGTGGTCTCATCACTTGTTGCTAATGCTTCTTGGGAAAAAATGTCTCAGTAAATAATGGTGGTGGTGTCTGTGCCGGCCTTACCATGACATCTGTTCATGGATGTGAATTATGCATCAGAGAAAGTCAGCAGATAGGCTTCCCCCCCCAGTCACACCCCCCCTCCTCCTGTGGCATGTCATTGTTTGGAATAACTCCAGTTGTCTTAAAATGTTTGTAAGACACATACCAGCTTTTTATTTTTGGAATCTAAAGTGTGCATCTAAAAGTATGCATACTTTGTTTTGAGGACAAAGCCACTGTCCTAGTAAACAAACTGCAAAATAAACTATTTGTCGTCACTGTTCAGGCATGGATGTTGTATTTAATATCAGAATAGAAGAAATTAATCTTTGCACACAACAAACGTTCAAATCCATCATTAGGCATTTCTTCATTAGGTATTTCTTGCATTTGGGGCGACGTGGGACTGGATTGGCTTGAGCACTATCAAAAGATTAGCCAGTGTCTTTCGCCAGCGGCTCAGCTTCCAGCAGGTTCTGCAGCCACCTAGCAGTCAGTGTCCATGTCCTCAGTGTCCTCTGTCTCAGGACGACACAGCTCTTCTAGAGCCAGTTCTGCCAAGCAACACAAGCAACCACAACATGTGTGTTGTTATAACACGCGGGACGTAGGGGTGAAACGTAACCCGCAGGAGTTAAGGAAGGAAGGATTTTGTCATGACAAACAACATGTGACCGGGTCTACAGCTCACCTTCGCTCTCGGTAAGGTCAGGGATCTTGCGGAGAGTGTCCCTGATGGCAGGGACTACCTGGTCGTACATGTGGAGGACGGGACGGCAGTGCTGGGAGAAGCTGGCATTGTTGAGGAGGAGCCAGTGGAGGAGCATGAGGGTGTCTCTCAGCAGCTGCACCCCGCAGCCAGACTCCCACCCTGGGGTCTGGGCCAACTCCTGCCCCCTGACGTCCAGCCACTGTCTGTGCAGCAGCACCACTACAGTCTGCACCACCTTCCCAGACACACAGGAAACACAGCCAACCCTTATTTATACTTTCATAGAGTATTCTAATACTCTATGTAAGTATCTCTCCAGTTCTAGTTGACCACTGGACAGCCTACATGCTAAAGCACAGGTAAAAGAAAAAGGATGTGAGGGCAGATGTAACCTGCTGATTGGTTGCATCCACCAATTGAAATACTTTCCTACCTCACTGTGACACTGGCAGGTGGACTCGACAAATGTAACCCATAAGGACACGTTCTGAGTGAACAGCGCGGTTAAAAAACGTACCATCTGTTAAGAGAAAAAGAGACGTTCTAAGAGCTGAATCATGTCGCCTCTCAGTCATGAGACACATTCAGACAGATCCTATCACGTTCTACGTTTGTTTTCTAACAAGATTATTACAATGAGTAACAGCTGTCCCGCTCAGTTATACACTCCGGAAATGTACCTCCACCTCCATCAGAGACCAATGTCCATTTGTAACCAGTTTATCTGGTCTGCTGGTTATGTACTGGAAAATCTTCAGGAACAAGCATGAGTCTAGCGGAGATAAATAATGGAAAGATCAGTCCCTAAGTGAGCAGCCTGTACATTTGTTAACAGTGTCGTTGGGTGCAAGCCCCTTTAAGAGCATTCCCTTTAAATAATGAATCCTTTGAAAAAAGGTTCATACCAGCTTCTTCTTTCTGGTTGAAAGTTGAAAATGCTCAAACAACTATATGAATTAGACCAACAGGTAGCTCAGGTAGGATCCTCACCTGAGTGTGAACACAATTTAGCTGCCAGCTCATCGCTGTCAACCAGAGCAGCTAACAGCGACATCGAAAGGGACATGATCTGGTAGGAGGAGTCCAGGGACAGGCAGTGGGTCATGGCTTGACTGGACAGCACACACTTTAACCTGTAAAGAAGAGGAGCGGATGCACAGAACGGAAACACACCAAGTCAAAGTCAACGTGTGCGGTGAAGGTCGAGAAAAGTGGGGGAGGGGGGCAAAGAAAAAGAGAAGAAAACACTGTATTGACGCTCCTTTTTCTGAACAAACAACACATGCCTGGACAAATCCTTCTCCTCTGCTCTCTCGGCCAGCATGCAAAGAGTTGACAGGCTGGTTGTCACCAGCGCTTCTCTCTGGAAAGCTTTGCTAATAAAGGCTGGGTCGGCCAGCTCCAGCAGCTTCCTGAGCAGAGGGTGCAGCTGGGTGTGGAGTCCTCTCCTCGCGCTGTCCGAGCTCCCCTCCGGCGGCACTGTCTCCATCGCTTGGTTCTCAAAGGGCACCGGCGCCGAGGGGGCCCTGGGATCACCGTGTAGAAAGGCCTCCCCGCCGTTGCCCTCCTGAGGCTGGTAGGACAGGATGGTGCTCACGACGGCAGGGCTCCGGGATGTGATGTGGTAGAGTGCTTTCACGGACGCCAGGGCAAAGTCCTCCAGGCTGAGCAGGGAATCCTCCGCGTTGGAGGCGGCGCCGCCCTCCGAGGAGGAGCCGGACGCAGAGCTCACCCTCAGGGGGCTTTTACATGAGCCCTCCAGAGACTCCAAAGTCTGGCAGAACAGGCTGATGTGGTAGTCCAGGAGAGGAAGGAGGTGGACCGCTCCAGAGCAACTCCTGCTGGAGTCACTGGAGGAACTGTGGATGGGAGACGCCTGCTCTGGCGAGGCCATCATGGCAAGTCCAGACATGGCAAGGCTCTGGAACTGGCTGAAGGCACTTGGTGCTTTATCCCTCTGTGCCACCTTGGGCTGTTTGGAATAGCCGCCGGAACTGGCCGTGGTTGAGCCTCTGTTGAATAAAAGCACGAAAGAACAGTTTAACAGACAGAACGGATCAAACGTTTGACACAAAAAGGACGTTCTAAGCTGTATTGTCCGTGTCCTGGTGTGTGTGATCAGCCTTTGACAAGCTGGACGCCACAAAGCTGTTGAGACGGCTGCCTGTCTGTCAGGTGATGAGTACGGCCACATGTTTCAGTCGACTTGACACAGCTTCAGGTCCTCGGACATAACAAAGACACACACACACACACACATATACATACAACTTACGGGTCACTATAAACCTAGCCAGATGGACTTACATGCTGAGGCAGCTGTTCTGCAGTAACATGGGCCAGGCATCAGGGCTGACGCAGAGCAGATGGCACAGACCCAGGGTGCTGGGGTCTAAAGGATGCTGCAGCAGCAGACTCAGCAAAACAGACCCTTCACACAATAGTAACAAATGGGATTTTTACTCAAACGTTTTCATGATTGACTTCACCAATAGTACTAAAGGACTTCCTTCCGAAGGGTTTTAGATGTTAAATTCACCTGGGTGATGATGATGTGCACCTGTGCTGTCGAAAGGATCGCGCAGGCTTGCTTCTTTCCTGTCACCGTGGTTACCATGGGACAGCTTCCTTCTCTCTGAACACAGGAGAAGCAACATGGAGATCTCAACAAACACTAGGGCTTAATCTGACATGCATTAGTCACCAGTAAAGTTTAAACGCATGTGAGCTGCACCATCTTTCAAGCTGCTCGATCCATTGCTTTTCACTGGCGTGGATCTGGAGGGAAGCAGGGCAGCGAAATCTTCCTTGGTTATGAACGGACTCCCTCCAGGAGGGGTGGAGCTGCTCCGACCTGCCAGATCACCTGGCACGGCAGAACAATGCACCTTGGGGCTGAGGAGGGCACCAGGAACAAAAGGAAACAACAACAACAAAAGGGAAAATGATGCAGTCAATTCCGCCATCACAGCCAAAAAGGTTGAATGTTTAGCAAAAAAGCTAGGCAAGTCTGACCTGTTTCTTGCGACAGGGGATGCAAGCGACTTGTTCCCCCGCTCGGAGATTTGAAGCCTGGTTTTTATTTCATTGATCTCGGCCTCCTTGAAGTGTAACTCCGACTGTAAGGACTGTACCTGTGAACGTACCGATGAGGCCAGAATAATGAGCTGGATGACATCAGGGAGACATAAGTGCGTTGAAGTAGAGCTCGACTCCAACCTTTTTGGACAATTCCTTCTCTTTTTCACTCTGAACATGGGCTCTCTCCCTCTGCAGGAGAAGCTGAGCTTGTCTCTGCTGCTCCTTCTCCTGCTGGGCCAGTCGCAGCGAATCTCGGAGCACTCTGATCTCGCCATTCTTCATCAGGATCTCCTCCTCCACCTCTTTTAGCTTCGCATGAGAAACGATCAGAGGTTCACAGGGGGAAAGTCGGTAAAAAAAAATTAAAAAGTTCCACAGGGCCTGCATGGGCTTCTCAAGAATCAACGTTTTGACAGCTTTGTCTCTGCTTTAAAAAGTCACACCTTTTTCTTTAGTTCTGCTTTCTGCGACTCCAATTTGCAGTTTGCGTCGGCTTCTGAGGACTGGCCATTACCTACAGCAGAGTGAAATGATCTGTGACATTTCCTACGTCACATTTTCATTCTACAGTGATATGCATTTCATTATTTATTTAAGATACATCTTAAATAGTGCTGGTGAAGTACCAAGCCTACACTAAAGTTAATGCGTTTCCAGAATACACATGTAGACGATGTTTAGGAAGCATTCGCCAGGGTTTTAAAGTATGTTTAAGTAACATTTACCAGAACTTGTTGTCTGTTTGTGCCTTTGATGTGTGCCATCTCCCGTGAAAGCCTGAGATGCAATTGTATCTATCTCATTCAAGTCGTCCTGGGTAAAATCTTCGTCATCGTCAAAGGGATCATGAAAAGCAGCGTCCTGGTTTAACCCTTTGTGTCGTTTACTTGGTGGATATTCCATGGAGGAGGTCGGTAGTGGAATCCTAGTTGGAAATTGAGTGTAATCAAAGTGTAATCAAACTCCTGAAATTGTAGTCAAAAGTGGTCTTGTCTCAAGGGAGATAACTTTAATTAACAAACTGAATTTTCCCGACAGCTTGCTTGCTAGCCCATCGGTCTGTGGAAAAAGTCTTGCCATTCGAAATAAAATTTACAGTCGTCAAATACGATTCACCTAATCAGCCAATATGCTTCACAGAATGGCAAGGTTGATTCTAAAAATGTAACGTTCTTTCTAACTGCCTATGCCGTGGTAAAACCAGCTAAATGAAAAATAAGAATACATTACACAGTCTGAAAGAGCAACAACACAGTACTGTCAGTGACTGTAGCCGACCAAGCTAGCTCATTCGCTAACTATTTATCCTGACAACATTTTTAAACTACAGTATTACAGAAAATGAACCCATCAGTTGAGTTAAATCTTTGGTATGCTTTTTGTAAAAACTGCTGGATTTACGCCTCATATACAACCTATCTTAATTTGCTGGCAGGCTCAATAATCTCACCTCCAGAGAAGGAAGCTAGCTAGGTAGCTGTCCAGTCATTGCTAGGTACATCATCTGTTTGAAACAGCTCCTCATGCTTCGGAATAAGCCAATCACGACCGGCAGATAGATACAAAGTTGTACGGTCAGCTAAAAGGGCCAAAAAGTTTTTTAAAACAATAACCGTGTTAGACAGATAGATAGACAGATAGATAGACAGATAGATAGATAGATAGATAGATAGATAGATAGATAGATAGATAGATAGATAGATAGAAAAAAGAATGAACCAAGTGTGACAGGGGAAGACACAAGGTAAACTCACGTGCTTCACTATGGGTAACATGTCGGTGACCCAGGCCATTTATATAAAATAAGACTAAAAGGAATTAACTGACATTTACGTTTACTGTTGACATATGAGTGTAATGCAGAACACTGGTCCACTTGGAATCTCACTTTTTTCCAAGATAATGGCAGATAATAAAAAGGTAAATAATGAATAGCTAACTATTATCTATATAACTTTCACCAAATGTGACCGATACCAATAGGTCGATGAGTAGCCTATCATCGAGCGATGTAAATGATGGCACCGATGTAGACTTAGGTGTATATTTCAGTGATTTATCAGGGCACTGATCACTAAAACAGAAGAGCTGTGGCCGCTTTAAAAAGACGAGTATTTGCATTTCACTCAGAATTAAATGAGCTGACTGATGTACCGGTTTCCAGGTTGAGGACAATGAATAAAAAAACAACCGATGTTCTTTTCATTGGTTTCAGACACGATAAAGTTAGCAAAAGTTGCCGTGTCGGCAGGGACATTTACGTGATTTTGTTATGGAATATCATCACTTTAAGAAAAGAAACCCCAAAATGTAGAATCCTGAGATATTAAACGCAGATAAACCCTTTGCCGGGTTCTAACGTGATGACAGGAGGGAGGCCGTATGTAAAGTAGGATCCCACCTGTTTAATGCAGATAGCTAACAAGGTTCCCATTTATAAAAGTCATCCCACAAAAAAAGTGATTGCTCACTAACAAACAAATAGATAAAATGTTATTACTGGATGTAATCCACCTCAAACGTCATCCACATGGCATCCAATGAGATCTTTTCGACATACATGCGGCCAATCGGGTAGGAGGGATATCCTCCAGAAAGCGGTAGTAGGCTACTAGTAACATCAGTTTGTCCGTCGGTGGGTCAGACAGTAGCTAAAATTATTGTTGTAGCTAGGCTTGCTAGCATCGGTCCTGTACTTGGGGTGTGTGGCAGTCTTGGCCTTGTAAAGTGTCGGGAGTCCATACTGAGATATAATAAGCACATTTGTGTTATGGAACTGGATAAAATGGACGAGAACGACTGGAAATACCACGGAGAGGGAAACAAAAGCCTTGTAGTTTGTCATGTTCAGGTGAGTTAGCTAGCTAGCTAGCCGGAGAGTCAGCCAGCCACCACACCAGAGCTAGAGCGAGCTAGCAGGCTTGCAGCCCTGTGCCTACTCGTACTGGTTAAATTAAGCAACTACACGTCACGTTGCCAGAACATCGACAATGTTTAATCCTAAATGACTTTTTACAACGCCGGATTATATGGTAAACGACAAGTGTCATGCTAGACAACATCATTGGCTAGATTGGAAAATGTTCGGGTGACAAGTTTCGATGTTTGATTCTTTCAATTGGCAACTTAGTTTCAGGACTATTGTGCACCGCGGGAAGCCCCTCATAGGATGAAACGAGTGTCACTTGTCAAATCTTGGTCGCTCTTTACGCTCATTCGAAAGCTTACTACTAGGTTGTCCAAATTAGCTTCCAAGCTACTTATCAATATTAGTTGTCATTGTCTTTAGACGTTGCGTGCTATTGACTTAAAAATCGTATAAACCATTCAGGGGTCTGATGTGAACAAGTGATGGCAGCAGTAGTGCCGCGTCGTCGCATCAGATAACACAACTTACTGAACTACCCATTGCTAACATGCCCGGCGTCACTGTTGTATTGCTTGTTGTTTTGCTAGCATTCAAGAGTTCTTCGTCTACTCAAGTATTCAGCCGAGGACTCAGAAAACCCACAACAGGTAAAGTTTCCATAAAGTCTGGATTTCAGCGTGTTCTTCCTTGATAACAGCATCACCTCATCGTCATTTCTCCCTTTGACTTCAGACAACGGAGCAGGCCTTCAGGCAAATTCAAAACATTCTTGAATACAGTAAAAATGTCATGAGTCCGTTGCTTGGAGAAAAGTTTGTCCACAAAGGGGTGAGATATTTTCTTTTAAGTGAAATGATGGGTGTGCTTTTCTCGTTTTGATATAAAAGATCGTCGTATATTTCTATGTAACACTTAACAACAACCAAACCATTATAGACTACAATTAACTAAACATAAGGGAATTTCAAAAGCGGTTGGTGCCAGTCGACAATCAGAATAGTTGTCTAAACTATTTATATTTGTACAATTGTCTTCTACAGGAAGTTGTCAAACTACCACTGGACTTTGTGAGACGACTGTCTTTAAAGGTTCAACAAGAGAGACCAGGTAAACTTCGATCTGATCAATGAGTCATTTGATATTCATACAGTTTTGTGAAAATATTAGTCAGATTGAGTAATGACTGAAGATATACCAATGTATACACGATATTCCAATATATACAAGGCATACCAATCATTACCAAATTGAAAAAGGCATGGATGCTCATATCAGTCAAAAAACAATGACTCAAAATCACACATCAACATGTCCGGTACTGTATTTTCTTTTCCGACAGAATCGCGCTGTGACAAAATGATGGACACCTACAGTGGCTGTGCTTTGTGCCTACCTAACCTGACCCAGCCCTCGCCCCGCTGCTGCACTGAACACACACCTTCCCTCTGCATAGAGATCAAGGTCATTTGTCAAGTCAATTCATTTACATGACACATTTAAAACCGGCCAACGCCGACCAAAGTGCCGTACAAAAGTTCACAAACAACAACAATCAATAATAAACAACAAAAGACAAACAACATAACGCACGAGTGACCCTAAACCGACTCGAAAGCCTAAGTATGACAATCCGTCAGAAGACCGGACTTAAATGTATTGGTGCCAGGGGACGACCTGATAGACCCATTTGAATTGAATACAAACATCCATTGTTGTCATTGAGCATGTAACAGATCTAAACCCAAGACTAGACAAAAACGATCCTCAATGGATTCCTATCTACTACAACACTTCTCGTTGTGTCCGAGGCACACAGTTTAGGAGCTAAACTTTGAAGAATTTAGCGAGACATTCGATTGCTTCGTCCTCTCCGTGCATTCATGTAGGCTGCAACTTAGTTAGACCTTGGTCGTTATTGGCTAGATTCTTAAACACAAACGTGGCCTCAGTACCAGAGAGGGAGGGGGGGGGCAGGGTTGGGCTGTGGGGAGGGGAGGGGGCAGGGTTGGGCTGTGGGAGCCGGTAGGTTGGGTTCTGTTAAGTGATGCAGCTCAGACACAGGAGAGGCATGAGTCAGCGTTTTGAAAAGAGACGTTTGTTCAAATGGAGTTACTCAGTCAACAGCTATTTGAATATGTTGTGGTCAGGCAGAAACTTACTTCTTTCTCTTCCCTCTCTTCTGGCAGCCAAAGTGTGGATTTCTACCTTTCTCCAGACATGTAACAAAAGACATTAAAAGTAAGGTGTGCAGATTCTGCATGCATCAACATTTTAAGGTAAGCACAATTCAGCAAAGGATACGATTGAATTGATTTATGTTTTTGTACATGTGTTCCATTCCAAAGCAACTCTTTGCTGTTACAGCTGTGCTCATGATTCACCATTTCATTTGAGTTCTTGGGGTGGGGTGTTTCCTAGTCAGATGACAGAACTTGTATCGGTTCATAGTGTTTCCTAGTCAGATGACAGAACTCTGCTTGTATCGGTTCTTAGTGTTTCTTAGTCAGATGACAGAACTTGTATTGGACCTTAGTGTTTCCTTGTCAGATGACAGAACTTGTCCTGGTTCTGAGTGTGGTGGGCAAGCTCTGTCCTCTGGTGGTCACACTAGATAATGCTGACCAGAGTGCAACAAGCACAACAATGATCCTCTGTTTCCATCCACATCACTGAGCCCCACAGTACAGCCCACTGCTGTAGAGAAGGGAGAACTCCCTTACAAGCAGGTTTAACTGTCAGATGGCTGCCTTGCTTACCCATGACTGACCAATCCTGTCATCTTCATCACTAGCTGGCCAATGGGAAGTGGAAACGTCAGAGTCGCTACTGTCCCCTGGATCTGTTCTCAGGGTGAGTGTGGTTTAGTCTGAGGGTGTCTTGGGTTCATTCAATAGGCCATTCTCTCAGCGAGCAACAACCGATAGTTTCATGGTTTGGTTGTATTGCTTGGAAGTATTGAAAAGCTGTTTGTTTTTATTTGTCTATAGGAACAAACAGAGAATGTATGTTGCCCTGAAACACTTGATTGAAGAACCCCAGAATAACTTCAAGATCTTCAAGGTATGTAGCGCTGCTGTCTGTACAAGTACATCATGTAACAGGTGGACTCTTCATTTTTTTTGTCTCTTCTCTTTTTCCGACGCAATCGAACGTTCCCCGTCCTCCGTCGGCTCACTAAGGGAGGGGAGTTGATATACAGCTGCAAGGACGACGCGGACGTTTGCGAGGACCTGAACGAGCTGATCCAGCACCTGCGGCCCTACTTTCTGCACGGCGGGGGGAGCCTGATCAACGGCCACCAGTCCAACAAGGCCGTGCTGAACGAGCTGATCCAGGTGATCATCAGCGCCCTGCTCAGCAGCTGGGAGACGGGGCGCTCCGAGGAGTTCAGGAAGCTCCACCTGCCCGAGGGCAGGGCCACGTGTGAAGCCAGCCTGCTGCACAGGGAACTGCTACGGAACGGTGAGAGTCCACCACGCAGCTACTCCACACAGTCACGCAGCCTCACCACACAGTCACGCAGCCTCACCACACAGTCACGCAGCCTCACCACACAGTCACGCAGCCTCACCACACAGCCACGCAGCCTCACCACCCAGCCACGCAGCCTCACCACCCAGCCACGCAGCCTCACCACACAGTCACGCAGCCTCACCACACAGTCACGCAGCCTCACCACACAGTCACGCAGCCTCACCACACAGTCACGCAGCCTCACCACACAGTCACGCAGCCTCACCACACAGCCATGCCAGCCATGCCACGCAGAACCTCACCCACCCAGCACGCAGCCTCATCCACCCAGCCACGCGAGCCTCACCACCCAGCCTACCGCGCCTCACCACCCTAAGCCACGCAGCCTCCCCACCCAGCCACGCAGCCTCACCACCCAGCCACGCAGCCTCACCACCCAGCCACGCAGCCTCACCACCCAGCCACGTAGCCACACCACGCAGCCACGCCACACAGGCACACACCACCCAGCCATGCAGCCCCACCATGCAGGCACACCACCCAGCCACGCAGCCCCACCACGCAGGCACACCACCCAGCCACGCAGCCCCGCCACGCAGGCACACCACCCAGCCAATCAGCCTCGCCACGCAGCCTCACCACCCAGCCACGCAGCCTCACCACCCAGCCACGCAGCCCCACCACACAGCCTCACAGCCCCACCACACAGCCCAGCCATGCAGCCCACCACCAGCCACGCAGCCACACACCCAGCCCACGCAGCCACACCACCCAGCCACGCAGCCTCACCACGCAGCCTCACCACACAGCCACGCAGCCTCACCACACAGCCCCACCACACAGCCCCACCACACAGCCACACAGCCCCACCACGCAGCCACACCACGCAGCCACACAGCCCCACCACGCAGCCACACCACCCAGCCACGCAGCCACACCACCCAGCCACGCAGCCACACCACCCAGCCACGCAGCCACACCACCCAGCCACGCAGCCCCACCACGCAGGCACACCACCCAGCCAATCAGCCTCGCCACGCAGCCTCACCACCCAGCCACGCAGCCACACCACACAGCCACGCAGCCTCACCACACAGCCACGCAGCCTCACCACACAGCCACGCAGCCTCACCACACAGCCACGCAGCCTCACCACACAGCCACGCAGCCCCACCACACAGCCCCACCACACAGCCCCACCCCACCACGCAGCCACTCCACACAGCCTCACAGCCCCACCACACAGCCTCACAGCCCCACAGCCTCACAGCCCCACCACATAGTTGCGCAATGCTGCTGTCCTGTGACATCTGCTGGAGGTCGGAAACGATATTCTGAAGATTCATTTGTAAATCAAACATGTTGGTTTCCCACCCTTGAATGTGCGTTTTGATCTCCTAATGTCTTCCTGTTTGGGGCTCAGGAAACCACTGCTTACCCAAAGACTGTATCCTGGCCAAAATCCTTCAAACGCAAATGTTGGACAACTTAGACATTGAGGGCCTTCATCCCTTATTCAAAAGGGTGGAGCAGCACCTGCAAGAGTTCCCCAAAGAAAGGTACACAGGAAATTGTAGTTGTTATTGATTTGCCAAGTAAGAAATGGAATGAGTTTGAATGTACGTGGAAGCATACATCTTTACTGTGGTAATCCATCCAGTACACCACTAGAGGGTGTTTCTGGACTGTCAAACCGTCCTTGAACATCCGCCAGAATCTCAACCATTTGTCTCATTCCTTCTAGAAGCAGACTACAGATTGACGGGCCCTACAATGAGAGTTTCTTAGAGAAAGTGCAGAGTTGTCCGTCAGAAGATGATGGCTCCATAGAATATGCTGTCAGCAAGGTGAGATGCCTGTATGTCGATGAAGTGTGAGACACATTCAGGAAAATGCTTCTCATTCCAGATGATGGCATGATGTCATTGTGTGTGTATATATATATATATTTTTTTAAAGCAAGTTTGAGCCTTGCGTCTTTCCGTCTGGGCCTGAGAACCGTCTCCGACAGCACATGTATGAGGCTTTGTTGTTGTTCTGTTCTGCTCGTCAGGTTCACCAGTACCGAGTTGCCATGACAGCCAAGGACTGCTCCATCATGATCACCCTGGCGCCATGCAGCGAGGATGACGATGGGTGAGTCATTGGAGGATCTTATTTGACTTGTTCCACAGAGACCTGTGTACACTTAAGTCACGCGATTTACCCTGAACTAACAGCACATCGTCCAGCCTCTATAGACATAGTTATTCAACTAAAGTATGGTAGACAATGCTGTCTGCATGTACTCATGTATGTTAGACAAATCGTTACTTAGACCAATAATATTTGAATGGTGAAACTCATGAGCATTTCTTCCTCCAGGTTGGAGCCGGACTTGGAGATTCACCCTACAAAGCCCAGGTTTACATACTCTGTATCCATCCTGGATCTGGATCCTAAACCCTACGACAACATACCCCATCAGTACAAGCTTGACTCCAAAATAGTCAACTACTACCTGAGGAGCACCCTGGCCAAACAAGACCTGCCAGCCCAGAACCTGTACCTTGGCCTGGACAGAGAAGACTGCACGCTGGTGTTCCACCCCGTATGAGACCACTCCACGGCCGGAAGGGTTTACGTCCTCTAAAGTCCATCTCCGTTCCTTCTCCTCCCAAGTAACCACGCAGAGATCTCCCTCCCTTGCATTCATGCGAACATGAACAACGTAATCCATTCAAAGATATTGCAATTTACCTCCCAAGCAGATGGATTGACAAAGAAGGAACATGCCTGACCACTCCCTTGCCTTCTGTGAGAACGCTGCTATTCATTTGAGCATAGAGGTCAAGAACATGCAAATATTCCAACCGAAACATATCCTCCTCTCTTCTTTGTCGTTTTCCCTCTTTAAATGATATACGCCATATTTTATTTACTAAACTGAATGTAGGTGGGTTATGCGGTAAGGGTGGGTTGTTGAGGTGTAATCTTATTGTGGCACATATGAGGTCCTGTCTCCAATCATCCTCTTTTTCACCCAAGTGGCCAGATCCTCCTCCTCCATGTTCATGTACAGCAGGACGCTGGGAGGAGAGTTTCTGGAGATCTGGGACGTTATGGTCCCGTCTCCCAACTTGTTGCAATCACGACCATAGTGTTTCCGCTTGCCCAACAGCGTCTGCGTCTCGACCCAGACGGCGTTGAGCCGGTGATTCAGGAGCAGGCCTTCTTCTCCCCCCTGGGTCTCCTGACGCACATGAGGGACGCCCAGGGTGCTGAAGGGTGGAGAGGACCTCTGCTCTGCTCTGCCATACCGCCAATGAGGTGTATTCAATGTGCCAAAAGCGGCTGGTGGACTGCTTTAGCACATTCTCCTGCACGTTGAGTGGTGTGGTGCTATACGTACGGGCGAGGGGCTGTAAGGACGTAGCCCCCCGAACGGCCATCTTGAGGAAATGTGTTCAGACTTGCAGGCTAAGTATTCCCGTGTCCTGTTTCAGTACAGGGGGATCCCTCTGTAGTAAGGCCTCAGGCGGGCAGAGGACAGAGGTGTAATGTGCCATACTATTATGGTCTGCTAACTACGTAGTGAAGCTGACAGAACAAAAACCACTTATCTTAACACTCATATCACAGGCACTGTGATACCTCAGAAGCATAATACACTTGTACATAAAAGAATATTTGAAAAATACAAATTGGACATTGCTGTCTAGCCTTTCGTATTTAAATTATTTATTTTTTTAGATCTTGACTAATGACATTGTATGTAAACATTATATAAACAAATATAAATGTGATTATAGAAGATGTACAAATGGCATTGACATTTTTAAATGGGTGATTGTAAAGAGCTTTATACTTAATAAAATAATGACAAAAGTAAACGAGTCGGACATTTTCTTCGGAGCCGATCAAACGCTGAGCAGGGTTTTGATGATGCTGTCGATGGAAACCTCCACTCCAACAACCCGCAGCAGACTTTGGAACATGTCTGGAGCTTTCTCAATCAGATCGCTGGTATCCATCCGACAGGCTGAAGTTCAGAATTGATTCAAAAATCATCGTTATTCGTTGGGTTAGACTGGCTAGCTGGTAGATGACCGCACCGTGTTAAAGGCGCAACTTACCCTCTTTAGACAGTTTAGTCAGCAGTTCTATGTTGGCGGTCACCTCTCCCTCCATGGTTACCTCAATGTTCCAGTGGATCATGACAGCACACCTGTGTGAGACCAGCATGTGAGACCACTGCTCTAGAGAGACTTCTACAGTCACTCCTCTGCCTCCAGTTCAGCGCCAAAACAAATGGACGTATACATGCTGTTCTCATCAGTTGAACTGCAGCTCAGCTGGACTTTACCCTGGGAGTTGAGGATTCTGGATCAACATCACCTCTGACTGCAGGCCACCAGGGAGACTGACCACATCCGAATACTTGGCCTGAAAAGAAACAAGGGGCTCAGAATTAGAGGTCAACCAGACTTAGGAACTGGCCGATGTCCTGACAAGTTGATACACCGGAGCTTTTTTTTTGTTGTGGAAATGGTTTATTTACCCAAGGGTGTTTACAACGTACCAAATAAAGCCAATGTGACCAACCGCTAGTTACGTAGATCAGAAAAAATGACCATGTTCCAAGTCTCAGCTGCGTTTTCCAAATGCGTCTCTATTAGAATGATTCCAGACAGTGCCACTTGGCCATTAGTCCCTCTATACTTCGATCGTCTAGTCACGCAGAGAGGGTGGTTACACCTCATGGTCGAACGCTCCTCAGCATTGTTATTAAGGAGCCACGTGTTTACACTGTCTGAGTCCGGCCCGTTTGTTTGCGGTGGTGTAACCTTGTTACGTAACATCAATACTCTTGATGTATGAAAAGGAGCAGGAGGACAATGAGCCTGGAGGGGTGAGTGACTGAGTGTGGCAGGCAGGCAGGCAGAGGAATAGGGAGCTCAACACAAGCAGCTGTGCATTCCAGCAGGCCAAGTCACAGGCACACCCTTCACATGACAACCAGCGTGTCACAGCGCCCACACGCACACACGGAGCATGAGGGACCGCTGGGACAGGCTTGAAAAGGTTTCATCTACAAAGAACAGGTTTTGTTGGGGCCGTTTTTCCGGTCACGGTTACCTTTGGCACATTCAGAGTGCGTGTTTGTAACAGCAGTGGTGCAAGAAACAAAAGAATAGGTTACGTAAACATGACCGGTCATTTTTCTCTTGTTTTTAAACTTTTAACATCGATAAGTACTAGAATGGAACAGTTTACAGGATGTAAAAGCCTTTTGCTTTCCAGTATAAACTTCATTTAGTAGCAAAATAAAGTCATAAAATTAAAGAGGAACGATAGTTCTTCTCTATTGTCAGGGCATTTCATCTTTCGGAAATGATTCACATAACAGTGATACAACCAGAGAACTAGGCTGATTTTCCATGATATTTCACCACCATAATATTCCACCACTCCCCCAAAAAAATAATGGAAAAAAAGAAAAGAAAAAAAAGGTTTACAGACTATTACCCCGGTAGCGCCCTCCCTGCATGAGAATACACGAAGCTCATTGGGCGACGGGTTCCTCGACTAACACAGTAGCCTCGGCACCTGGGGCGTGTCTAGCACAGTACAACACAGCCCAGCAAAGTGCTGCTGAAGAAGACCCAGCGCGATCAGGACCAAGGTAACCCCCCCCCCTCTCCCTCTGACCAGGTCCTGTCAGTGGGCTTCCTGCAGAGTCCTGGCAGGTCACAGGAGCTGCGGTCCATGTAATCCAGGTAATGACAAACCAGACTGCCACCTCAATCTGCTGAGTAAACAGCTACGCACTCCCACTGGCCAGTCATTAGAGTCGAGAAATCACCCACTTCTCCCTACTCTACCTTTCCCAGAAGAACCACATGTAAGTGACCCTCTCAGAAGCTGCAGTAAAGTGCGTAACTTCAGACAGTTTTTCCCCCCAGGCAGGTCTTGGCTTCCCCCGTGCAGCCGAACGGTCTTGTCTGTTTAAAACATCTATCTGTTCAGCAGCCGGGGCAGTCGCACTCAGTCTTAGAGCTGCTGGCTCTGTCCAGAGAGTTTAGGGAAAGAGTGGAAATATTTTGGCCTTGCAAATCGCCTGCAAACCACCGGTAATGTACAGAGTCCTTCTGCTCATTCTGTTTATCCTGTTACTTGGTTACGGTAGCAAATTCCTTAAACATCTAATAAGCTTGTTGTGGATGTTGTCAGTGTGTCCTTGTGCAAAGGCTCTGCATGCTATCCCGCCTGTCTTGGACCAGAACCATCACTTTCTACTGTACTGTTTTAAAGCCCGTGCTAACTGCTGTGCTAACCGCTACTTAATCTTGACTGATGATTATAACACTTTTCCGGAGGGTGCTGAAACAGTACGTCTTTGCGTGACCAAAACATTAGGTCCCGCACATGAGCATTAGAGCTTCCGAAGTCACGAATAAAAAAACAAACTCCGAGTCTCCTTCTGTCCTGCGGGGGATATCTTCAAGCTGCTCTTTCCTTGTTTCCTTCAGCGCCTCCGTTTGAGCCTAGTCACCCTAAGAACCCCCTTGATCGAAATGCTTTCCGTTCCTCCCCCCCCCTCCCCTCCCCTCCCTCTCTTCTCCCCCTTCCCCTCCGCTGTGGATGTTTTTCTTCTCTTCTTTTCCCCAAACGTTCCAGAACCGATTTATGACAGACCACATAGCTCCGAGACTGGAGCAGTGCTCAGTGGGGATTACACTGTGGAGTCGTCCTCCACCGTGTTTACACTTCCTTTATCATGCACGTCTGGACAGCCGACTATTAGTGGGACTTGGGCATTAGATAAACCTGCTTGTGCTAGGTCATCTGGAGGTGGATTTCCGTCTCGAAATGGCCAAGATATTCCCTGTTACCATATGTTCTTTACTGCTGCGTGTGGTTGCTTGCAGTGATTCTATCTTTGTTATCTAACATCTATAACAGGGCTTGCTGCCTTCAAGCACATTTTAGGTTAGTCTCAGACTTCTTAATGAGGTGGCTTACAGCTGACAGTGGAGAGGTGGACTTAAGTGTCTGGGTCTCCCTGCTTTCTTAAGCAGCTCACGCACTCACACGCACGCACGCACGCACGCACACACACACACACACACACACACACACCACATTCTCAAACGCTGGAAGGTCTGAAAGCACACATGCATGCACATGTCTTCTCTTGTGGGTGTCTATGAGGGTTTCAGACAATTACAGACCTGGTGGCAGTATTGTGCCTTGCTATTTCTCCAGCTGTCAGACTTGTCATTAAGTGAGTCCGGAGCAGAACGCAGTGGGGGGAAACCAAACATTAAGACAGTGGTATATCAAGGACTTATCCCCTCAATAAGAGCTCACTTTGTCTGCTTGTCCCTCCAGTGTTGAACCTATACAGGTCAGGGCTCCAGGTAGGCTAACATCCAGTCATGCGACAGCTATGTGTCATCATTCTGTGGTTGCTGGTGTTGCTGAGTCTTGCCCAGAGCCAGGACCAGGACCAGGACCGGCTAGCTGGGGTTACCCGGGGGAGGAGGCGACGGCCAGGACACCGGAGACCCAGGGACAGGCACCACTCTCAAGCCCTGATCCGCACAGACAGCAGCCCGCTCAGACATGGAGAAGAGGGCGGTGCGTCTATCTTCATAGAGTCTTACAGGAGTATTAGTGACCCACAGATCAACTACAATGTCCTTCCAGGTCAGTGCTTTCTCTTATCCTTCCCAGTAGCCCCAGTTGGTTTTATGCTATTTTGTTTGGTTTTGGTAACAAAGTCATACAGTAAGGCATAAGTAATTTACTGTAATCTACTGATTCGCAATTTTACTAACCTAATTGGATGTCGAAGCAGTTTTGAAACAGTAGAGGGTTTTCAGGAACTACCATTCCACCTCACTGTGTTAGAAGAAAGTTGTTCCTGAACCAATACTTACATCAGTGAATACTGATGCAGAAAGTACCCCCATCAATGCATGGTACACAAAATGAGCATCACATTTGATTCAAATACAGTCATTATCGTGCAGATTTGAAACCCCCCTTGCCAAAAGTCTGTCATTCCTGCAATTATATATAAGCCATGTCTCTGAGAGATGCGAGTCTACCGTTTACCTTTAATAATACTGCTGTGTTTACCTTTTACTTTTTTTGTATTTGTTGTTGACTACGAACATGCATTTTACTAAGAAATGGTATCAACCCCCAAGTAACCTTGTCAGCAGCGAACTTCTTAAGCTGTGTCAAGCCTTCTGGTTTTGAAAACTGCATGTATAAAAAATTGTTCGCCGAATTTGGATGGGGGCGAGCGTGATAGAAATGATGACTGGGTCTTTTCCCTCACTGTAAGTACAGCTAGGGCCCCAGACGTCTATAATTACAGTGCCAGAGTCGCACCTGCAGCAGAAAAACTCAACTCTTCCCCATCCATCTCCGCAGCAGACGCAACACCTGCAGCGTTTCCATCACACGCAGAGACAGTCGGTTTGGTCTGACGACAACGTCCGATGCCGTTTGCAGTATGACATATGTATGATATACTGTCTGATAAGACAGTCATTAATGTGACCTACAGAACATCTAACTGGCATGTTTCTCCTGTCCTGATGCTCCACTGAAGGAAAGCAGGGCCAGTGTGTGTACCAAGGTATCACCATGTTCAACAAGGCTGTGTGGTCCCCCAAGCCCTGTGTCACCTGTCTGTGCACCAATGGGAAGGTGGTCTGTGACGAGGTCTCCTGTCCCACAATGCACTGCCACTTCCCATTCATCCCCACCGGAGAGTGTTGCCCTGTCTGTATGGATAAAGGTATCTATAGCGACCGCAACTGCCTTCTTTGTAGAGATGAGACCAAGCCTCAACCTTTTAGTCACGTGATCACTTTCGGTCAGCACGTTACCCCCCTCTTTCCACCGCTGCATTCTTGGGTGTTTCTGAGGAGGTGTTTCTCGTTCTCACTTCGTTGGGTTCTAATTCTGGTCTTCCTGTGTGTTCTCCTCTGGTCTTTCCTCCTCATTGCCTCCCTCCTCTCTTCAACCCTGTGTGCTGCTGGCTGGCCCAGCTCCTGACCTGCATGACTTCTCTGGCGATTCCCCAGTTCCGAACGACCCCAGCGACCCCAGCCTGGACCCTGTGGCACCGCGCACCCAGGCGGAGATCGACTACATCCTCAAGAGAGAGGAGGAGGAGCACCAGGCGGAGGAGCAGCGCCTCGTGAAGAAGGACGCCGAACGCAAGAGGAGGAGGAAGGAGAAGAAGGAGGAGGCTGAGAGACAGAGGCGCCTTGAGGAGAAGAGGAGAGAGGAGGAAAATGAACGGCAGGTGGCGCTGGCGAAAGAGGAGGCGAGGAGGCAGGCAGAGGAGGAGAGGAGGCTGGAGGAGGAGGACCGGAGGCTGAGGGAAGAGGCAGAGGCCGCCGCCAAGGAGAAGGAGAGGCAGGTAGAAGAGGAGCGAATTAGACATAAAGCCAACCTGATGGAGAAGCTGAGGGCTCTGGAGGAGGAAGAGGAGGAGGCGGAGGAAGAGTGGCTCAGAGGAGATGTTTTCCAAATGCCTCCAAAGGTCGCAGAGGAGAGCATCCATACAATGCCTGCTTCCTCTAAGAAACAATATGGGGATGTTAAAGGGGAGGAGGAAGAAGAGGAGGAAGAGGAGGATGATGATGGCCAAGGAGAAGAGATCCAGTTGATGTCACCAAGAGCAGGCCTTCCGCCCGGCTGTGACATTTCTGATGTAATCATGACTTGTGAGAACGCAAAGCTGACCTGTTTCCCTCCCTTGACCATCCCTGAGCTCAAATATCTCAGTCTGGAGGGTAAGATGACCGGTACTTTATATTAGTATACTGTATATGACACACATATTTATCCACAAAGGTCTTTTTGCTTGACCTTGATTGGTGCCAATGAAACTCAACAATATTCTCCACCCTTCTACCCCTGACCTCATCCACCCGCTCAACACAAAAACATAATAAAGCACTGTGTGAAATTTTTCCCTATACAATTTCCCAATGTCTCGCGCACTGATTGAATCATCTACAGACTAATTGTCACGATGACTCATTATTACATACTCTTGTCATCCTTACCGTCATATAAAGTTAGACAGTTGCCTTCAAATGACAGCAAATCCAAGAATCTAGATTTACGGCTCTATAAATGTTCATGGGATAACGCGATGAAGAGGAGATGATTGTGTTTTGATATGAACCACCAGGTAACGCCATCACGTCTATCCCTGCCGGGGCCTTCAACGGGATTCCTAACCTGGAGAGGATCAACCTTGGCAAGAACAAACTGACATCTGCCGGCATCGCCCCAAAAGTATTCAAAGTAAGTGAGGAGTTTCCCCCCCCCAAAACCTCAGCCACCTATATGGGATTTGTCTAAATATATCCATCAAAGGGCGACGACATTTTGCCGATGCTAAATATTTAGTTAGTCTTACGGTATGACTTGGAACCTGGCAGAGAATAAACACGCCAGGCTCTTAGAATTGCCTTTGAAGGTAAGCTTCCAGTGTTGTCAGTGAGTGAAGCGTTCAAGCAGCAGCAGCACAGAGAGCTACTTCACCTTCACTTCAACCCCATCAGTCAGACGGGAAACCTGCAGAACCTTTCAGAAAAATAAAACCCGATTTAGAAGTGTTCTCCGAGAGCTTAAGGAGAACAGTAGGTTTTTGTTTCCGTACTTTCACATGCTGGAGCCGGAGCTGGCGAGGCAAGCCCAGGGAGAGGTTCTGTGAGGTCATGGGTGTGAGATAACAGAGACTTTCCAAAGAGATTCCTTGAGCAGACATCTTTATTCTGGCAGGAGGAGATCAAGTCCGTGTTTTGGCTCCACTTCTTTGTTGTTACCGAATAGCTTCTTCTTGACGACCTTCCGGGGCTTGTTCCATTCTGATGTGCTCCATAGCATCGTTTAAAGTGTTCATACGTAAACGTTTTCCGTTTTAAACGCTTTGGGTTTTCATTTGAAGAGCCTTAAACACTTGGCCCGCTTGTACCTGGATGGAAACCTCCTGCAACAGGTTCCATCAGACCTGCCCCACACGCTGCAAGAGCTGAAGCTCAACGAAAACAAGCTAAGAGAGATCGAACCAAACAGCTTTCAAGGTAAGAAACCGGCTCGTTCAAAGTCAACAAGGCCCGGGGCTGCGTGACGTGACATGTTTGCCGCCCCTTGCAGATCTGAGCAACCTGTTAACGCTGGAGATGGAGGGCAACAGCCTGAGCGAGGGGAACGTGAACCCCCTAGCCTTCGCCCCTCTTACGCAGCTGTCCTACCTGCGGATGGGAAGAAACCACTTCCGCACCATCCCCCAGGGCCTGCCCCCCTCTCTGCTGGTGTGTAGACTCTAGACTGCCACTGACATCCTGCTTTCTTTTGCCCATTGTCACTCTGACCAAAATTCCATTTGTGAAACGCTACAAACTGAAGGGTGAGGCAACTTAAGACGGCAACGCAAGTTACATCTTTTCAACGTTGTCGGGCCACCAAGTAGCACATGTCTAAGATGCACCAAGTGTACCTATTTCGTCTTTAACATCGTAGTAGGTTCACCGACAAAAACGATGTCAAATGGCAACGTTACAATTAGGGTTAACCCAAAAGAGTCTAACCACAACCATGGATTATTGCTTCACGTAAAACCCAGCTCACCACACAGTGCAATTAAGTGCAAAGAGTAATTGTAGAATTATGGCAGTAACCCCACAATTTCTTTTTTTTCTCTCCTCCCCAGGAACTTTATCTTGAAAACAACGTAATTGAAGAAATATCGGACTCTGTTTTCAACCAAACGACCAATCTCAATTTGATTTCCCTGGGGCACAACAGACTCGATGAGTCTAGGATTGCACCGTTGGCTTGGATCAACCACCAGTGAGAAAAATAAAACTGCCGCAAATCAAATCAAAACACACCACTCTTCTTCTCTCGTCAATATCAGCCACAAAACAACCAAACGCTCATTTCCTTTTCCATATCTCTTCTATGTCGTCTCTCTTCTCCTCACAGGAACCTGGAATCGATTGACCTCTCCCACAACCGTATGTACCTGGTCCCTTCCTACCTGCCCAGATCCCTGGTCCACCTGGTGCTGGTGGGCAACCAGATAGAAAGGATCCCTGGTTACGTGTTTGCCCACATGGAACCAGGTATCGAGTACCTGTACTTATCCTACAACAAGCTGGACGAGGAAGGGTTTGAACCCGAGTCCTTCTTTGGGGCCTTTGGCTCCATGGTAGAACTGTGTCTGGACCACAACCAGCTGAGCAGCGTTCCTGCAGGGATCAATGAGATGAAGTCCCTCCACTTCCTCAGACTCAACAGCAACAACATCAGGTACCAAAAGAAAACTACAACCCCCCAAAAACCAAAACCTCACCTCGCAGCATTCTTGACAACAAACACTGATGTAGGTTTTTTCCCCTAACAAAAGATGATTCCTTCTACAGAACCTTTGCAGAGGATGCCATCTGCGACCCCCTTAACGAGGATGACTCGCACATCGTGGCGCTGCGCTTGGAGAACAACTACATTGATCCCCGGAAAATCTCCCCCACTGCTTTCTCCTGCGTGCGTTCTTACTCCAGTGTGGTGTTGAAGCCTCAGAAAATCATGTGACGGGGCTGTTTATTGGTGCTCTACAAAGGTCAACCACAAGTAGAACCCCCCCCCCCCCCCAGTCTCTCACCAAGTCCCTGTCAGCATTTCACCGGTATTCTAAACGTGCTCATTTTGACGAGACATAGGATTTCCTCGGAAAAAGTCGAAATTATGCAGCAACCATTTCAAAAAAATTTTTTGTCTTCAATGTAGCCGTAGATGGATGTTTTTTTCCCTCTCTCTCGAAAGGAAGCAGTATCTTCTTTCTGTACCTTCCCACAGAAGCTAAGGAGATAAGTATTCCTAGCAGCAAAGTGGGAGCTGGTGGTGGTGGATGCAAGTTCATGAATGCCTGTCTACTGTTGTTGCTGCCTAACATTTGGATGCTTCCAATTTTTGCTGGACAGATGGATCAACGCAGGACTCACTCAAGGGAAATTTCAATGATGCACTGAAATGCAGATTAAATCCACTGATATATATATACAGTATATATACGCACACACAAAGCTAGCTTGCCCACATCAGTATTTGGTAACTAGTTTGATTGCTTTGTTCAAAAATACCAGTAATGCTTATAGAGATGGAAAATGATTAGTGGTTGTACCACGTGGCATTTTGCTAGTTGAGGTTGGATGGATATTTACATCTATGCTATTCAAATCAGGTGCTTGTTTGAAATAAATAACACATTGTTATTAAATAAACACAAATATTGTATGTTATTACTGATTTATTATTCTCAGACAAAAGTATATATTTTTTATTTCTTAAGGTGGTAGCATACCCTACACAGCCAAACCACCCAGCAAGTCATTTTTGCCATGGAAATACAGCTCCAACTGTCTGTGTCTGTCTGTGTTAACCTCATCTGATGTCATGAGGATTACATTTCCATGCTGAACTGAAATGGTAGTCGTTTGCACATAAACATCAGGAGACAAATGAGACTTAATTATATTGGCGTACTTATAAGTAATACAAGATAAACTTGAATTGTGTCGCTTATTCAAGCATCATTTGAAAGAAAATTCAGTTTTACAGCATGATATGACAGAAGATCCAGATTCCATCGACTAAGGGTTTGGAAAATGTTATACCCCTGAAGTAACATGAATAAAGACCCTCTCCCATTATGGTTCTCCTCTCTGCCAAACCTTAACATAGTTGGAAAGTACTGTTTATGCCATGAGAACCGCTTTCGACTGTGTTTTGTGATGACACAAGCATATATCGGCACCACACGGAAAAACAGGGTACTTGTGGGATCCATGCCTTTATTTCTTATGAGTTGAAGGCATTGCTGGTCGTTTAATGACTCTTTATGACATGGAAATAGAGTGATGAACCATATCTAATTACGTCACTTCTAAAAGTAACAATGTATAAAGTAACTAGCTGCACATTAGGAGTTGTACTCTTACTGTACTCGAACTGTAAAGATACTTTTTCATGTTTCAGTAAAAAAAAAACTCCTGAAGACTGAGGGGAAGTATTCAACTTAATGTATAATATTTCAAGTGGCAGCGTGCCATCAAGCCATGTGGGAGGGAAAGGGAGGACAAACCTAATAGTGTGTTCTATATAAAGACCAACCATTCAGAATTCTAAGCTAACCGTTTTGGCTCGGGTTCAAATACTGATGAGAAGCACATGATCGGTAACAATGTCTTTTCCAAACTAGTCAAGCACCACAGATGCAGTGATCTGTGAGTGAGAGCTCTTTTATTCAAACTAACCCCAGACTGAGAATCGTTCGATTTTTACTACTCAGGGAGTTACATCTTTTTTTTTCCCCTGTAATGCACTTTCCATTCTCTTTGAATTCAGCGTACCTGGTTTTCGTGGATCTACAGCCGAGTTTTCATTCAGTCCCTGAGGGCTGTCTGGAGTCAAACAAGGATACGCCGACACAACACTGAGGTATCTGTTATCTGTTATCACTAACTTATACTGAATGATCTGAATACTTCTGGAGTTAGACATTCATTAGAGTGGTTTGACTTTGGTGCCATTGCTTGGCTATTCTTGTCAAAACGTTATTATAGTCCAAAACCTGTTGATGGGTGAAAGGGATTTTTCAAAAGGAAATTTCATTTGAAAGCATTTGAAAATGCTTGAGGTCCAGGCAACAACAGCAGATCTGATCATTCCAACATAAACAAGTTTCTTCACACATAACGTACGGTAGACGTCTGTCAGTGTATGGATCTGGGGGGGGAAAAAGGAGTATTTGGCAAATATATATTTACCGATCCGGCCTTACGTTATTTAGTAATGAGTCAATGGAGAGCGATCAAATATTTGTGGCTAGGGTGCGGATCAGAACTGCTCACAGCTGACCACGACCACAGGCATATCGTCACGGCGATTAGAAGTGTGAGAAAGCTCCGTTGTGCGTTTATCTTTAAAACGGCGATATACATGTGTGAAACAGACGATGTATAGGAGTCCTTCTCCAGAGTTTGAGCAAATACTGGGGCAAAGATTCAAATGGTTGAGTACCTACCTGGTAGGTACCTAAATATCAGATGAAAATGGGGGGAGGGGGGGGGGTCACTGCGAAATCTCTGCAAGTATGCACGAATAAGACATCTGAATGAAAACGTCTGCAAAGACGTTTCCCCACTGTCTACATTCTTCCTGATTCCAGGCTGTTTTAAACAGACACCTCCATTCAGCACCATGAAGGCATTAGTCCTGCTGTGTCTGCTGGCTCTGTGTCACGCCAAACCCTACAAGCCAATCAACATCATGGATGTCCTGAGAGACCATGATATCTTGATGCGAGACGCAGATGATGATGATGATGACGACGACAACGACGACGACGACGATAATGACCTTTTCCCAGCCTGGGATCTCCCTGAGCCAGACTGCCCTTTTGGTTGTCAGTGTTCTCGACGGGTGGTTCAGTGTTCCGATCTGGGTAAGTTGGAGCACAAAGTTGAAACGAAAAAGCGAATCTCATGCCTAAAAAGTAAAAGCGCAGGTACAATTCCTCAAATCCTTTAGGCAGCAAGGATATTGCAGTGAAATGTCTACTTTTACAGGTCTAATATCAGTTCCGGACAAAATTCCAGTGAACACGTTGATGATTGATCTTCAAAACAATGACATAACCGAAATCAAGGAAGATGACTTCAAGGGCATGGACAAGCTTTACGTGAGCCAACCGTCTCCTTAACTGTGATCGACACTCAGGTCTACGTGAAACGGCGTCTTTCTAACTGTGTTTAGCCGAAACATCCAACTCTAATCTGTGCTCTAACATGCCCTCATCCAGTCCGTCAGTCAGTTCCGACACCAGTTCAGAATTTGCCGATAGCCTTGTTTAGTTAATCTCACGCCATTAAGCCAAAAGTCCTTCATTGAGAGGGCAGAAACTACAGGCAAAAAAACCAAGGAAAAACAATCTTTAAACATCTGTTAAAACAAACAAACTCTTTGTTTATGGGCGCTGTCCCAGCTGGTAACCACATCTAAGGCTTGAGGGCCTATTGCTTTGTCATAGTAGAAAGAATCACACGGGAAGCCTTTATCTTCTGAGCTTGTAGAACACGCTTCAGAAATGCATTCAAAATAAACAGACTTTCTTTTCCTCTCCGGTCTTAAGTATCTCACTCTTACGATGGCACGGTCATAAGATGGGTTTTCTACATGAGAACGTTGAGGGAAATCCTTTCTCTGCAGGCCCTGTACCTGGTCAACAACAAGATCTCCAAGGTTCACCCCAAAGCCTTCCGCAGTATGGAGAAGCTCCAGCTCCTCTATCTCTCCTACAACCTGCTGACCCAGATCCCTTCCAACCTGCCCCCGAACATCCTGGAGTTACGTATCCACGACAACAAGATCAACAGGGTCCAGAAAGAAGCGTTCAAGGGGATGATGTCCCTGCACGTTCTCGGTCAGGGCGAAATCTCCTTCTAAAGCAAATGGGACGAATTTCAAATTGAATGTGCATGTTGTTTATGATAAAAGCAGGCCCAGTCTCATCCCAAATCCTTCTGTTTTTCCACTAAAACAGAGATGAGCGCCAACCCACTGGCTGATAAAGGGATCGAGTTGGGGGCCTTTGACGCCATGTCTACCCTGTACATAAGGATCGCAGAGGCCAAACTAACAGCAGTGCCAAAAGGTTAAAAAACAAACAAACAAGGAATGTTGTCCTTAGGAGTTCAAACCGAGATGGATGAAGATCTTAATCTTCTGTTTGGGTCTGAATGCTTTTGTAGACTTGCCCTCCTCGCTCACGGAGCTCCATCTGGACTACAACAGCATCGCTAAAGTGGAAGTGGAGGACTTTCTCAGATACAAAAACTTGATGAGGTAAAATATCGCTAATCGAAGCAACACATTTGCATCCAAGTGCGTCGGGGGGGGTTTAACATCTGCTTGCATCCATCACGAGAGACAAGTCAAATCGGGGCTTTGTTTGATTAGCTTTTTGCTTTCTGGTGTTTACAGATTGGGTTTGGGATTCAACCAAATCAAATCTGTGGAGAACGGAAGTTTTTCCAGCGTCCCCAACCTTAGAGAGATGCACCTGGACAACAACAAGCTGAAAAAGGTCCCTCCCGGTTTAAACTCCCTCAAGTATCTCCAGGTAAGCCTCGATGTCGCAAGACTATTTGTCTTGCAATCCTGTCTACTGCTGGACATTTGCGACGCAGGTGTTATTCAAATGTCCGTTTGTTTTACATTTTCATTTGGATGCAAATGTAAATATGGAACCGAAGAGCGTTTGAACGATGCCTGGGTCGCGCATGTTGTGCGTTTGATTTTACACAAAGCGCAAGTAGCTCAGAGTTGATTTATTGTCCAACTGACCCCCCCAAAAAAACATGGTCTCTGTTTATTTGACAAGGTGGTATACCTCCATTCCAACAACATCAACAGTGTGGGGGTCAATGACTTCTGCCCTGTGAGGTCTAGAGCAAAGAAGAACCTCTACACAGGAATCAGCCTTTTTGCCAACCCGGTCAAATACTGGGATGTCCAGCCGGCCACGTTCCGCTGTGTGTCTGGCCGGAGGGGAGTGCAGCTGGGCAACTTCAGGAGAAAGTGATGCTTCCATCCTTAACCACTAGGGGGCATCCTTACCTCAACATTCTGTTCTGTGGCTGTTGTCAGCTAGAGCGTGATGTTGTGAGTAAGGTTGCCTCTTCACACTGATCTTGGGTCAGCCATTTGATCTTCCTTACAGCAATACATTTGAGATTACAATAGAAAAATACGGACATTTCAACATTTAGTATCCCTTATATACAAGGATGCCCAACTTTTTTTTATTACACTGTTTCTGGGCATTAGATTTGTGTCATGAATTTGTTTAGACTAGCATTATTGAAGAGCTTGGTGTCAATACTTGAACATGCTGTGTTTGACATGAGGTCGTCAATACAAGAAAAATACAGATTACAATTGTTTACATGAACGACGGAACACGTCAAGTTGATCATTAGATTAGACATACTATTGCAAGCCGATGCCTAAGGTAGTGTGGATGGAGTTATACCAAGATCCCACTTCTAAGTGGGATTCTCAGATTCATCACGTACAACTTTAGTTTAACCCTGTGTGAATTTCTCCTCCTTTACTTTGACATATTGCATGCTACACTTCTATAAACGTACAAGCTAGAAACCCTTATCGAGCTAAACACCTTTAAAAAAAATATATATATATATAAATACTATATAAGTAGCAGAATTATTCATGTATCAGTTGAACATGTTTTTGTTTTATTTACAACTATGTTCACATGTACTGTTGCTATGGTGCTATGGTATTTATTATGTTGAAATAAAGCTGAATATTTCCCCTCTCTGCGTTAGCTCACTGACGCTTCCCACCATTAGGATGCAACACTGTCACGTGCAGACGTTAGTGAAGATGTCTTCACAGACTCAGAGTAAGGGGCTCCACAGCCAGATGGGAAGTATTCAGTTCGCCTATTTCCAACCAACAGATGGGGCTGGTGATCCTGGCTTCCGAGGGATGTTAGGAGTTAGGGGGAAACTGAGAAGGAGAGCATGCACAGCGTGCAACTGATGAATATACTGTATAGATTTGCAGGCATGTAGATGACTGTAATCAGCCTGTTATCTTGGCCTTAATCGTGACTTGGAGCAGGACTGGGTAAAGCCAGTGGGAGCCCAGCTGCACTCAGGAAACATATGGAACAGATCTGCAGGTTGGCTGGGTCTGCCTCTGCCACGTCTCACATACCGCCAGCTTTTTCTCGGCAAAAAAAAAAACGAAGTACAGGTTCGGACCATTTCCCTCTTCTGGGTCCCCGGCGGCCCCCGGCTAGCACCTGTGTAGTAGGACAGGACGCACAGGGATGCAGACAGGCCCACACACTTCAAAGCCAGCGGGCCATGTCGAACCAACAGGGCTGATCATGGAGGTCGATCTGCTACATCCATTTGGGGAAGAAAGCAGCATTCTGCATGGCCTCTATCACGCACAGGTAAAGGTAAAAGCCCCGTCACCACGGTCACAAAATAGGTTGACGAAAAATGGAAACGCGTTGGAAAAGGCCCCCTCTCTTTGTTGATAAGAAATGAGCCACTATATAATGTCTTCAATTGAAACAAAACTAATGTAAAAAAAGAAAACAAACTGCCAATCTATCCTTCCATCAATGACCTTGTCAACATGGCTTATAACTGTAATATAAATCAGCTGTATACTTGAAATATATTCTCATCAGTCGTCTCGTAGTTTAGTTTTACTCAGCGGGCCGCGAGTGACGAAGATGACCGCGATTGGAAATGCCTCATGTGTAAATGCCAGACAGGATGAAGAGATCCAAGTTCAATCAAAGATGGCTGCCGACGTCTGGCCAAGCCAAGCTAAGCCAAGCCAAACCTATACCACAAGTCTTTGCGAAAAATATCAAGCGGTCCAAAGTTTGATAGTATTTTGTAACCAAGCTCAATGAAGTAGCCTAACATATGTGTCTAGAGAGGATCCTATCCCTGTGGATTTGGGCTCCTAGCTAGCCTAGGTATAGTCAATACGCTCCTCCACCCAGAGAAAAGAAGCTAGTGTCCTGACGCTAGTGTCCTGTAAGCAGTCTATTCAACGTCTGGGTACTTTCCACTAGACTGACCCTGAAGTGGAGAACCCAGGCTAATAAAAACACTCATTACATATAATAGTTTTTTTCCCTCATTATTACTTTGTAACCCAAAATGAAGTTTATGTATGTTTTATGAGTCAACAGCAGTCTGACGGGACATGTTTTGTCTCAATAGTCAACAGCTAACTATGAAATAAAGCAATTCGTATATAATTAGACAGGCATGAATATATAATTGGACAAGCTTGAGGACGCAAAAAAGCAGAACTTCCTGGGTAAAAAAAACCAACTGTTGCAGCAGTTGAAGATTGGAGCAAAGGCTTCCAGTCATGGACTCTGGTGGTTCATCTGTGACTGACAAGCATCCATAAATGATCTCTTAGAGCGCACAAGCAGTCATTTGCGGTGTTACTGCACATAAATCAGACTACTGTCATACTAATGTTAAGGGGGTCTGTCTGGCCAACACGGCTTCAAAACAACACCGGATACGGCCCATGACAAACCATCTGTTACTATCCTAAAGGCTGAAACGGTGCAGATTACAACAGCTTTTCTCCCATTTAAACAGATTCTTTAACTACTATGCTCATTATATGAATGATTGACAAATAATAGATCAGGGGAAGTTGTGTTTTGCTCATCACCTGAATAATAAATCAATCCTAAATCCTACACCAACATGCAACAAGGCAAATCTCCCCATCATCCTTTACATGTTTATCATTCCTGTTGACTCAGCTCCACTGACTCCCATGTCTTCACATCACCCTGTACCAGCACCCCAGTCAGACAACTACTAAGAACTAAATGGCTGGAGGACCAGAAGATCCACATAGGACAGTGCATAGAACTAGAACATAGAACTGTGGGTGTGCATGCACGAACACACACACACACACGTCCAAGCGAGAGTGAAGTCCTGAGAAAAACCATTGCAGCATGATTCCTCCAGGCGGTCCCAGGAGCACATTAGTCAGGCTGTAGGGATCCCCTGCAGGCTTCATGTCTGGCCTGTGTTTCTGTCTGCTCACTGGGACCACTGCTGCTGCTGCTGAATGGCTGCTTTGTGGTAGACTACCACCTCCAGACCGGAGAAAAGACAGGATCGTGGACAGGTTGAGGAGAGACAAGAGGCAGGGAAGGGGACTACTGAGGATTTTAAATAAATATATACTCATATTAGGCCAAGTTCAATAAAGAGGATTAAGATGATCGCGAATAAAGGTCAAACCATTTGCAAAAGGTGAAACTATGGTCAAAACCACCCTAGACGTCTGAATAAAGCGTCTAGACACCACAGCCAATTACAGAGCTCAGCAGGCTAACCTTCAGACACAATCGATGTATTTAAAAAGTCTGCTAACTAGAACTTTCATATAGTATTTCATTGAAAAACGTGTCATGCAGTAGATGTCCAAGTCATGCAAGTCATTTCAAATTCAAGCCATTTCCTAATTTGACAGTGAAACGGAGGCATCGTAAAAATCGGACCGTTTTTGAGTAATGACAAAAGCTCAAGACACATGACTTCTAGCACAATCTAAAATCGGTTCGATTTACTACAGAGCAGTCTCTCAATCCTATAGCTTCGTAGCAGCATTGTGCTGGGCACAGAAGAACTGGGCCAAAGATGCTTTGGCAAAGACACCTAAAGCCAGCGAGCCAATATTAAGTTACAATCATCCCAAGCAGCTCCCACAGTACCGGCGAACGGTCGAATGTTGGACCATCCGTACGAAATCTTTACAATGTCTTCATTTAGTTAAAAAAACAACTAAAAGTTATAGTGATCATATTCAAAGTTGTCTCAGCTGTACTGTGAAACAAAGGGGTAGAAACAGGAAACCACACCGGAAAACAAATATTGCTTGATTTATTCGATGGGCCTCGAGCACTATAGACGACACGATGCCTGGCTACCATTACCCCTCCAGATCTCTGTAAGGAAAATGTAGCAGAGCTAACATTTGAAGGAAAACAGCCTGCATAGCATGCAAAGCCTTCCCCAACATGTGCCTATGACAACAGTGTCAATCCACGCCTTTTCAATGTGCATCTGTGCAGCAGATGTCCCTGGAGGGCCTATCTCTTCTTGACCATTCCTGGGGCAGTCTGCAGACTTACTGACTCGAGCGAAACACTGTGGTTTTAAACATGCATACAGTTGAATAAGGCATTAGGTATAGTTCGGTAACCTGACGTGACTGATGGTTTGTTACACGTATCCATCTGGGAAGTCGTATTCGGAAATATGTTTGGGGGGAAAAGGGCAGGTACTTTCAACAAACACTCGGTAGGTGATTGGAAGAACCGTCTGTCCGTCACAGGATAACTTCAACCAAACCCGTAGATACCAGTAGTTCCTCATAGGGCACTGTGGCTCGGACACAAATGGATCAAATGAAGCTTGGCAAGATGGGTTTTTGGCATGGTCATGATGAGCGCGACGGACAGATCTCGACGTTGCAGGTCGAATCTCGCCCTGTACATCACGTCGGAAGCGTATAACAAATGAACACATATTCTCTTTCTAACTACTATCGCTATAGTTTGTGGCCTCTCATGGAAGCTAAATCTCTTCTGTTTTACCAATCAAATCTTCCTTTAAATCCCAGAGCACATTCTAGGGCTGCTTGCCAGCATTAAAACAAACTATGCAGTGGAAAAGGTTCAGTACTATCATCCCACAAAAGGTACCATGTTTACTTGGGAGTTGTTTGGTACCGTTTGACACCTTAAACAGATAAAACAATGTGTGATGCATTCATGCACACTCATTGATTGTGATACTGTATATGAAGCGTTCCATCAAACACCAAATCATATTTACGTACCTGTTTTACGGCTCCAGTTTTACTTTCTTACGTTCTCAACTAAACGCATATCTAAGCAACAGTTTTTCCACTATTAAATATCAAGTGACCACAAGGTGCTTTGAGAACCACACAGCTATATCTAGCCAGGAGCGGCCTTTCACATAATCTTAAGAGTAGACAAAAAATACCATCTTGGAATGTTAAACTTGACTACACTTTAATCTGTTTAGATTGGAACCGTCTGTACAAATAAATGAAATTCCAGTTATCAAAATAAATCAACATCTCAATGTAATGATGTTGACTCTCCTTTAGATGGTGATAGCCATGTTTATACATCTTGAGAAAATGAGGGCTCTTGCGGTCAGACTAAAGACTTCCAGGGGAGAAGCATTGATATTTGACCCATGAATGTGCTGAAAATGTCGATTGTCCTGCAATCACCTGCCTGAAGTGCTGGCTGTGGAGCAGTCTCTGTGGTGGCCAAGACTTGGACATCCATGTCTGACTGCAGTAACATGACCCCTCAAGTGGAGGAGGAAGGTGAACGAATGACCGAGCACACTTGTCAGGGAACTTTGGAAAGCCTCTCTGCTTCAAAGCTGACTTTCTGAAGTTGCATCCTACGAAGCTAATCTTAGCCCAACTAGTCATCCTTTCAGTGTCTGGGAGTGATGTTTAAAAAAGAAAAAAAGAATTAAGACAATATTTCTTCTCATTGTGTATCTCAAATGTGTCAACGGTTATTCCTCAAGTCCTGCACCTGGGGAGTACTGCAGTATTTCTGGACAACGTGGTTTGGTTTAACACACTATATTTTTTTGCGAGCTTGTCATGCAGTAAAATACCACCCTGACAGAGAAATTGCAACAGAAAATGAAAAGGAACATTTCCCAGTTGTTGGCACGTTTCCCGGCACAGAGCATTTTTACAGGTCCTCATAATTGCTACCACACCTGTACTCATAGTAGTCAGTTTCAGTCTACTTGTTTCCAGTCCTTCAATGTTTATTTCTGGGGCCCCTTTTCCTCATGTCTGAGGTGCCATGGGGAAGACAGTCACATGTTTTCTATTCAGAATGTTTTGCTTTTAGACTTCACTTATTGTCTACAGAGGGTGTTCTGTGTTTTGGATTTCTCTTTAATTTGACCATGTCTGATGCCAATAAAAAAAAGCAAGAAAAAAAGGAGCAAGAGCTTGTTCTTTCTACTGAGCCCAGCTGAATAATTCTCAGAAGAGACTCATTTTAAAAGCAATAACGGGATGATTGCATTACTCAACTATTCTTGACTAAGTCTATAAAGCTAATCACTGTGTATAAAAAACACATAAATTCACTCATTTGTGATTTACTGTAAATTTACATGACTTATTACTTTTGAACCCACTTGTAGATTCCTCTTAAGTGACCATAAAGGAGTCCTGGTTCTTCCTGGTCATACTTTACAGTTATGTACTAACTTTCATGTATTCATGTTTCATCAAACACTTAAGCCACAGCAGTAAGCCTGTGAATGAGGTTTTAGCTGAAGGCCAAAATAGTCAGTAATAACCAAAACGTGCATACATTTTCTACTCCAAAACACACATTGGGGGTGGAGGAATAGGAGGGGCTGGTTTCATAGGGGGGCATTAAAATAAGGGACTAAGAAGGTATGTTTGTGGTGAGACTTGAAGGTGGAGATCATTTCATACATGTTCTAACTTTATAATCCAGTTATGTTATAATACAGTTCTCCACGGACCATTGACAGACTATCGTGATATTAGTGCCCATATGGTATACAGTGGACTTTGCAATGTTTTAAGTGAAAATCGTAAACGTTGAAAGTGAGACATCTCTAAACCGAGAAGAATGTTGTATAGAGGGTTATGAAGTAGCAATGACTGGCTCACGTTCGCATAATACGTTTCACGGATGTTTTACTAATGCGTTCCAAACGTTTGTAAAAAAAAAACAACCCTTTCCCTACTTTGAAAGACAAGATGAAGTTAATACACACCCCGCAACTACGATCAATACTTGAGGGATTTCTCCACGTAACATTATAATAAGCTGATTTTGACGTGGAAAGGTTTAGCACTTTATGAAAAAGCTGCTTAAAAAATGTCTTAAAGAATCAATTGAAGTTGAACCAGAGAGAGCAAAGCAGCCCATCCGTTCCACCAAATCAGATGAATGTGGTTATCAGCCTGTGCACAGTCAAAGTGATGAAGCTTTCTTATTGCTTTTTGCTCTCTCAACATTTTAATAAGGCTTATTTCTTTCCCCCCTCCACATCACAGAAGCTGCCAATATGTGCAGCAGTGTCTGGCTAGGGTTATCAAACTGGATGGTGAACAAAGGGTTAAAGTCTGTTCCATAAACTGTTGCTTAAGAATCCCCTGGAAGCTAGTAGAGCAGGCTTTAAATACTGATTTGACAGATCCCATTTTACGCACAGGCACTGGGAAAAGTCTTACTGCAGCTTGAACTGCAAACTTACACTTGAATATAACAGTGAGCCCATCACAGGGACTTTGACAAGATGACCATAATGAACTGGCTGTTTTTCACTGTTATATTTGTACCATGGCTTGACTCTTCTTCAGGAAAACTATTTGACAAGAATTCCCAACTCAGGCAGGACTCAGTTATTACCAATCAGGGGAATGTACTGTTCAATGAAGAAGTGAAATTGCAACCAAGGTCTAAGGTAATAATCCATTATTTTCCCATTTTATAATGCACACATTCAAATGATTTGATTCTGTTCAGATACCATATTTTGTGTTCATTTTGAATTAATTTTTAGGATGTTTTGCCTATACAATATATATGTACAGATATATCTAATCCAGCAGACTAATATTATTCATTTAAGAACAGTATTACCATATTACTTATTGCAAAGAATCTTAATGCTGCATACAGACATACTGAAAACATAGTGAAACCTATTTGACTTTAGAAGACTCTTTAACAAGAAGGATTTGTTCGTTTGTTCAGTAATATAAAAATCAATAATTACTGTTTAAGATTATACTGAAAAACTCATTTATATTGGCCAAATTAAAATCATGCGAGGCAACAATTCCTACTACTACTTTTGTTATACGCTTATAGGTAAAATTCACTTATCCTACATAAACGTATTTATAAATAAATCAAATAATACCATCAAACCACACTGATCCTTTAAACACCTTTTTTTGTGTGTTTCACGTCAAACTAAGTCATAATTCCTGGATAATCTATTCCACCAGTGGTCAACTGGAGGACTTGGCTCAAAACACAACATGTAGAGTGATTAGTCAGCAGACAGCAGCTTCCACTGGGCTACAGGGGAGGTTGCAAAGCCTGGAAAATGTCCATCCAAACAGCAGCTCTCCGCTTGTTAAGGGGTCAAAGATCAGGGTTTCAGGGCTATTCATCAAACACCTAAGAGCATTCACATTCTTCCAAGTTCTTTTTTGTTTTTTAAAGGCTCACCGCTACTTTCAAATATGACCTGAATGTCTACGCTCTCAAAAAATAATAAATAATAAGATCCAGACCCAATAGAGGAGGCAGAAATTTTCAAACAATTCATTCCCAATTCAAACCCATCAGGAGTTTGTTAAGCAATGATTCGGAGTTAGCTGAGGATGTCTGTCTTTTCAGCCCCTTAATATAGTGTGTTTAATCCCTGTAGAGAGAGACAGCCCTCACTGTGGACCAGGATGCCAGCATGCTCTTCCAGCCTGCCGACGCCCCTGCCGACTCTGGCCCCGGCCCAGCTGCAGAGGATGCTTCTGGTACAGATTTTCTCCGTAACAGAGACACTGTGTCAATAGACCAAACATTCCCACAAAGGGTCTACATAGTATGGTGAGCTCTGTACCAACACCCATCTTTGGTGGCCAGGATCTCCGGTTTCAGTACCCAACCGGCAACAAAATCAACTGCAGATTTTTAACAGGAATAAAAAATGTGCATGACAGTAATCGTAGCGGTGGTGGTGGGGGGGTTTCCATGCTAAACACAGAGTTAGACTGGGGCCCATTTAGATGTTAAGGATTCCTGTCAATGCATCTCCCCTGCAACTCCTCACTGCTGCTCCATTTGGCTTTGCAGGACTGATTTACTGTCTCTGTGTGAGGCACCACAACACTTTAATGGGCCACATGCGGCTCCTACAACAGCTGTAATTGGAAGCTGTCATGCACTTGAGCGTGTGTTTGTGTGTGCTTTCTGTCAGCCCTGGGTTTAGACCAGGTGTTTGTGATTTAGGTCCAAACAGCAGTTCAAACACTTTTGGAGATTAAAGAGAAGCTGGTCAACTCTGCCCATCTCTGCTCTTTGTGAATCATATAATGCATCTAAGGAGACAGCAGAGGACCTCATAACGTACAACCAGGTTAGCATTAGGGCCCATTGCCTGGTCACTTATGAAAACAGACTTAGTCACCTGCCGGGTGGTCAGTCAAAAGGGAAGCACAGACCATGTGGATGCGTTGACGTAGCAACGATAAGGTCGGTGATAGCACTAGCTAAAATCCTGATTACGCGATCCAAAAGAAACGAAGCAATTAGTGTAGTGCTCAAATCCAAACACTTGACAATCAGTGCGCAATGCGTCTACAGTCACAAAAAGGTGCTAACAAGCTAGCTAACAACCAGGTCTGTGTCTCATCTCGCAGCACGGGCATTTGAATCCGGCCCTTTGAAGCTACGCTATGCCTTTTTTATCGTTTCAGAGCTTCCGACCTGCCTTCTCTGTGTGTGTCTGACTGGCTCGGTGTACTGTGAAGAGGTCGTCCCAGATATGACCGCAGTGCCCACCTTGCCTAAGGAGACGGCCTACTTCTATGCTCGCTATAACAAGATTAAAAAGATCACTGCCAAAGACTTTGCAGACACCGGTGAGTGAAACAATGGCACTTTTGCTTTCTGAGACACGAATGGTCCGTGCCAGACGTATGTGAACTACAAGTCAGTGCTAAAAATAATGTGATGGCTTGTCTGCTTGATACTCAAATATTATGGATATGCAGTAAATACACAAACAAACATTGCTCATTTCAGTCACTCTGAGGAGAATCGACTTGACTGGAAACATGATATCTGACATTGAAGACGGAGCCTTCTCAAAACTGGCCATGCTTGAGGAGCTCTCATTGGCTGAGAACAGACTCGTTAAACTTCCGATGCTTCCCGCCAAACTGACCTCCTTCAATGCCAATTACAATCAACTCAGCACCAAAGGTGTTAAAGCAAACGCCTTTAAGGTATGGTTTAGAAGACTCCACTGTTACACTGATGCAAATCACAATCCCATTTTACAATGCAGTTATGTATACAAACGTTAACCCTGTTACCTCCTAACAGAAACTTACTAAACTGGTCAATCTATTCCTGGCTGACAACATCCTTGAGGCAATACCTCATATCCCAGAGAGCGTGCGCATAGTTCATCTGCAGGTAAGTCCGTCTAAACATATTCAAGTCTGGCTGCACACCTAACATGTTGGTGTAATTATAATCCTGACTCATAATGAAACTGTCCAGTGAATCTCAGGATGTGGACTGAGAATCAATAATGAACTGTAGTTTAAATCCTTTCAGTCCTCTACTGAGCGACTGTACTTTTCAGAGCAACTTATAATAATACAGTATCGCTAACATGTCGTCTTATTTCTATTAAGAACAACAACATCACCACGGTTACTGCTGACAGCTTCTGCAAGGGTAATGACACCTATTACATCAGATCCAACTTGAACGAAGTGAGAATGGATGGCAACCCAGTCGTGCTGGCCAAGTACCCCAACAGCTTCACCTGCCTAAAGTCACTGCCTATTGGGAAATACCATTGAGCAGCCATTTGTTATGGATGACTAAGAAACTTCGAGAGGTCCTGAATAGCGCATCTCTTAAGAGTCTCCCGAGGAAATGCCAAAACACACGGATGATGAGCGGTTATCTCGAGTACGCAAGTGGCAAGAGTTCGTTTGTGAGTTTAAGCAAGTTGTCGTCTTCTCACGCTCTTGAATCTGTCCATTTAGACTGGTCTTGATCCATCAAATGATAGAATTGTTTCGTTGAATATTGCTTCTGCATATGAAATGACACCGTTAAAATGCTAAGGCAAAGCTTTTGGAAAAGGAGACCAATGTATTATGAAATATACTAATGTGAAAGTTATTCCTCCATATATGTTGGCTTTGTTATGGAGCAATGACAAGTGTTTTTTGTCAGCAAGTCTTAACTTTCAGTCATATTTAGTGAATCTATTTCAAATCATGACTTGTGTGAATAAATCACCGCTGTACAGGAAAAACGTATGTAACATGGCTATGTTTTTTTAGATTATTTTAATAAAATCTTTTTTTTAATTAAAAAGGTAATTATCAGTTTTTTCATTGCTGACTTCCATGATTACATTCAGGCCTTTTAAGATGGTCGCACAGCTCATTCGCTCCACAAAACAACGTTTCATAAAGTGCAAGTGAGGCAGATATATAAGGTTTAGCGCAAATGCAAGTATGGAAAATGTGGGTTAATACGATTCCTTTTGCTCCTGCCAACTTGGCAGCCACAATAGCTACACGCTCCAAATAAACAGCAGAAGGGTTTCCATATTGCTTCGCAGTTCTTCATTTCAAGTCGCAATCCCCCCACAAATGTCCACCAAGGCTCTGGTCAAAATATGACCGTCGTGGTCCTACCTGAAAGTGCTGGAATGTTTGACGTCTGTCTTCGCACCTCTTCGAGAACCTCCTGAGGGTCCGGAAAAACAGGAGGAGGTTCTTATCTCGCTCGGCTCTGCAACAAACACAAATCGTTTGTGACAACGCTGGAAACGGTTATCCGTCTCCTCACATCAATGGAGCATCTCTGTCCTTCTCATTAGAACCTATACTGGGAGTAAAGCCCATTTGAAAACAACAAGAATCTAAACTGTCTGGGTGTATGATGAGGACAACAATACACTGTGCATTACAAACAAAACACCACACGCGCACGCACACACACACGCACACTTCTCTATGATCCAGTCCTTATTGAATTTATGTGCAATTCAATACAAAACTTTCCGCTGATTCTCAGGGCCCCGGGCAGTGCAGCACAAGTATGAAGTTTCCACTCATGTGGTGGAGACTTGTGTCTTTGAAAATAAGATGCCATAAAGTCCTGATGGAAAAATGGCAAGTCCCTCGAAAACAGTGGAACAGACAAAGCAATGTGGGCCCTCTGCCCAAGTACATATTAACCACAGCCAAAACAGCCATAGACTAAAAAAGCATCTTCAATGGACAGAGTCTCATGAGATTCTGGCTTGATGAAGGACTGGAAAACCAAATCGATAGCATTGCAATGCTGGATAGCATACCTGACTTTTAAATAACCCATTTATAATACGAGCAGATTTCACAACAGACACGCTTGATTTCACACATCTTCCACAGCCAACTCTTCTGCAGTTGGATCTGAAAACGTAGCAGTGTTTTAATAAATGCTTCTGATCTGATACAGATCATTTTTTTCTAACAATAACGGTCCATTCCCTGACTATTTGGCCCTGAGTTAATGTATTTGACACTCAAAGTTGCTAACTTCCAAGAGTAAGCAGTTTACATGAGAAATCTAGCAAGAGGTATTTGAACCTATCCTAATGATTATACAATTCTTCTGCCCCAGACATTAAAAAAAAATATATACAGACTCTACTCAGACTTGTGTCAGAATCATTATCTCCAGTATTTTTCCGCAGCTCGTGTGCCAGGACAGAATCTCAGACCAGGCGATCCAATCCAGATGTGTGTCTGAAATTCAGCAAGCTGGTTATGCTAAAGCAAAAGGCCTTTTCAAATCTCCCTCTAATCAATGTCATATTTCTATATTTTTGTTTACTTCCACTGTCAATTGATTAAAGCTTGATAGAAAAGCTGGGGTTTGGCTTTGAGGGGAAAAGGAATGAATATAAAACTGTTAAAAACATTCACAAAAGAAAAAAAAATGACATTATGCCCTTTTCATATAGCCTTTGATTACAAGAAGACACAAACCCTCTATATTTGTGTAACATTGGGTCAGTGAAACTTTAATGCGTTGAACACCTGATTTTACAGATGTGAAAAAGTCAGTAGAGATGTTAAAAAACAGGCTGAAGTTTAAAGGCAGTCTGTTGAAATGTGCACATCAAGGTTGATATATATTCACTGTACTCGACTGAAAAGCACAGACTGACCATCTGCTCATAAGCTTATCTTCACTTCGGTTCAAGAATATGGAAAATAAATTCATGAATATGGCTTCAATCTATAGCTACTTTTTTCACCACTGGACAAACCTGCGACACGAAGCCAACATTCATTCAGCCAAAAGACAAACGATGTTTGACCCCCCAATTTTCTTTTCAAGGTTTGTCTTTTTTTAAGCAACATCCTCTAGATGTCGCACTAAACTGTTAAAAATGGAAGATGCATGAATCATGGCATGCAGTCAGCCAGAGAAACTGGTGATATTTGAATTCAAAAGCCCATTTTCAGGTGTTAATACAAAATGATCAATCTTGTTAAGGATGGTTTTAGCATTAGTCAATGTGGTCAACATGTCAGTGAATGCAGAGAAAATCCTAAATGAAAAGGTTCCATTCGTCTTACCCAGAAACAAATTTGCCGAACTCTTTGAACTCTTTGCCATCCATCACAATATTGAGCTCTGTGATACTCCTCTGAATCCCTGCATCATCCTTAGAAAGTTTGCAAAGATCACAGTCAGCAGCTGAACCGTATTGTGCTTGCATGCATGGTTGAACGCCATGTTATATCACTACATGTAATATGACAGGAAGACAACATTGCTGCTGATGGAAATATTCTGCAAAAGGTCCGAAAGGAATAAGATGTACACACGCACACACATCGATATATAGACATATATACATATACACACACACAACATTGCAGAACATTTCTCTGACTGCCTTCAAGCAATCCAAGTCACAATTTTCCAGATCACTTACATAGGATGTAACATCAGCAACAATCGGTTTTAAGAGGTTTTGATTGTGGGTTTGTAAAAGAAAAACAGCCAAATAAGCCCATGCTTGAGTGATTGTCCTTCACATATACCTTGTTCTCTACCGCCCCCTTGTGTTAAACATCCAGACTCTGAGCAACACTTTCAAATGGATCCGACTGAACGTTTAGTTACTGTTCAGTCCAACAACAAATCATTACAAAGAAGCCAAATATTCACCTTAACATCGGTAAGCTCAAACTCAACCTGGAAGCCCATGGTGGAGCAGCGCCCAGTGAGCCTGTGTTGTTGAACTATTCTGGTGCCACCTTGAAATGGAATAAAACAGGATAACTGTACAAACGTTTACAAATTTAACATAGTAAATGAGATGAATCCAATCAAAACCTAATTAGCTATTGTATCAGTTCACATACACATGTTCAAAACGCATCCAAACCTCTTGGGCTGCTTTAATGACGTACAATTGAGATCAACGCATTAAGAAAGTCTTACTTTTCTCGGCCGTCTTCACGTGACAGCTGGTCAGTTCAATTTCATTCATCTTGGTCTGTCTGATGAGATCATTCTCCATCTCCTTTATTTCACGGATCAGATCAGCAGTTGGACGCTTCGTAGTTTCACTCTGGCCATCTGTCTTCTGACCAGTTAACGTCACCCTGCACATTGTAGATAAAGTGCATTTATACATGTATGATAAATGAACAAACATCTGATTTTTTTTAAGGTATGTGCAAATACGTGTGTGCATGCTGAAATGCTAAAGTGTGTATGTCACCAATGAAACATTTATGTTAAACCTTGAGTTCATACTCATTGCATTTAACCCTCGTGCTCTCTTCGTATTCTGCAAATCACCTGTCCTAAGGGTCAAAAAAGCCCCATGTTCAAACTTGAAATCAAGTAGGTTTATAACATTTTTACCTTGTACCCTTTTGGGCACTGAAATGTGCAGCCATGCTGCAAATGAATCAGAATGATTTAGTTTTGTCTGAAATCAATCAAGCACATACAAATTACACTACTACTGTGTTTAACATCGGTCATTCTGACCCCCTGAAGAGAGCACTAAGGTTAAGGTATTTTTTCAATCGAGTCAATGCATCCGACAGTAGCTTGATTCGACACTGTTACACGTGTAGGCTGGCGCTTGTCATAACATGGTATGGTAGGCTACAGAATACAGGAGTATCCGCAACCTGCAGCACATCCCAAAGATTAAAAACTGATCGGTTAGGGCAGGGGCGTCAAACCCTGGTCCTCGGCGACCGCTGTCCTGAGGGTTTTTGTTGTTTCCCTGCTCCAGCACACCTGATTCTAACGAAGGGTCGACCTTGATAACAATCCCGACCCATCATTAGAATTAGGTGTGTTTGAGCAGGAAAACATCGAAAACCTTTAGGACAGCGGCCCCCGAGGACCAGGGTTGGACAACCCTGAGTTAGGACTTACAGATCAGCCTTCATACGTCCTCTGAAGTCTTCTGAATAGATCTTCTCAATCCTTTTACGCCGCTCTTCGTCCGTCTGTGTCCTATTTTGAATGGGATTCATATTTCTCTACTTGGCTCGTACTGCACTGTATTCTGAAATAGAATCATAAACTCCGATCAGTTAACGAAGTGTGTTTTACTACTGTAGCTAATGTATACATACACGGAGAACAAAGTTGCTGTAGTGCCATTAAACACTAACGTGCTCCCTAGTTATTACGTCCCACTTATTACAGATACAACAAACATTGCTTAGCATGGTCAAGCATACCAGTTACCGCCTTGATGTTCGTTTCTCCGACTACAAAATTAAACACATTAACTTTCGCGCTCTCTCGACTCTACCATTGAAGGCACATGTAGGGGGGGTATTTATTTAATCTTGTGCGTTTCGAGGATGGAGGGGAGTATGTGTATTATTTTAGGCAAAAAAACAATACCTTTCCTCAAATATCTGTCGGATAAAATATATTTATATAGTTAATCATCATAATATCAAACAACTCAAGAAAAATGTTAAGTGTAGATTGTTGGTGCGCCCGGTGTTCTGTTAGAAATCATCTCTCCTGTTCCACCTTACTTGCGCGAAATCATGACGTTTTCTCTTGTTGCATGGTCGAGCTGAATGTGAATACTGTGCAAATTAACAAACCAACATCAACAAATGTACCGTATGCTCATGAAAGTAGGTAGAGTACACTATAATCCGGCACAAATTATTATATTAAAATATAGCAACGAGAGAATCTCATAATGTCGCACACGGAAGGGATAACAGGGGAACTGAAGTCTTTGAAACACTGGCGAAAGCTCATGCCGTCATTGTAGTACACATCTTTGGTGACAGAGTTTCTAGACTCGACACCAAAGTTTGCTTGTTTTCGTGAAAGTACTACATTTCTCGAATATATATTTTAACTGTTAACGCCTTAAAGCAAAGTTGCATCCAAGTAAATGCGATCCTGGTTAATGCGTGGAACCTTATATCAGCTCCAGTTTCCACCGAACATCTTCCTGTAACACCATCTGGACCCATGTGAAGTAAACATTTGCTTAAACATCCAACATTCTTTCCTAGTAATATTGTTTTTCTTGAAGTGTTGAGTGCCATTTTGAATACTTTTGGTAATCTCGATTGAGTCGAGCCATTCGTTGTTAACTATTGTTAACCTTTGTTAATAGAAACTTCTGAAGAAGTCGCAACATTAATCGGTGGTTGGTCAGGACTTCTTAGCTTCCGAGGCTCATCTCCCATGCTTCATTCCCGCTGACAGATGTGAAATGTTATTCACAGATGTCACGAAGAAGCATTAGTCCTGAAGGATGGCAGTAAAACGGCTGTATATCGGTGGCCTGAGTCACACTATAACTCAGAAGGATCTGAAGGACAGATTTGGAAAATTTGGAGACGTGCAAGATGTGGAACTCTTGACAAGAAAGGATGACGATGGTAAGGTCTTAGCAAAGGCACCAAGTTACAATAGTCATTATAGTTCTTTGACTTTCACCATGGTTCATTGCCCTAAAATATTCATGTCTCTCTCTGATCCAGGAGTACCCTTCAAGACATTTGGATACATCAATATCAACATCTCTGATGCCGAATATAAAAGATGTACGTAACTTAGAAGTTTACTCGCAGAAAAGTCAACAACATTACAAATCTGAACGATTGTTTTGTACTGACAGGTGTGACAGTGTTGAACAAGTCCAAATGGAAAGGTGGGACGCTGCAGATTGAAGTGGCCAAAGAAAGTTTTTTACACAGGTACGTATGCGGTGCCCTTCACACAAACTTGATAATCTAGCAGTATACTGTAACTGGTTGTGATGTGTATGCATGTGCAGAGGAATCTGACTAATCAAGCCATTTTAGCATGAGTTAAAAATAATTCAGGCCAAATATCCTACCCTCTCCCTGACTAATTATTGGAGACAGACAGACAGACAGACAGACACAGACAGACAGACAGACAGACAGGGAGCCCGTCCAATCACTGCATTTGGTTCAACTGTCGTCCAATCTTTAGTTCTGGTCGAACCTTAATGATTGGTTATCTCTAACAGTCCTGATACGCCCACAGATATATAATTTTACAGTCAAACTGTTAGATTTATTAGTTGCTATCAGGATGTGAAGTTTATTTCTGAAAATATATCCAAAAGTGCTTCCTCACGACATCATCTACTCTTCCATTTAAGTGAAGATAGTGTGTCATTCGCAGACTAGCCCAAGAGCGCCAACAAGCTACAGAGAAGCCAGATGTACCACAGAAGAGCCAGAAAGAGAATTTGATCGAGTCCTTGAAGAAGGCTGGAGTGGAGAACTATCATATGAATGCAGCTGTACCAGGAACAGAGGTCCCTGGTCACAAGGTCTGCTCAGTTCTTTGCACTTGTACTGTACACAATAAATATATTAAAAAAGAAAAACAAAATATATTGGCTTTAGATGTTATTCCTAAGATAAGTGTATCAAGCATTTCTGTTTTCTTTTGTGTTTATGCAGGATTGGATCGTCAGCAAATTTGGACGAGTTCTCCCAATCGTGCATATCAGATGTCAAGGCAAGAGAAATATATCCTTTGACATTCGTTCCAGCCTCTCTGAACTGTTTTTTGGTTTACGTTTACTGTTCTCGCATAGAATGTGACGGAATTCTTTCCTGTTTTTCAAATATGAGTGGGTTCATATTTTCCCTTTACTCCAATTCACATGATTAAGTACGATCCGTCAAAGCATAGCCACAACATCAAGAAGCTGAATAATTCAGATGACGCTCTGAGCCTCACGCCAGTGGCTCAGCTGACCTGGGAAATACAGGAGGCCAATGATGACATCAGCAAGAAAAGAAGAGGGGAGTTTCCGCCACAGAAACCATCAAAAACGCGAATTGATTCGTCAAGCAAATTAACAACAAACTCTCATTCTGATGTGAACACGAATGGTGAAAATCACAAATCCAGCTTGTACTTAGATAAGGGGAAGAACGACTCAGGAGAAAATGGCCAAACTACACATAAACAGAAACCGGCTCCGAAGAAGCCTCTTCTCCCCAGTGTGCGGATATTTGACGGCGAGGATGACTCTGACAAAGAATTACAGTCGCTGGTCTCACAGCAACATTCACAGGATGTCCTGGCAGGGGATGATGATGATGATGACGATAAATTAGAGGTGGTTGGAGACGATTACATGCCGACGCCCAAACGATCCTGCCCACTACAGAAAACCAAACCTAACCATCCACATTCTGAGGAGGAGTACGACTCAGCAGACACAGACGAAATCCTCACCTCCACGAAAACGCCAACAGGCCCTGAACAGGAGAAGTCTGAGTCACCCTGGGAAAGTGCTGCAAAACCTGCGAACGATTCTAAAAAACACCCTGCTGAAGGAAAAGCATCCGGTAAGAAAGTCCTCTCTAAACTGAAACATCTCCCAGAGTCGGAATGTGTTGACGGCGATGATGAGGGTGACGATGAAGAATCTGAAGAAAGCGGGGATTCTGATTACGAGGCTATGTTCACCGACTGTCACAGATTAGAGATTTCGCTAGCCGATTTGGAGCAGCTCGCGAAAGAGTCCTCAAACAGAATAAACGAGGACAGCGAACATGAATCTGAGGAAGAAGCTGGACCCAGTCAAGTCTCAGAGGTTATCCCAGTACAGGACACCATTACATGCAAGTTGCCAGTGTCTAAAAAAGGGACAACGCCAGAGGAGATTCTAGCGTCCATATTGGGAGAGGACAGTAGTGATGAGGACACTGGGAAGAAGAAAAAGAAGAAGAAGAAAAAGAGAAACTCTTCGACGCCTCTTCCTGCCTTTCAGGGGACGAAGCATCTAATAGGAAACGCCCAAGATCCAGAAGAAAACAGCTGCCTGAAGCGTCACCTTGACGACGACAGCAAGACCGCCGTGTCATCCAAAAAACAGAAACTAGAATCTGCCTCGGATCCAGTCAAGGAGACGGCGGTGAAACGTTGCATCGCAGAAGCACAAGCCCTCTCGAGCGGCGGCGGGGGCGGCGGCTCCTCCGACGTGCTGCCAGGGAGGAGCGGAGAAGAGGACTCCTCCAGAGAAGAAGACGGAGGGTCTGGGAGGGACTCGGAGACCCTGTTAGCCAAGAAGGCGCAGGGGATGGTGGACCTGGCAAGGGGGCCGCAGAGGGTCCCAGAGAAACAGCTGCAGGACAACCAGAAACGCCTGGCTGCTATGGAGCAGAGGCAGAAGGAGGCGGAGCAACAGAAGAAACTCATCCAAGGAGCTCTGGCTCAAGTGGTGAGTCCAGAGCTGAGGCCGGCTGCTGCCTCGTAGTCGTCACCAGCTCTCATGATCGCACCGTGTTACCAACCATGTTGACGTGCTATTCGTTGCCTCTTCTCTCTTGAAGGATACGCCAACAGCAGGCAAGAGCAAACACATCGTTTTTTGCTCGGATGACGAAAGCGATGACGCGGAGCTGAGCGCATCCAACGTTCCAACCCCGAAGAAGAAGCTGTTTCAGAACAGCCAATCGAGCGAGGAGGATTCCAGTATGGAGAAACTGCCTTGCAGCAAGAAAGCATCGGACCAAGAAAAGGTAACGAGAGTTTGCATCCGAAGGTTTATCGACATTTAAACTGTAGCTTTGCCTACGAAATAGTCGACTTTGAACCCTAACCACATGCTTGTTCGTTGGTTTTGACTGTGTCCAAAAAGAAAAACGCCAGTAAACTATTTGGTAGCAGTGAGGATGAAGAGGAAGAGGAAGGTGATGACAGTGACATGTTCCAGATCAAACCGCAGTTTGAAGGCAAATCTGGCCAGAAGGTGAGTACCTGGATCAGATCTGGTGTTAGAAGATGGATATTTGTGGACCCTGCTGCTACCAAACTTTTCCTACTCTTTTCAATTCAGCTCATGAACCTCCAGTCGAGGTTCGGAACAGATGAGCGGTTTCACATGGATTCCAGGTTCCTTGAGACTGAAGATGAGCCAGAGGCACCAGGTAAGTCCTGATGCGGAGGGACGTTACCCTGAGCTTCAGTTACTGTGCATTTGGAGGTGTTTCAGATGTTCATCTGATGTCTGTTATCCGTAGAGAATAAATCCACTCCGACTGAGTGTGAACTGGACGAGGAGAAGAAAAAGAATCTGGATATCTTACAAAGCCTGCTCCAAATAAACACCCTCACCAGCAGCGGCAGCAAAGCTCCAGCCAAGGGCATGACGTTCAGGTTTAGACTCACCTTTACCTTTTAATGTCACCTTTCATGTCACCACACCTTGCGCGACTTGCGTTAATTACACGCAAAGGTCATGGCTTTCTCCTGAAAGCTTGAAATGCCATTCCGAAGGCTTGAACATTCCTGTCAAAATACTTTTTTTTCTTTTTTGTTTTACATTAAAGTTTTAACGTCTTGGGTTTTCCATTGCAGAGATATTTCAACATTGCAGTATGATCCCACGCGAGAGGACCATGCAGCCTTTGAAACTAAGACGGAGCAGAAGGAAAGGTATGTTAGAGGAAGAACGAGGATGACCGTCTCTGGACGAGCCATTCGATGACCGTCTCTGGAGAGCCATTCGATGACCGTCTCTGGAGAGCCATTCGATGACCGTCTCTGGAGAGCCATTCGATGACCGTGTCACAAGAACTCAGTATCAATGTTTCTGTTCCAGTAAGGCTGCGAGACGCAAGAAACGGGAGGAGGCCGAGAAGATTCCGGAGGTGTCCAAGGAGATCTACTACGATGTAGCGGCCGACCTCAAAACGGTTTTCGGCGCCGCGAAACAACGGGAAAATGCCGAGAAGAAAATTGCCTGGGACAAAGAGGAGGAAGATGGCAAGGCGGAGGAGGGAGGAGATTCCAGCGTGACCGCAGAAGCAGACACAACCCTGCTGGCAGCTTGTCTCTCATCCAATGCTGAGAAGGACGATTCATCTGGCTTCAAGTTCTCCTTCTTTGGCGACACCACGGAGGCAGATAACTCCACAGAGAAAGGTAAGACATTATACTCAGATTGTCCTGATCAGTCTTTTAAAAAAAAAATGTTTTTAAGACTTTCATTTTTCAGTCATCGTTTAGCCCACAATCGATGTTGCCGGTCAGTGTCACATTGTTAGTGCAAACGTGTGTTGTCAGAATACAAGGTGGAAACTCTGAGGGCGGCGAAGGTGTCATGGCAGGCGGATCCACGTTTCCAGGACAGCAGCTCGGAGGAAGAGGAGGAGGAGGAGGAGGAGGAAGCAGACAAGGACCAGACCGCTGCTGCTAAAGTCACAAGGTAAGAACCTGGTGCCACACCCAGTGTTGGAACACACAGGTAAACCTGGACAATGCACGGCCAATAGGAAATGAATCTCTGTTCCCTTCCTGGTTACGAAATGTGTCACGTATTATGCTGTGTTGTTCTCTAGGGAAGAAGTAACCGTAAAGAAGAGATTTTTCTTCTTCCGCCCAGATGATGAGCGATTGATAGGTAGGATGGGAGGGCTCGCATTCAAATCCTGACTGGACTGAATATTTGACACGCATTTTGAGCTGGTGGCATATCTTCCATTTCCCTACATCTGCCAAGTAAAATCAAATTTAAAAAGCTAGACCTTTATCGTTGGGATTGCTAACACCTGTGCATGGCTTCATGACATGTTTATTGGCCATTTCTTTACTACTTTTCCCTGTATCATCAGAGGGTCCCAAAGCCTTTTGTAGAACCACCAAGCTTGAGGACCAGAGAGAGAAATGGGAGGAGAACAGGACTTCTCTTATAGAGGTAAATAACCTGCACGCATACAATGTCACATAAGTTACTTTGCTATGCCCAAATACACATTGTTAACATCACGAGTACAAAGAAAAGCACTATACAAGGAATAAATTAATATCTTGTTTTTCCAGGACTATCGCAAAAAGCACAAGGATGCCAAGAGAAAACTTAAAGCCACTCAAAGGATAAAGCCCGTATGAGAAGGTCTCTCCATGTCATGTACAGAAAAACCAAACGCATGTATCGAGTGAGAGTAACTTCACAATTAGGAGCCCCAATACAGTTCGGTCACTTCCGTTCTCATCCACCAGGGGGCAGACGTAGGGCAGCGTTTCCTCAGGCTCACGTGGTCTTGTTTACTCAGTCTTCCTCCCTTCAACTGCATTGTTTTGCATACAGTTTGTAATAACCGTCAAGAATCGTGAACATGGTGCATTTTCATGGGCTTGGGTGGAAAGCAATGGAATACAGTTTTTGCATAAACTCAAATACAATATAATAAATGTTTTGATTCAGCGACATTCTGTCACGTGGCCCCATACGCTGTTTAATCACATTTGCACATGACCGTAACTTTGTACACGACTTAAGGCAGGGTTGTGAAATTATCATATTTTGTGAAAGGTTCTATACAAGTCTATTGAAATAGCAACAGATCTTTTATGAATTCACTTGAGTGCTCTTTGGCAATGCAAGTGCCTACTTACTAGCTGGATAGTTTGCTGACAAGCACTGATAGCTTTATCAGTTTCCATTGCATAGCCTTCAGGTGAAGTTACACTGTACTAGTGCAAGATAATGTACCCAGGTGAAGTGAACACAATGCAAGGACACACTACCAGACGAAGGGATAGCGATGCGAGACAATAACGGTTATCAGATCATGCACCCAGGTGTATTTGGACGTTTCCTTCGTGACAGTTTCACGTTCTTCTGCCTAATAAATAGCTTTTCTACTCAAAGTGAACTTCTGAACGCTCCAGTGCTCAAGCCTCTCCCTGCACTCTGCAGAACACGGGCCGAGCAGCAGGTGCGAAGCAGACACTTCATTCTATTTTCAGATCAGAGCAGATGAATAGGAAACAAGCTAAGGGAGCCAGAGAAGAGCACTAATAAGCGAGGGCTGTAGTGAACACAGTTTACGTGCAACATCTGTTGTCAATTAAAACTTTTAAAACTTTTAGTATTATTCAGGTAGGGAAACTACCTGATATACATAATGCATATCAATGGACATTATCAACTATTTCTTTGACCTTATAAACTAGTTTTTACCCCTATCAACAAGCGGACAGGTTTATTGAGCAACTGTAGAGAGGGTGCATACTAGACCAGGACTGGAGTTTTCCCTTTCATGGCTCGCGCAAACAGGACGCTGCGGTTTCCGATTTCACCTCCTCCTCGCTGACATCGCCGCCGCCTGTTGGCTTGTCAGATACTGCAGGGGAGGAGGAGCAGCAGCAGCAGCTCACAGCCATGACATAACACACAAACAAAGGACTCAACTGCCATTTTGCATTATAGACCTTAGAGAGCGGAGGGGAGGGGAGGGGGGGAGAGATTCCTAGGGACTGTGACACGAAGCTTGCTTTCCTTTCTGTGACAACTGTGTCACAACTGCTGAAACGGTATCCTCGTCAAGTGTCACGCGTCTGTCGCACATACGTATGACCCTAAGAAAGGGCTCTGCTGTTGTGATACGGTGGAGGCGTTCGGAAAGTAAAACCGTTTGTTGTTGAGCAAACTATACTGAGAAAAGAAGAAATGTGTAGTTCACTATTCTTTCCAGCCAGCAAAATTAGAGAGAAGAGACAAAATGGTGCTTACTGGGTGTGCAAATCAAACAAGGCTCAGGAATGCACAGTGAAGAGGGAGGGTTCCTGGGACTGAGAGAAACATCTACACTCATCTGAAAGATTCTCGAGGAAGTTGTGAAATATTTCCCCAATTATGCCGCAAATAAACCAGTGTTCTTCTATTCGGCTCATCTATATCTGTGCAGAAGAGATTGCACAACTGGAAAACCTACTAAGTTATAGTAAAGTCAAACTTTAGTATGGTTCTTAAGGGGGCTCTATCCATTTCATTCCAAGGTACAGATTTGGAGACGCTTCTTTAAAGGGCCGTATACCTGTTGCCAAGGGCAAGCCTCAGCAGAGGAACATGTGACATCAGAGGGTTGGCCTAAAACAGCCAGAATAACAACCCCTAACCCTCCTACTCCCCTCCCCCTCTCCCTGACATACAGACACAGTCATGTCTACGACGTGCTACGGTTGCTCATTTATACTCCAATGCACACTTAGGGACACAGACGTGGATGAATTGAGAAGCTATGAGACACTCCTTTTGGGGTCAGTGTTGAAATCCAATTGAAGTATGATGAAGAAGGGAGGCTACTACTAATTAAAAAGGATGTTGGTTTATCGTCACAGCATGGCTAATGATGTGCACAATTTGGTACAGCCCCACAGGTCTGCTCCTGATAGTAGTATATCCATTTCCTGAGACGTTGACATCGCCTTCAGAAAGCTGTACTTTTCCACTCTTGCTGACTTGCAGCTCTTCCTGGTTAACACACACCTCTCACTCCCACCACTATAAATCCCTGCCTCTACCCATATCCATTTCTGCACCGCTGCAAGTGCCCTGTTTGAATTTGAATTGGGTCAGGGGCAAATAACAGATGATTCTTAAACTGAAATGTGACGTATGGATACAAAACTGTAGTATGATTGTGCGGAAGCTTCAAATGCTTGTAGCTCTTTTGGGGTATGGAGGAGGATTTTGTCTGGGTTCTGAACAAATCAGTTCATTTTTGCACCTGCATAGCAACATGCCGCACCATGCAATAACTTAGCATGCCTACAAATGAAAGAATGAAAGGATTCGCCCTCGCACATTGCCTGTTAACCACAGGCAGACCTGACACTCCATTGTCTGTCGAATGTGTTGCCTCCCAACAGCCTGGGAGAACCGTTTCTGTTCTATTAGGTCACCTGACAAGCTTGCGTTGCATAATGAGGCTTAGGCAGAGCCTCTAAAGGACCACGGGTTAAAATGTATGTACCAGTCATCACATATTGTGGCATCATTCATTTAAGTAAACCATGTGATTTGGGTGTTTTGAAACATGCCGTCCACATATATCAGTGATTCTGCATACCTCTCTTTTGTGTCAATAGGAACTTTGATTGCTGAATTCAGTGTCAAATTAGTAGTATTTTATAGTCTGGCAATTTAACGGTTGTTGAAATGCCTTAAAACCAAGTTTTGGATGACAAGACAAAAACATCAGAACACCGCTTCTGTAATTTAAGCCTATAAACTACAGTTTAAGACAGTTAACTTGATCAAACACTTCACGAACGGTTGACGACTTTTGTCTGGCATAATGTCAAAAAATACGTTAGGATTCGAGATTAGGTAAAACTTCACTGTTCTTAGCGGTGGTGGTTTCTGTAGTGCAGACAAGATGGTAGCATAAGGACTAAATACTAAATACTTCATTTTTACTTGTCATGACACCAGAGGATCAGTCCTCTAGTGCGGTCGACTAAACAGATAGAAGGCCATATAAATACAGCGTTTTTGACATGATATTGTAGGGCAGTTTATTGTGACCACAATCGATTAATTGGCTAAAAAGTCAAAGGCTCAAAGTAAAATATTGGCACTAACGTGTGGAACAAAAACATCCCAGAACGAAAACGCAGGAGAACCTTCTTCCTCCCCCTTCCTCCACCCCTTCTCTCTTAATACAGGCCAGGACAATGATCCTTTCAGCTGGGTGTTGACAGAAACCGAGGGAGAGAGACATCAGTCTTGGGTGAAATAGGGCAACAATTGTATACTTTATTAAACTGCGCCATATTGTGGATCCCAGCAATCATTTATCCAGACGAAAAATGTCTCTCCTCGCCGACTGGATATGGACATGCCTAATTAACCCACAACAGACAGACGCGCTTTATGCGCACACTATTAGGTTAATTTATGTGCTATTCAGGCGTGCAGTAGACTGGTAATGAAGCAATGTTTTATAAGTTGCGGTCAGAGGTTTAAAAGAAAACAAATCAATTCACCTAACTTGCATCCCAAAAAATCAGGACGCCATAAATCAAGTAACGTTGTGTGTTGATCACATTGCTTTCTTTAAAGCTGCTAGAATGAGTATTCTCTTTCTGCTTAGTGTTTTGTTGTTACATACAGTGTGTCCAGATAGACTAAAACTGAAACATGATATGGTGGCATACTAACCCAGTCTAGTGACAGATGTGATTTATGAGTATTAAATAATTCCCCGAACAATGTCCATTGTCCCCGAGAAAAGTGTTAACGATATAATGTATTGCAGATACAATAATTTAGTCAGAAACACGTTTATAATGAATCGGTCATTTATTTTCGTCACACAGTAAAGGCAATGACAGTATTAAGCAGTAGGGATAATCCCCTTCGATATGATTGGCGGATAGGTCTCACTCCTACCACAGCCCTCCAATGTAACAAGACATTACCAACAGCTATTTAGATGTTCATAGCAGTAATAGAAAATACGGACGATACTGAATACTTCAAATGTGTCAAATCTGCCGATGGTACCTTTATTCCATACATGTTTTTTTTCACACGTAGCCTACATTGTAAACACTGTCAAATTTACAATTATGGTCCACTAGGGTACTTGTTCGGTCCCTCGAAATGTGTCACAAAAGTCAATGAAGTCCTTTTGCATAAAATCTTCGCTTTGTATTACATCGTCCTCAGATGGAAAGTACTGCATACTCTCCTCTTGGTAAAGCTCTCCAAAAGTGAAGAATGGAAATTGTTGGCGCTTTGCCATTTGCCGAGGGAAGAACCGGATTGGATCTTGTGGAAAGAGATCTGGACTGTCGAGCAGTGCGCCCCTGGCGTTCTCCAGCACGCCAAGATATGAATCCATGTCAGTAAAATCCATTTCACAATCCGACCCACTATCCGTGCCAATGGAGTCGGAACGCATATGCATCATCTGGTATTTTTCGTGCATTAAAAATTGGTTAGTGTTTCTTGGGGCCCTCATACCTGGTGCTCTTCTGCCTTTCATATTGACAGGACGCAGTGACATCACCAAGCCTGATGGACGGGGTCGTTTTTTTCGATGGAACTGAGGATGGTGTCCGCTGACCCGTCCTCTTTTCCCCCGAAACCCTTGTCTCCTTCCGCACTTGTACCAACGGTTCCTGTCCCTCTTTAAGTCATCCTTCAGTTGGTCTTTGAGGACGGCAGGTCCATTATTATAGACCGGCCAATGGCACAAGCCCTTGCCACACATATCTTCTTCGAAAAGCATTGGCTTGTCAGCTACTTGCTTTCTTTGAAGCTCTTCTCACATTATCTTCTCTGCTGCAGACAGTAGCGAGGGAACAAATAATGCTTTCTTGGGGTTTGTATATCGTGGTTCACCACACGAATACCCCTATAAGCCTACCTTTTTACTATCCTCTCTGACTTTTTCTTTACCACGGGCTTTAGATAGTACATAGCCTGGTGGTGTGCCTCTCAGCAGCTTGACTGCCCGCGACTGTAGCTACAGTGTCAGCACTGACAGTCACACCCTTTTCTCCTACTTGTTTTACTTGAACTACTAAAACTGAGATGATTTTAGCTGAGCCAAATCGTTTTAAACAAGCGAGTGGGTTTCCTAATGTAAAGATTTGATAGTTTACTGTCTGTCTATATAGCCTACCTATGATAATGTCTTGTGTCTCACAAGTGTGACAGTTAACCGATCATGTCTCTATGCAGTGCACTTGTTTTATATACACTCGGACCGTTCGACGTCCAAGGACACTTAGGGGTGTTTCATGCTGCAGACTTGCTGTGAATCTTTACATATATATGACACCAATTCCTGTAAATGACACATAGTTGAAACTTTTGATAAACACCATCATTTTACTGATAAATGAATATACATGAAAATAGCTAGCACATTCGTTATGTAATATGAATAAGTTTTCCAATCAAGAATGGACCATTCCATCCTCTCGAAGTCCGACGACACTAATACAGTGTTGGATTCAAGTACTTTACTGTGTGAAGTTAATATTTAAGCAATTTGAAAACATCGATATTCGTCGTTTATTGTTGATAGGAAGAGACAGGCTACATTTCCCATCATAGCAGTCCCATATGAAAGCTGTATGTTTTATGTATTTATAGCCATATCGTGTGTCTTACTTGAATCTACGTTTTGCTCCTATAGCTACGTGCCCATCATGGCCATCTGTCAAATTATTAACGCCACCACGTTTACTTACTTTTAATTGATTATTTCTTTAATAATGACGTTGATTGATTACATGATGTCGATTTAGTATTGGCAATAGAGCCGAATCATTTAGCTTTTTTAAGAAAAGGTCTGATGATTCAATCACTGTCACCGAAACTGTCACAGTGCAGTGACAGAGGACTTGGCTAGCTTCAGCAAGCCGTCACAACAACAAAGATGGAGAAAAAAGCAGTCAGCTAGCTGCTGGCTATCACCTTCCTTCGGCATCTTTAGCTAGACTAGCGGTGGTGCTGGCTAGCTTCAATCTTAATTTAGGAGATTATATACAGCTAGCGTTACTGCTGTCTTTCGCCGTATCAACATGGAATCGGTCACCTTCGAGGATGTTGAGAGAAAAGTCTTTATCGTTGGATCGGAACTTATAGACAATTATACCGTACGTGTATTAGCTATATTTCATGCTAGCTATTAGCCAGCTGCTATCTGATTAACATCGCCACATTAGAAGCATATTTGAGTTAAGAATAGTATCGTTTCCCATAAAAACAACCAGTGCTAACGTAAGAGTCTAAAGTAGAGACGTGTAAGATAAATTGATCCCTACATTACAAATAGGTTGATGGTTGTAAGATAGCAATGCAATTGATTTTGTGAGCTAGGCACGACTAATACTCTAAAAGTACATCTTGTCTCCGCAGTACTGTGACTGCCACAGTTTATAATCAGTTAGCAAGAATATTGTCATCCAAAAATATTTAGAAGACGCAGTCCAAATATTGTTTTTATTTTTTGGATGGTCACGGCACTGTGCAGTACATTATATTAACTGACGTTAGCCATCTACTGTATTGCTAGCATGCTAACGAACGAGATTGAAATGCAAAAGCACAGCCATCGTTTGACTAACGTTAGCTAGGCTACCTAATCCACTATCCAGATGTCAAAGAAGCTACTCTACATTGTTGAAAATATAAACGTTTCGAAACGTTTAAGTTGTTTCATGCTTTTTCAGGTGTACATCATTGAGGTCATTGATAGAGACCATAAATGGACCATAAAGCATCGATACAGTGACTTCCATGATCTGCATGAGAAAGTAAGTGACAAAGGAGAGACGCACTTTATCTGAGCCCAGACAGTAGCCAAGTTGCAATCCATAGCTAGGAATGTTAGTATAATTCTGCAAATCTATCACGTCATCCTTTTGTTTTCTGTGTGTGTTTCTATTCAAGCTGACAGCTGACAAGAAGGTTGACAAACACCTGTTACCACCCAAAAAGATGATTGGTAAAAACTCAAAGAGCCTGGTAGAGAAGAGGCAGAAGGAACTAGAAGTCTACCTACAAACAGTGCTTGTCCGATTTCCTATTGCTGCCCCTAAGGTCCTGTCCTACTTTTTGCATTTTCACCAATATGTAAGTATTCAGGCGTAACACATGTCAATGTACACTGGTCTTTCTCTTTATCCCAGCAGAGTTATTGCTCACTTGGTTTACCTTGCCCTTTGTTCTCCTCAAGTGTCCAGCAATTACTTGTTTTCCATCCACCAAGCAGTTAATTATAATAGTTAACTATTAGCCCAAAGCTTGTCTCGTGAGAGCTGATAAGCAACAAGTAAAATGACTTATGGCACAGTTTAAAAAAAGTCATATCAGATGATTGAGATTGTCTCTAGACTGTCTTGTTAAGTCAGACAGAATTAGAATATCAATGCATTTAGAATTGATTTTTAAATTTTTTATTATTACTCAGGAAATAAATGGAATCACCGCTGCCCTGGCAGAAGACTTATTCAACAAAGGTTTGCGTCTTTATAAAATCATTTTTAACCAAAGTCTGAATCACCAAACCTTACGTTAATTTTAACTTAACCCTTGTGCTGCCTTAGGGTCATTGTGATTCACCTTTCGTATCACAAAGGTGGGTCACAGTGACCCACAAAGGCAGCACCAGGGTTAAAAAACAAATGGAAATGGTGACGATCAATAACAACATAAAGCATAAAGTGCCTTGGACATGCTCTTGAGGCGCTACCAATGTTGTTTCTCAGGAGAGCATCTGCTTGTGGCTGGCGAGGTGTTCACCATGCAGCCTCTCCAGCTCTACGCCATCACACAACAGCTGAGGCTAGCCAAGCCCACCTGCTCCAATGGAGATGCCAAGGCTGACCTGGGCCATATACTGGACTTCACTTGCCGTCTGAAATATCTCAAGGTAAAGAGTGTTTCCTAGTTGCTGCGGTCCTGTAGAAAGTGGTGCTGAGCGAGAGCTTGACCTCTTGACCTCCGCTCTTCATGTCCAGATAACAGGAACAAGAGGGGAAGTGGGGTCCAGTAACATTCAAGAACGCTCTTTGAACTTTGACCTCTCCTTCTTCAAAGCACTCGTCCAGATTGAGGTAGGAAGACGCACACGAGGGGGGGGGAGGGTGTCTGTAACATAATATAAACAGTACTTCTGTATATCCATTTTTCTTTCTTGAATTGTGCGTTTATCTTTGAAGATAAGTGAATGCAGTTCGAAGCAGATCAGTGGACTGCCTTCCTTGAAGTCCACCTTGGCCACCATGAGCATCCACCATTCAGCAGAAACAATGATGGTACAATATCACCTGCCTATGTTTGTCCTAGATAAACAGTGGTTCTCCACCATGTTGGGTTGTCAGTGATACGCAAATGACATGCGTGCACGTCGTATCTTCTCCCCACACTGTATCAAGACAGCGCCACCGTAGTTTGCCTGTTCATACGCCTTTGTTACACATCTCCATGCCTCAACCTGCGTCGTGTGTCTGTCACAGGACATCCTGGTCCCGGAGGCGTCAGAGTTCCCTCAGTGGGAAGCGGATGAGGAGGAGGCGGACTGTCCTGTCACTGCCGTCATCCCTGCGTGGAAGACCCTCACCACTCTGGACATGAGCCACAATCACATCAGTCGCATCGACGACTCAGTGGTGAGAAAGCCACTGACACGGCCGTTCCCTATTGGATGGTATTTTTGGGGAGCTTATGAGCGGCTGTTTGTAGACGAAGGAGAGTGCAGGAGACTCTATGGAGGAGGCATTTCTTTTCATTGAATTCTTTTTTTTCCCCCTCTTAGAAATTGATTCCAAAGGTTGAATTCTTGGACCTCAGTCACAACAGTCTCTCTCTTGTGGAGAACCTTCAAGTACGTATATAATTCCTACGATGTCAATGAATCATTCCTCCGCGATTCACGATTCGTCCCGTTCGAAATGTTTCTGTGCGTGTGTTATGCAGGCTGACAGAACAAAAACGATTGTGCAGACAGAGGAACCCCAAATAGGCAACGCTAAGAGTACAGAAACATACTGACCTTTATCTTAGCTCTGCATGTCGTAAACATGCAGATGGTTATCTTTGCTCAGCATGTCAGTTCGTGAGCCAAAGCAGGGCCAGAACTCCCCGTTGTAAACACACGCACGAGAACTGTAGGATCAAAAGAGTTTCTTCAGACTTCAAACAACCTTTCGGACACATCCGGACAGCATCAATGTATCAAAAACTAAAACGGCAATCAAATGGTAAGGAACTCGTGCATTTTCTGATGCGGTGAACGTTTGTTTTTCAGCACCTGTACAACCTGATTCACCTGGACCTTTCTTACAATAAGCTGACTGTTCTGGAGGGGGTCCACACGAAGCTTGGGAACATCAAGACCTTGAACCTGGCAGGAAACCAACTAGACAGTATGGCGGGACTTGGCAAACTCTACTCTCTTGTCAACTTAGATCTGAGTGGCAACAAATTGGGACAGGTAAAAAAAAAACACACACACACATATATATATATATATATTCCGTATATATTTCCAAAATCTCCCTTTCTACCTATCAAATAAAACAGCTAAAACAAACATGCCCATTAAATGACTTTCAATGACGTTGTTCATTTGTCAGCTGGAGGAGATCAGGAACATTGGATCCCTCCCCTGTTTGGAGAAGCTCTGCCTGACCAACAACCCCATGTGTATCATCCCAGACTACAGGACCAAGGTTCTGGCTCAGTTCTGGGACCGGGCCTCAGAGGTACAGTTAAAACCACCAGGGCCTGGGCTTGGTCCTGTATCTCATGTCCTCTCAGAACCAGAAGTTGTTCTGTCTCTGCCACAGACCACTTAAGGCATCATCAGAAACCTGCCTGTTGTGTCAGGTTCCCATCCGCACCTCTTGGCTACTGTCGAAGCAACTATGTTGAAATTACAGCGATGAGCCTCAGTCAGTGCTAAGAGATGATTTTGTCCACCCTAGGTATGCTTGGATGGCACGGCAACGACAGAGAAAGAGCTGGACACCGTGGAGGTGTTGAAAGCCATTCAGAAAGCCAAAGAAGCCAAGGACAGAATGGCCACCACGGAAAAGAAGGTAGACGTGCGCCCCTCTTACAGATCAAGTCCAAAAGGAACTTTCTGTTGTTTACATCTAATCAATGAAAGATTGAGCTGAAAGTCCAAGCACAGCGACTTGTCATCTTGATTGTAGCGACTGTACAAACAAGAGTCTGGGTCCTCACTGTAAACAATCTTTTTAAAAAAGGAAAAAAACTGGCTGTGTGTCGTTGGCTGTAAAACGTTGACAGACATTTTTCCCCTCATTTGTGCATCGTGAACAATTTTAGTTTTATTTAATGTGGTTAATGCTCCTCCTCAACATGTGCATTGGGTTACTAGTCCCTCCTGTGGCCATTTGCAGAATTGTCCAGATACCCTGATACCCAGTCTATGTCGCAGCTGACTTTCAATCACAAACTAATACTACCTCCTTTTTGCCTTTCTACGTAGCTACAGCTTCATATTGCCTTTTTGTAATTAAAAAGTAAAATTGAATTTAATTGAATTTGTAATTGAATTTGTAATTCAAAGTAAAAATATAACACAAATTGATCAAATGGATATTTAAACCGAGAGGAAACACCTTTTGCTCTGTGAAACTGCTTGCTCATCAGCCGCTGTGTTGGGGCCAAAGGGTTATTCTTAAATAACGGTGCTTTAAAGCTGCGCTTGGTGATCTCTGTTGTCAGAGCGGTGAGGAGGCCAGGCCGTGTGGCAGCGGACCCCTCCCGCCCTCCTCCTCCTTTCAGTCTGCTGCTCCCTGCTCACCCTCTCTTGCCCAGCCAGCCAGCTCCAGCCAAGGTAATCATGTATGTATCCAGCTGCTGGGAGGGGCGGGGCCTGCCGGGAGGGGCGGGGCCTGCCGGGAGGGGCGGGGCCTGCCGGGAGGGGCGAGGCCTGCCGGGAGGGGCGGGGGCTGCCGGGTCTACCTCTGCTACCTCTGCTACACTGCTGCATGCTCGCCCGCTCTCTTACACACTCGCTCGTTGACTTGCCCATGCGTGCACGCTTGCTCGACCACACAAGTCCGCTCTTACCCGCTCGCTCCCCATGTTTACGTACCTGTTACCTCACCTACCTGTTTCTGTCTGCCCTTTTATCTCTGTCTCAACCTGCAAGCCCTCTTCATTGACTTGGCATGGATGCACTCCTCTAAATGACATACCTTTCCATAGCACATGCGTTTGAAAGGATCTTGGATTGACGTTCTCACTGAATGAACTCCTGTTACCGCTAAGCTAACGAAGCACCTTTCACTCGTGCGCTACCATGAGTTACCACTCTAATGCCATACACCTTCTTCTGTCGTCACACCAACCCAGAACATTGTGAAGCCGCCTGTCACTTTTCAGACCCCCATTTTCTCTCTCTTGGGTTCTAGCAGTGAAATGTATAGAAGAAGCCTTTGTTACCCAAAAGATATTGACACCTGTGGATCATGCACTTACCCAGCGATGCTATAATGTAACCAATCTGTCTTGTGAGGACAAACTGCAGGTATGGAAGACTCTGCTAACTACAATTGAGTGACTAAGTACAAATGTAGGCTACGGATCGTTTCTGTTCAACCTTCCTTCTCCTGTTTTAGCTAATGAGCCAGCAGTCATGCGAAATTTCCAGCAACCAGCAGAATAGGTTCGGGAGCAGCAGGTTTGTAATAACGATTTTCATATGCCATTCAAAACATTCTGCAATTTCTCGTGTGGAAGTGAATCCAAATGCAGACCAGTGGTGTGCAGCAATTTCCTGCAGGGAGTGCAAAATCTCCCCCAACTTCTCTTTAGTCTCTTGACATGGGTGTGGTTGTGCCTCCTTCAGCTGCTGCTGTTGTGCTGAGGATACAAACCTGCGGGGAAGCTGTGACGTCACACCGGTCCTCCCCTTCCACCTGCAGTCCTACACCGCCTCCAACCAGGACTACATGACCCAGCTCGGCTGCCACATCGCCGCAGCGTTGCGGGAGCAGAAGAAGGAGAGGAGGAGGGAGGCTCTCCCCAGTGGGAAGGGAACTGAGCTCAGCAGCCCCAGCCCTAGCCCCAGCCCTAGCCCTAGCCCCAGCTCTGGAGATGGCTACTTTGAGATGGGACTGGGGGAAGCAGAGGAAGGTTCCGTCTGTTCGGGGTCCTCTCCCGGAGCAGCTTCCCCTGAGGACCAACCCCAAGATGGGGCCACCGAAGTGGTCCGCGTCGCCATGGGGACGTGGTGCCACTGTATCCGAGTCAGCAACGTTGTAGAGCAGCGTTCGGTCTGCGTGGTTCTGACAGACAGGCTGCTAGGGGTGCTACAGGCCCCCTCTGAGGTGGGCCCCCAGGACCTGAAGCTCTTCACCCATAGTCTGGTGACTGACTGTTTAGTGCCGTACTCAGACATAGAGGCTGCTCAGTTTGATATCCCAGACACCTGCCTCAGCTTGAGGGTAAAGACAAGCGACACCCACTGGCACTTCTTCTCCGACTCCCAGAGTTTGAAAGAGATCTACTCGCACATCTGCACCCAGCTTCCCTCAGAGGCGCGCAACGGTCCCGCCACCCCCTCGCGCTTCCTGCGGCAGCTGCTGAATTCCTGGGAGCTCGACGACAGCGACTACATCCACGGCGGTTACGCGGCCCACTTGTTAGACCCGGAGACGGCGACCCCCGAAGGGCAGAGCAACCAGGACCGGCGCAGCCGTGAGAACCCCGGCCTGTCAGACATCCTGTCCCACCTCACCGCTGCCCAGGTGGGACAATCCCCCTGCAGCGTCCCCTGCGTACTCTTCATGACCCCGCGGCACCTGTGCGTGCTGAAGGTGGACTTTGCCGCCCGGAGGGGAGGTCTGGAGGGGCCGGGGGCTGGGCAGCGCTCCTCCGACAGCAAGCTGACCCGCGTGCCCCTGGCCTCGGTCCTGCTCAACCCCAGACTGACCCCCCAGCGCGGCTGCTCGGCTGGGTGCCCCCACCGAGGGCACCGCCGCAGGGACGGCCACGTCCTGGAGCTGCTGGTCGGCCCGCAGAGAGTCACGGCTGTCTTCCCGCTGGAGCGCGACAAGCTCTTGTTCCAGACGCAGCTGGGTCAGCTGCGCTGTGCCCTGAGGGACGTCAAGACTGTGGCCTTCGTTCAGACCAAACGCTGCCTGCGCTCCAGCGCTCGCCACTCAGCCTCCACCCCCACCAAGACCAGTCCCAGAGTGTCTCTGAACAGGTACACGTCCCTGTGTGAACAGGCCGGTAAAAGCTTTGCATTCCTCTTACTTGAGAATAGCAAGAGAACCACCCGGTCTTTTCACAAACGATTGCTTTTGTTTTAATGTGCACGTGGTGTCTCTCAGTGTCCCAGAAGGTGTCCAGAGGCCCCAGCTGACCCTGTCCCTGGTCTATCCCAACGACCCCCTGATCCAGAAGCTGTCAGAGGAGAACCAGTGTCCCTCTCATCTCACGTTGTCCCCAGCCCTGACTCTCATCTCTGGACTCCAGGGCCACGAGTTGCTCGAGTTTTTCCACAACAACATCGGAGAGGTACGCATCCTTCACGCCGACCACAGAAACACACAAACACGCGCGCACACACACACACACACTCCATCGCACGCCTGCCATCGAGTGTTTGGAATGCAATGAACAGCTCACGTACCACACACATTCGAGTATTTCAAGCAGAGGGTTAGATGCAGAGCTTGGATGTGGGAGGGTGGTGCGCTGGTGCTCCCTGTGATAACAGAGCGTTTTGTACCACGCGCAGGTCGAGAACGAGGAGCTGAAGCACATCTTGTGGTTGTCCGTGGTCTTCTACAAATCCCCGTACGTGGAAGTGACCTCCTGTGTCATGCTGTCCACTAAAGCCCTCTACTTCCTGCTGGACGACGCGGCGGCTGCTCTCTCCGACCAGCTATGTAAGAAACGCTCCAGGTCGATTGGGATTGGTCAACGCAAGGTCTCGTTTATGTGTGATGACGTTGGCCTTCGAGGATACAGAGCAAAATAGTTAAACTCCAAGCAGGCTTTTAGGGCCTAGCTAGTGTGATCTGTGTCTGTATGCAGCTTGCCACAAGGCAAGGTACCGCACCATCTGTTTAGCTCAGCATTCCTCCGTTCCCTTATCTTGTGTTTACATTACACCGTTCTCACTGTGCGTTCTTTTGACCTTCCAGCAGTGTGGGACTGGAGTCAGTGTGACCAGAGAGACCCAGAGCTCCTTATGTCCTACTGCCTGGCCATGAAGCTCAGTGACCTGCAGAGCGTCAACGTGGGGCTGTTTGACCAGTACTTCAGAGTTGTGGGTGAGAAGATCTGCTGCGTCTGGTCACTTACAGAAATATGACTTCAGTCCCCAACTTTGGGGAGTTTTTTTTCCCCCCCTCCGTTTAGTTAGATAGTTGGGCATTTCTTTTGGACGAGGGACACAACCCCAAGTCTCCACAATCCCAGTCTCCCACAAGGCCCATACGTGTGTCCAGTGTGTTTTGTAGACCTTGATGTGAAACTCCTAGTGCACAAGCACGAACTCAAAGAGATTAAACGACGGCAGTCCTGTGCTGCACCCACGATGTTGACATGCTCTTCCCGCACGCAGCTCGCACACGTGATGGATCTGTTTTCTCTGTGTGATCGGCTTGTGCCTTCAGGGTCGTCGGCGGACCACATCCTCTGCTGTCTGACCAGAGACAGCTACGGCACGCACCACTTCCTCCAGCAGCTGATGACGGTGCTGTCTCTGCTGGAGAAAGCTCCGTCTCCTGAGCCCTCCGAACAGGACTTCTACACTCAGTTTGGGAACAAAAGCACAGGTACTTCCGTCACACATACGAAGGGGTGGAGAGAATGGGAGGATTTTCAAAGGAAGTTTTTAGCCCTTCTCTTGTGGGCGTCAGTAAGATGGTCTTTCTCGCCCCCTGCAGGGAAGATGCAGAACTACGAGCTGGTCCACTCCAGCAGGGTGAAGTTTATTTACCCCAGCGAAGAGGAGATCGGTGACCTCACCTTCATCGTGGCTGAGAGGAAGAGTCCAGCTGGAGCCTTGTGCTCCTTCAACATCCTGTTCTACGTGCTGGTGTTCCAGGTCCAAAGCACAGGCACCGGCCCAGCCTCCCCCCTGCCCCCAGGGTCCCCCCCAAACCAGCAGCCTCTCCTCCAGCCCAAAACCCTCATTCTGACCAGCACAGACGTCTTCCTGCTGGATGAGGATTACATCAGCTACCCGCTGCCAGACTTCGCCAAGGAACCTCCGTCCAGGGACAAGTACCAGCTGACAGATGCCCGCAGGATCCGGGACCTGGACCGGGTGCTGATGGGTTACCAGACGTACCCACAAGCGCTGACCCTGGTGTTTGATGACGTGCCCGGTCCTGACCTACTCTGCCACCTGACCATGGACCACTTTGGGGGGGAGGAGCTGGGGGAGAGGGGAGGGGCCGTGTGCGGGGCGGAGAGCGAGGTGCAGTGGTGCATCTACGTCCCGGGGGCGGACAGCAGGGAGAGACTCATCTGTCTCCTGGCTCGCCAGTGGGAGGCGCTCTGTAGCAGGGAGCTACCGGTGGAGCTGACTGGCTGACTGGATGGCAGGTTGATCAGCTGACTGGCCAGTTTCTGGCTGACTGCTTCCTTACCTTGCTGGCTGGCTCTGAAGCACATTAACAAAGAGACAGGGATATAAAGAATGTGCCCCAAAGATTCCTCTCCTCACAGACACATTATTTGATATACATTGAATTCTTTTTTTATGTTATTATAATGCATCCTGGGAATTTGTATAGACTAGTCCACATGAGTTTGATATTTATGAGTTAGCTATGGCTTCTTCTTCCACAGATTGTCTCCTTGGCTACCTATAGATATATACCACTGCTGTGCACAATCCGCTTTGTCAATAAGCATGTTATTCGGTTGTACGTGTTGTGTCATATCACGATGAGACAGTATAACGATCATGTCAATTACGTACTATTTTATTATTGTTTTGGATGAAAGAATTGTTGACTGGAACCACTTTTGGCGATGTTTGTTTTTAGGTTTGAATTTGAACAGTATTATTTGTCATCTGTATCTTGTGCATCCTTGTACAAACTTGTTTCTGCGCAGGTTAACTTTTTAAGTTGGGGGGGGTGGGTGAGAAAGTAACCACTTTTTCGGTCGTTTACATCATGATAACGCCTCATCGCCACACACTCATCACATTGTTTTATCACAGGAATTGAATATGCACTTTAAAGTTCTTGTTCAGCAGAATGTAATTGTCCTTTGTGTTCTCCCTCGGTAGGCAGTCAGCAATATTTGATCCTGTTTCTCAGACAGATGAGGGGAACTGGCATGGTTGCGAAACCCCCCTCATTGTCTGGTTTCTGTCAGGTCCTGAAGGGGTTGGCCATCTTATTGTATCCTTGCACAGAATATTTTGCTGCTTCTGTTTTATATGAATATGCCACAATTAAATGTGTTAAACAAAACTTGTCTGCATCGTCTGTATTTACCCTGGATTTTTAATTAAAAAATCTTTGGTGGGGTAAGACTGCTGAAAACAGGAAACGCTGGAACACACAGAGCAGTTTTAGAGCTGCACGAGGGGCAGTGTGTGGCTCTGACCTACCTTCCTGTTATTGCTCCCAGCTGCCCGCTCAAGCCTCCATCTGACCAACTCGCAGGAGTGACGTCAGACGGCCCGCAGTTCGAAACCATCGCTCTGATTTTTCCTCAAGTGTGTAGTAGTTGGAAACGAATCCGGCTAAAATGTTTCGCTTTTTACGATCGGTAGAATCTACCAGACGGAAGGGCGGGGATGATCGGTTCAGAGGATCCAAAAGGAGATCGAAGTGATCTCGTGAACGTTCGCAGGGATTCAAATCTTGTCCTTCGTGAATTTTCACACATAAGGAGCCCTATGTAGCCTGTTTAGAGTCCTGCAGGGAGTTGTAGTCCATGAAGGGGAACACTCAATCATCCAGGGGTGGAGACAATTACATTTCTCCTCTTTCTTAAGCTAATAGTATGTCCTTCCCCTCTTGGTATTGTAGTCAGGAAATGTTAGACCGACACATATAGTGTTAAACAAGGATAGGGTTAGGTAAAGATGAATGTAGTCAGTTGATTACTGGTTATTCTAGGGCAGGGATGGCACAAAGACATAACGTGATATGTGCTCCACTGTTATCTGTGATCATGTTCATAGTGCTTAATGTCATTCCATTCGGCGTTGGATGTTTTCATCCAAACCTTCCCTCCGGACTGAAGCATCATAGTTAACTCAGGAAGTTGTCCGTTCTGCTGGTTCTGAGTCGCCGTTTGGGGCCTAAATCAGTAGCATCATGTCCTGGTGGCACGCTGGACTCCTGCACTCTAACAGTCATAATGAGAGTGACGGTGTGTCTGCATGTGGTCCTGTGACTCTGGTGTTGAACTCATTAGCCTGGCATCAGTACCATAGTTTGGATGTCTACATTGGATCCCTGCTTCATGTGGTAGGTGGGTCACTGCCCTTGGTTATTGCATCTGGTATGTTGGGAATAGTTTACTCTGCCTTGTCCTGGAAGAAAGTCCGTTTGAGTTGAGCCGTTTTGAGGCCGAACAAAACGAAAGCCTTAGGATCTAAACAACTTCAAGTGTAAAGACAACAGGTCATGTAAACCTTCTCCGTGGTCCAAACTTTCAAGATAGCATTTGCGAGGAAACATTTCTAGCTAGAGGACGGTCACTTTCTCTCATCCCCTTCGGTCCACGCTGCCGGCCTGAATGAAGAGGACAATGAAAGGAAATGAGTGTGGAACAGATGAGGCAGCAGTGTGTGACAGGGGACACCAAGTTGACAGAGAGGGTCAGGTGTTCGGGTAAATCACAAGGTTTGAGTGTTTTCGTTAGATTTACCGTTTCCTCTTGTACCCCTGGACCCCCCAGATAGATGGTCACCATGACTTCAAAAACAAACGGATAAGACACTTTAGCCCTTTTATTCAAAGCACAATGCCTCTACTGCTCTTTCAGTCAAGTATAGACTTGGTAGCTCTAAGGTCAGACTATCTGCTGGTAATTGTTTTGTTATCGTGGATTAGCTTTTAGAGATTATGCAGAATTTGACAGCTTAGTCAGCTGACAGCCAAGGATATCCGTTCAATCGGAGAAGGGGGCTTGGGGAGGGGGGTCTTTCCTGTCAGGAAAAGATATTTTCTCACAGTCCCTTCTCTCCACTTGAACCATAGTGTGCGCGTGTTGATTCTGTTCAAATACAACCACAGCATTTGGCCACATTAAACTTGGAACCGTCTGCAAGATTTTTTTTTTTTTTTTGCTGGTCAGGTTAGAAAACAGAAATGCAGAATTGAGGAAGGTATTTGGGGAGTTTCTTAGTCTTTGGCCTCTCCGGGGATAGGAGATAAGGGTACCGGGGGAGGTTCCTTTGACGCTTTTCTCTTTTTTATACGTGAGAGAAGTTTGGAGAAAGCTCAACACCCTACACTATGAGAACAACCATAATGTTCCTCCTCATTCTTGGACTAATGGTGTCTTGTAGTCTCCAACAACAGGTAAGCAGATGAGGGAGGGGGGGAGGGTTTGTCCTATGTTTTGCCGGGTTTGTTTTGATTGAATGCTTTTGATTTGAACAATCAAATATTTACCCGTCAAACGTGTCTAGTATTACTGATCTGGAGAAAGCAAACGCAGGCACGTTCATTTTGAATGACAGATTCCTCTGACAGAATTCTGAATGTTTGGAAACAAATAACAGTACGTGAACTGTCTGCTCTCTTTTTGATCGATCGATCCAGAAGGATGAGTCATTTCCACTACAGTGACTCATTGACATTGGCAGGTTCCATAGCACCTTAACATTCGTGGGTGTAACGCACTAAACATTGTTTTCTAAGTGCCCTATGACTGATGTGCTATATCCACCTGTCTGCTCCAGACTGTCTCCAACAACCGCTGTGATGTACCTCAGACAGTCACTCGCTTCACCCCCTGTACCTCCTGCGCTGCCTCTCCTGCGGTGCAGTGTCCCCAGGGGTACAGGAAGACCACCACAGACACCGGGGTGGCTAACTGCAGGTAAGCTCCCCTTGTCCCATCATCTTAATCCCAGCGAACGCTTTGACATTACTCCCGCAAAAGGGCAGTCATGTGCGTTGGCCGATGAGCCGAATTGGAACGCGAGCTCTTAAATAGGGGATGTGATCCATCGCGAACGGAAACGTCAGCGTCCTTTTGCTGCCATTCATGCTTTCAGCTACGTGATGGATATAGGTGGATCTGACATGGAGCTGTCTGGCTGTGCACATGAGTGTGTGAAGACGGTCACAGAGCACAGGTGCTGCCCAGGATTCTGGGGCCATCTGTGTTCACGTGAGTAGGCCACCACACAGGGGCAGTGACGTGGACAAGATCCTGGGATTACGGTTTTTGGAGTCTAGCATAGATGTAGCACCTTTCAGTGGTCTGAGGTAGGTTTCTGTTATTGTATGTGTGTGAATTTTGTCCTGATGGTGTGTTTTTTTCTTTGTTTCTGTGTCACTGTAGCATGTCCCATCTGGTCTGGTAATACTTGTAACTGGCATGGAACCTGTGTGGATGGAAGGACAGGCAATGGGACGTGTGTGTGCCAGGTGAGTATTAGAGATCATCTGATGAAGTGTGTTTGATAGAGATTTGAGTCAGTCCAAGAGTAGCAGGCTTGTCTCTGTCCTGATGAGTTCTGTGTTAAGTTCACCTTTGACACGAGCATAAGAAAGAATTGCACAAGTGCTTTAAACACGATTTGCAACAGCGATAACATACGTACGTCAATACAAATATGTCAAACTGTGTAGTGATTTGGTGTTTCTGCCCCTTAGGATGGGTTTGCTGGCTCTGCTTGTCAGGAGTGTGCCGATAAGAATGCATATGGAAACGACTGTAAAAAACGTACGTGGTGTTAGCGCACTTGCCGCACATTCCTCGATGCGTGACTCTGTTCCCTATTTGATACACGAAAGCGATACTTGTGGTTTTCTCATGCTAGTATGGGTTGTCTATGATATTTGTACCAAGCGATGGAGACATTCGAAGTGGACTACCAGCTGTCATGACTTGACTTTGTGTCCTTGATGCAGAGTGTAACTGCGTGCATGGAGAGTGTAACAACGGACCAGATGGAAATGGGGAATGCTACTGTCAGCCACCTTACTCAGGCCTCAGCTGCGAACAAGGTTGGTTGAAACCCTGTTGTAACCAATGTCACGCCAGAACCCTCTCACCCACAGCTTGTTGACCATCAAGTATCGTTTGTGAGCGCACAGTCGCGGTCGCTTGAAATCGTGAAGTGTTTGACTTTGTCCTCCGCAGTATCTTCCTCCTGTAGAAACTGTACTTCGTATTCCTACTGTAAGGCGGAGGGAGACAGTGCTGTGTGTGAATGTCTGCCTGGATTTAAGAAGGTTGGGTACAGTTGTGAAGGTAAGAGCAGATTGTCTTCATCAAAAAAAGCCAACCTGAACTTATTATCACTGCAGTCAAATGAGGAAGGGTGGACGTTGCCTGTACAGGTAAACTAAGCTGACTCGGTCAACTGACATTGGATCTGTACCTGACAGGTGTATGCACACCGAGCAAATGTCACCAGGATGCAGAGTGCACCTATTTGGGAGGCACAACCTTTCAGTGTAGGTGTAAAATCGGTTTCGAAGGAGACGGGCAGAGATGTCTTCCCATCGATCCGTGTACCAAAGCCAACGGAGGCTGTCCAGCTAACTCCACCATCTGTGTCTACCACAGCCCTGGCAAGGTAAGACACGCCTACAGATGTAGGGTTGATCGGTCCTCGGTTCAGGGGGAGGACTTACGTCTCTCGCTTTTCCCCGCTGTACCCCACTCTTCCAGTCCAGCTGCGTGTGCATGAGCGGAATGGAGGGGTCCCCTCCATCCGCAGGCTGTACTCTGAAGTCAGCCTGCACGGACAACACGTGCGACAGGACGGCACGCTGCGTGACCGAACTGGACGGACTCCCCAGGTTTGTTCTCCCTACACCCACAGAGGAACGTAAGCAACATGGCTGCGAAATGGGGAGGGGGTGGGGGGGGACACGACAAAATGGCCGCAAGCCTCTTGTTAAACAAATGAATTGGAAGTCAATACACGCCAGTCTGAACACAGTTTATCCCGGTGAGGAGTTGGTCACCGATGCATGCAGGACATCTCAATGGTTTCCTTTTTTCCACCCTTTTTCTTTGTTTTCAAGGTGCCTTTGTGACACTGGGAAGGTTGGTGATGGAAGACGTTGTTATGGCACCCTGCTGGACAGGGTGGTGGAGCTGAACGGTGATGGACCCCACAAGGGAAAACTCACTGGGACCATCATGCTGTTTGGTAATTTGCTGAACTGTTTGAACGGGACACTTCTACTTCCTCTTCGTTCTAAGTTTTACGTTTGACTTCTTTGTCAGATCTCTCTGTGTAAACCTCATAGATTGTTCGATGGAAAGTTGGACTGACTGGTGTTTCTGTATTCTAGAGAAAGGCTGTCCCTTGACCCTCAACCAACGTGGGCCTTTAACAGCCTTCATTCCACTTCTCACAGAGCCATTAACCGTAAGCTAACATGTTGATGGTTGACAACCTGAGAAGAACACTGCCAGTGCAACCTGGCTGTGAGCTACCGGTGTCTGGATTCATATTTGAGGTTTTATCCGTAGGGTATTGATGAAACAGTGATTTGCAAAGCCCATCTCATCCACGGTCAACACCTTTACAAAGATATGAAAGGGTTCACCCTTCAAACAGCTGCTGGACTTTCTGTCATGCTCAAAGCTAATAAGGTAAAACCGCTGCCTTAGAGGCTTGACAGAACAGTTGTAAAGGCTACGTGGTGTCTTCTTGAAAATGTTCTGCTCACTCTATTCTCAGCAATTCATTCTACTGGAGAATCCAGACAAACTGTACACAGTCGTAGAAGAAAACATCCCAGCAGCCAACGGCATTATCCACGTCATCGACAAGCCGATGACGGTCTCTCAAGGACCGAGGGATGAGCAGGTGAGCCAAGGTGAAAGCTGCTAACGAACGTGTGACTGGACGCTACCGCAGATACGCGACTTAACGAGCGGGCTTCTCCTCTGCTGCAGCACGCCGACAAGACGATCGGGGACATCCTGAGAAAGGATGAAAGATACAACAGATTTCTGTCACTGGTTGATGTGAGTTTACAATCAGGGAACGCTGGGTGTGTTTGCTGGATTAATTTTCCAAAGGATGATTTTTTCATTGATCGTGCTGAACAATATGCCCATATGTATAACTGTGTTTCCTTCTCTAAGAACTGTGGGGCCCCGTTGCCACTGAGAGGCCCTGGGCCTCTGACTGTATTCGTCCCCACCAACCAAGCTGTCGACAGATTTAGAGATGGAAGGATCATCTACATGCTGACAGATGTGAGTAGAATGGCACAGCCTTACTGTTTCCTAATCTGTGGGCCAGTCTGTAATCATAACCCATTTTACCTGCCCACTTTTATACAGAACTGTGAGTCAGATATATAGAGCAGGTTCATTCTCGCCTGGGACTGTGTGAAAAAGGGCTAAGATTAGAGACAGGCCAACAGACTGCCAGAGACTGAGGGCTGGGAACAGTGAGGTTTATAATGCCTTCAAAGGTCAGCACTTGAGTTGTGTCTGTACTATAGCTTCAAGGTCCTTGTGGGAAGAAAAGGAAAAAAACTAAATTCATTCTGTTCTTTAGGCCAAGCACAAGCTTCAAGAACTCCTAAAAAACCACATGTTTTCCAAGGCTTCAGTAAGGGTCTTTCACATTTATCTTGGCTATTCGAGTCTCACATTATTTTTCGCCACTATTATTTTATGGCATACGTTTTCTTCTCATGTATTTGGGTGATGTTGCCTTCTCTTGTTAGCTCACAGTGGAGCAGCTGGCCTTCATGCCTCAGATTCAGACCATGGCCAATCAGGTCCTGCAAATCACCACCTCCAGTGATGTAAGTCCTTTGATTGGTAGATCGTTACACAGGAGTATGTGTGTTGGCAACTAATCCACACAGCATGATAGTAGGAGATTTGACAGAACCGTCGATGCCTGAGGGGAAATTGCTATGTAACATCAGAATTGAAGAGAAAAAACAGCAACTGTCAGTACAGAACTGCAAATGTCAATAGCTAACATGACGTTTATACGTGCAGTCTCATTGTCAATGAATGAAAATAAGAATCCATTTTCTTGGAATGGTTTTGGCAGATCGCTGCCGGATGTCGTACAAGATGTGAATTCGATTTAAGTCACAATTCAATACGCCTACTCACACTATTGTGTTTCCTTTCTTACAGGGAAAGATCCTACTGGGTGATAAAAGTGCCCCTCTAGAGACAACCAATATTATTGCCTCTAACGGTATCATTCACATGGTAGATGATTTGCTGGTTCCAGCCTCCATATTACCAATCCTGCCTCACAGATGTGATGTCAATGAGACCAGGATCACTCTGGTAGGCAGAATACAAAATCTGTATCATTTCCATCACGTTAACATAGACTAAGGACATTGATACGAAGAGTTCGATATACTCTACCTGTTCAGTTACCTTAGAGAAGTCATTTTCAAAAGATACATCTCAAATGGTTTCCAGGAGATATGTCAGTGGTGATATCTCAGTGGTGTCCATATTAATATAGTTTGCTGTCTCTCCAGGGCCCCTGTGTCCGCTGCAGTTACCTCTACGAGACTCAGTGTCCGGATGGCAGCACTGAACTGGTAAAATACACTCGTGCTTTTTAAACCCATTATGCATCAGACCCTGCCAGAGAGCTTTTATACAGTACAAATGTCATTCAAAAGGGATTACATTATTGAGAGGTGTTTGTCTGTTGTGTTACTATGTTGACCGGCCGTAGTCACGCCATATGACCTGCGATTACCAAACGTCTGAACGGTATGCCTCAACCAGCAAAGGCTGTGCCAAATACTGCAGCGCAACTCAAATGGTGGGACTTTTTCTCTTTTGACCGCACTGCTTGTACTGTTTTACTCGCACCTGAGCTGTGTTGGGAAATGGAGTCAATGTTGTCTTTGTTTCAGAGAGCTGAATGTTGCCAGGGCTTCTACGGCCCTGACTGTAAGCCATGCATCGGGGGATTCCAGACTCCATGTTACGGCAAGGGGAAAGTGAGGGAAAGATTTTCCAACCCTTTTCTGTACATTCAGTCCCTCACACCTGTTCTTGTTTTTCCTCTATACGTAGTCGAATATATGCTTATCGGAGAGGGAGAAATGATTTCCCCCATTCAGTACATACTGAGCTTCTGTATTTCAACAGTTTTCTATTATACATGTGATGTGAAAGAGGGACATTTCTGTCTAGTGTTCCGACGGTATCCATGGGAACGGCTCATGTAGCTGTGATCAAGGCTTCATGGGTGTGGCATGTCACATCTGCTCCAATCCTGCCAAGCATGGTGAAAACTGTGATGAGGGTGAGTCCAGTTGCCTTTGAACTTCAACTAAATATCTACAAACGGAATCTGAACATGACTTCTGTAGCTCATATTCTCCTTCCCTTACCGCCACTGCCCACGTGTTACGTAATCAAATGAGTATATAAATGCATGCAATAATCAAATAGAGATGGTTGTACTTTAATGCAAATTTAAAAAAATAAAAACACTTAGTTTGTTTCCACTTAGGTGGAAAGGGTGACTGTATACCCAACGGCTTCATCGATGTAATAGAGCTAACTGCAGAATGCCTTGTATTGGAGTATTACTGCTGAGTGTAATCTCTTGGTTGTTTTTACTGTGACTAGACTGCCGCTGTCTTCATGGAGTGTGTGACAACAGACCCGGCAGTTTGGGGATCTGCAGGTGGAACTCGTGTCTGGAAGGCTTCTCTGGGGACTACTGTGATAAAGTAGCCACGCCCTGCAACTCAGATGGCCTGTCAGAGCACTGTCATGTCCACGCCTACTGCAGGGAAGAGAACGGCCTTACCATGTCAGTGTCCTCTCAGAAAACAGTTCTTTTTTTTGTAGAAAATGTTCTGTAATGTTTCTAAAAAAAGGTTCAGTGAACCATCACGTGTATTATGTACTGGCAATCATTACATGGCATCATGTAGCGGGATTCAAATCAATGATAAAGCTATGCTGCATGGAAGCACATACGTACATCAACTTTGCCTCTGTACAGGTTCAGTTAGGCGCAATGGTTTCTGACTTCCTGGTTGAGGGGTTCAATATTTGAAGGGGGGGGGGTTTGGATGTTTCCCAGCGTTCCTCCCAACACTGTGGATCTCCTGTGTGACAGGTGTGTGTGCAAGCCAGGATACAAAGGCGACGGCCACCACTGCACAGCTGTCAACCCCTGTTTGCTGCCTGACCGAGGGGGCTGTGATGCTAACGTAAGGCTGGGGATGGTTGTCTACCTCACGGACTCACATTAAACCCTCATCACAGGAGCTCCCGTCATCAAGCAGGACTCTAGGACTTGGCTGCGTCACACTGTTCTGGGAAACTGATTATTCGTTCAATTTATTCCCACGAAATGATGTTATCGTGTGATAGGATAAGTTTTCTATGAACGTATACAACACTGTATACATAGATAAACCTGATATAAGAGGTTTAGTTCAACTTGATTCTTGATGTTTCCCTCCAGGCCCATTGTGTCTATGCAGGTCCAGGGAATGCATCGTGTGTGTGTAACGAGGGCTGGACAGGGGATGGGCAGCTTTGCAGTGAGGTGGACAGCTGCCTGACGTCAAGTTATGGTGGCTGTGATCGAAATGCAGACTGCAAGTCTATCGGCCCAGGCCAGGTAACGGATCAAGCATTGGCTCTCACACTAAACCCCTCTTGATTAAATCAGAACTCAGAGATTTCAGTGGTTATCCTGATTCCCTCGAATGTGTATTGTACATTCGTATATTTATGGAAATGTTACACACCCAGTCTCTGTTCGTGTGTGACTCCCTTCCTGTTTTTCCCCAGAATGAATGTACCTGTAAGACAGGATACATGGGAGATGGGATCACTTGTGACTTAATCAATCCTTGCCTGAAAAAGAACGGAGGCTGCCATATACTGGTTTGCACTGGTTTTCAATTCTACATTGCGGCAAATGATAAACCGTATTCCCATTTTGGACCATTGACCTGTTTGGCATGCAAGATTCTACACTGTGTTCTTGCTTACAGCTTTTTGTTTGACGGTGTGATGAGATACACTCTGTCTGGTTGTCTCCTGGTTAGGCTAAATGTAAATCTGGAGGAGACGGAATCCACAACTGTACCTGTCCTGATGGTTATGGTGGAGATGGACGCATCTGCTTTGGAAACATCCTAGAGGTCACATTCTAGCTCCGTTTAGAAACGGACTTGTTTTTATTCATCCTTATTTTGGCCTTTTTTTTATTATTTATGACTTTTTTCTAGCAGCTCTCGTCAGATTTTTGTACTATATTAATGCTTATTTGTTTAACAGGAGGTGGAAATGAATAGAGATATGTATGGATTCTACAGGTTATTTCTGGTACGTAGCGCTAACATTCTTTATGACGTCCTAGTCCAGCTGTTACCCCCCCCAAAAAACATCTAACTGTTAACATTGGTTTCATTTATGGATCCAATATGCTTCTCCTGTTCTTAGAGGTCCGCCAACGTTGACCTAAGCGGCAACATCACTGCATTAATACCAACCGACAAAGCAATTGCAAATCTAACCAGAGATATGAAATCCTTTTGGTCTGATCGGTATAAGCTTCCTTACTTTATAAGGTAAACGATCCCAACAACCAATAGGAGTGCGAAACCACAACGATTTCTATTTGCTGGCCGTAGCAAATGTTGGCCTCCTAATGTTGTTTGTTTCTCCTTCATCAGAGCACACATGCTAAAGGGTATATTTTCCATTGAGGACTTAGACCAACAAGTCAACATGAAAGTTCCAACCCTGAATTCAGGCACCGAATGGGAGATAAAAAACATAAGTGGTGTAGGTAAAAGTTTGGATGATTTGATTGAAATAGCTTAAAAGCCATTAATGGGGTGAGAGACACTTTCTTAAATGAGACTCTTCAGTTTGGTGATGGGTCTTTTTGTACCTTTTTCTGACGTTACAGAAAATCTTGATACAGGATGCAAAGATCGTGACGCGCAACCTTCCCGCATTGAACGGATTTATTCACAGGATCGACACGGTATGTCATCCCTGGTTGGGGTATAACGTTTTTACAAAGCATGGACACGTTCAAATGGCTCTTTGTGTATACGTCAGTGTCACATCGGTGGAATATCCAAAGAATTCTACAAGTGTGTGTTACAGTAGTCAATGTCAAACTGTTTTCGCTTGCAGTTGTGTACAACAATTAAAAACTATTCTCAAACTGGGGGTTTAGGTGCTCATACCGTCCTTGGCAGACATACCTCCTCCACCTCTTGATCTGATGGCGTTTCTCAACAACACCCCCACCCTCAGCCTGTTCACACAGGCTGCAGTGGTAAGACCTGCTCCTGCTAGCAAACACTATCAGAACATCTGAAACCAGGATTGATATCGTCTCCTCCTCCTTGCAGCTCTACAATTTGACTCAGAACATCAAGTCAACGGACTATACTGTTTTAGTACCTCACGATGATGCCGTCAAACAGTATCTCAGCAAATCAAATCAGACCCAACTGGTATGTGGTGGGACAACAAAAGACAAATACAACAGTGGGAAATGATTGCAGGCTTATAGGTGATTGTCTATGCAATTCAGTTCTTGTCACTGGCTTTCATACCACAGATAACCTTGTTGTATCTCAACAGGATGAAGAAGTATTTAAATACCACATCATTTTGAATGAGCGATTGTTACCAGATTATTTGCACGATGGGATGTTGAAAACCACGACACTTGGGAGTTCTTACCAAATCATGTTTCATTTGAACAGTAAAAACCAGGTATGAAGTCATGACTTGCCCTCTCATTATATTAGCTTTTAAAACAAACTTTTCCCTGAATGGTAACTGCATGCCTTCTCCACCTCTTCTAGACGTTGGCCAATGGCGTTCCTCTGAGCGGAAGCTTTAATGAGACAAAAGACGGTGTTGTCATGGTAATCCCCCAGGTTTTACAGGTTCACAAAAACCGCTGTGGGAAAGAATTCATCGTCAAAGGCAGGGTGAGTTATGGCGTAGTCCGTTAAGTCTATTAAAGGAAAATCAGAACTGATTCCCAACTTAATTCATGATGATGATACGCGATAATGGCAATGTGAACTATCTTGATTTTACTTGATTTTCTTTCAAAGGGGAGGTGCACAAGCTGTGATGCAAAACCCAGATGTTACTCCTCCTATACGCCAGTAAGACTATACTCTGCTGTTGCATACACCTGTCATGTGCTATAATTGTTCTTAACATATTCATGACTGATCCGCTTCATTACAGATTAAGAATAGCTTCCCTAAGAACATGAGACCGAACTGCAAGTACAGGAAGAAAGTTGGCTCCAGATACACAACTGTCCAAGGCTGTGTGGTAGACTGCTCCAGGGTGTCCGAGGTAAAGTCCTCCTGAACTACACAGATTCTGTCCTACTTTGTCGAAACCCACACCGCAAGCAATATGTACTGTGCTCGCAAAAAGGAGTTTAAGGGCAAACGTTCCAGAGCATTCTTCATCCAAGAGATGCCCTTCTTCACGTTGCACAGATGTGAATGTTGTTAACCTTGTTGGTTGCAGGATCATTCCTGCTGCCCAGGTTACTTTGGGCACGATTGTTTCAAATGCCCAGGAGAGCTGGAGAACTGGTGCTCCAACAACGGCAAGTGCCAGGATGGCAACTTTGGCAGCGGAGACTGCTTGTGCAACGAAGGCTTCCACGGCACAGCCTGCGAAACCTGTGAGCCTGGCAGATATGGGAAAGACTGCAAGTCAGGTAGGAGTAAAAAGGTCCAAGTCAAAACACTACTACAGTCTATGATCCAGAAGCAACACGACATCCTGTCCTGTCACAGCAATCCCATCAAATTTGTCTCTGTGTGCAACAAAGAACAAAAAAAAAAGAAAGAAAGAGAAAAGACTTGATATTTGTGAGAGTTGGCTTTTCTGAGATCAGGCTGAATCTATGTATGGATGTTCATTTATTAACTGGTTTGGCAGAACCCAACCCTGCAGCCCACTGTCAAAACGGTTGCTGCCATGACGATCCTTCATATTCATTTGTAGAGTGCAGTTGTACCCATGGGAAGTGTTTGGACGGATTGGCCGGCAACGGAAGATGTCTGTGCTACAAGGGCTGGAAAGGAGTCAATTGCTCTGTGGGTATGTTTCTGGACAATCGACAACATCCAATTTGACTTTGGGGAAAAACATGGCAGACATGACGTAGGTGGAAAAAGCCATTCTTTGTAAAACAAAGAACAACCCTGTATTGGGCCGTCTGTCATTCTCTTATTAGAAATTGTGGCTGATGCTTGTGGAGGAACCTGCGATGAGAATGCAAAGTAAGTGTTTTACCGAGGTACGACTTGCACGTCCGACATGTACCATCATTAGAATATGACCATCGTTATTTTGTTGAAGCTGCATCTCTGATGGCGGGGGAGCCACTCCCTCCTGTATCTGCGTCGCCGGCTTCGAGGGGAATGGAACCTTCTGCCAAAGTAGGAAATAGCTTCCATTTAAAATGTTAACATATGTAGCCACAACACTCCCAAAAAGATGACGTTCCTACACACTATATGGAAGACCTTGGTTCTTTGGATGAGATGGCACCAACGTATTAACATATAGTACTCTTGTTTCGTTTGTCATGTTTCGTACAGAGACGGATTTGTGTGCTACCGCCAATGGACAATGCTCAATGTTTGCCAATTGCACTGAGACAGTGCCTGGGGAGAGAAGCTGTACTTGCCATGAAGGATACACAGGAGACGGAGTCGTCTGCTTAGGTAGGACTATGTTACAACAGGCGTGCTTGCCTGTTTCGCCATGCAGAAAATAAAGTTTAAAAAAAAGGAATAAAGTTCTTTCATTTGATTTATAGTTATGTTGTTGGTCTTGTTGGGTCTAGAGCCTGTAATAAAAGTGTATATATAATGACACCAAACAATAGTAAATTCCAAACAGTTTACAATCACAGAACAAAGGCATCCAAGGTTAACATACGGTACTTTATACTGTTTTGTACAGTAGAGCTATACAATAACATCAAACTGTAGCTCTGGAAGAGAAATTCATTTCTGGGAGTTTTCAGAGATTGACCGCTGTCGCCTTGACCACGGTGGCTGTAGCGAGAAGGCTGAGTGCATCAAAACAGGCCCAAATTTAGTAAGTGGTTTTCTCACTCATAGCCCTTGTATTACTGTCCTCAGTAGCTACGGTAACCCTTGTGTTCTCTTTGGGGGTCAGACTGACACAGAACTATGTTTAATGTATACACACGCACAACCACAATGAGAAATCTAGATCATTTTAGTGCCCAAAAGGGTACAGGGTAAAGCTTGAATGAACCTGCTTTATTTCAGATTTGATGTTGGGTCCTTTTTGACTCTTTGGGCAGGGTGAGTTGCAAAATGTGAAGAGAGCACGGGGGTTAAAGTTAGACAGAGACCTGCGTCTGTCTACCCATGTTTTCATCTAAGCTTCAGCCAGAGAGATTGGTCCTGTCTATATCTAGAAACTCAGGTTTTGACTGTGCCACTGTCACATCTTGGTATAAAAATGTTTTGTCTTTCAGGTGGCCTGTAACTGTTTTCAAGGCTATCGAGGAAATGGAAAATATTGCTTCCCAATTAACCCTTGCAAAACTGTAAGTGTCCATCAAACGTTTTACTTGGTATAAAAAATGTATGTTAAACCATACATCTCAAACCTCTCTGTAAGTTGCATCACATCAGAACTGCATCTGTTATCTCCCCCGCAGAAAAATGGAGGATGTGGTAAATATGCCAGGTGTGTGTACGTTGGGCAAGGTAAGAGGAACTGCACCTGCATGGGAGGCCATGTGGGAGATGGCTTTGACTGCCGAGGGAGCACCAGAACGGTGAGTGTGGCGTGGGTAGTGTCCTCAACGGGACTCCAATTCTGATCATTAATCAGTCCCTCGATAAATAAATCTGAAATTAGACAATGCTGACAGCGTGTATCAACGTTAATGAATGAACACTTCTGACGGATGAATGCAGGAAATCTTTCGCCGCCCCGAAGCTGACTGGTTCCGTCTTGCTCTACCCGTGAGTATCCATTGCGATTTCTAGAATGACTTGATCAGACCAGATGCCAGCTCAGCATGTTGTTACTTCTGCTTTCAGATTACTGACTCACGCAGCTTAATTGGTGATGGACCCTTCACAACGTTTGTGCCAGTGAACAACACCAACATTGAGGTAAAACAGATTGTGTTCCTGCTTCTTCTTAGTCGTTAGTCGCCTGTCCTCATGTTTGACAGGGCGTGGCTTCTCTCTGCCTCTCTCTCTTTCTCTTTCTCACTCTATCTCTGTCTCTCCCTGGGAAGATAAGTCTCTGGGAAAGCCTGGGGCGGTCATCAGACTTGCTGAGATACCACATCGTTTCCTGTGAGACTCTGATGTTGGACAGCCTAAAGACCACCAGCAAAGCAATGGCCACCTCTGGTCACCAGCTCACCTTCAGTGTCAAGGAGGTGTGTGCATCCTTCAGACAGCAGTAAAACCGTCTTGTTGGAATTCAAGATCAAGACACCGCTCTTCCCTCTACCCCTGACACCCCATCCCCCCTCTTCCTGTTTCTTCTCCTCCCCCTCCCAGGGAACAGTGTACATTAATGGAGACGCGCAAATCGTCACCAGCGATTTTACCACTGCCGATGGTGTGATTCACTATATTGACAAGGTCCTCACTCCGTATGATCTGAAAGATAAACCAGCCCTATCACCAAAGGTACAAATCCATCCAAGTTGAGCTTCTCAACGACAAAGTGTCTCAGTCTCGGTGAAGTAATGGTATTTCCTGCACATTTCAGACAAGTTTTCTTGAGTCGGCGAAAGTATATGGATACACAAAGTTCAGCAAACTCATTCAGGTACGGTTGGGAGGATAAGTAATGATAACAATATGATGTGGAACCGTTTCACCGCTGTAGTGATTCAGAAGCTAAACTATCAGCATGATGGAAAAAGGCATGAGATTATGTTAGATCAATAACAACATCATGACTTGTTAGTAAGTGCATGCAATCCCAGGGAAACTTCTTAATTAAGGACAGTCATATTAGAATATTGCTGAGAGTAAACCCCACCATAATGCATAATGTTATAATCAGGGTATTACATATACATTGACGTGAATGCAAAACGTTGCACATCAACTATCATTGCAATGTGATTATGAAGGAATGAATTGTAATTATGTAAGCTATGAAGTATTTGGCTTTAACTTTGTCTGTGTGTCTGTGTGATGCATTAGGATGCCAACCTAATGAGCCTGTTAGAGAACACCATCCACCAGCCCTTCACTATGTTATGGCCAACTGATGCTGCTCTAAGCTCGCTGTCAGATGACAGGCAGCGCTGGCTATACAGCGAGGACCACAAAGACCAGCTGGTCGCCACCATCAAGGCCCACATCGTCCGCAACGTCAGGGTAAAGCCACTTCTACTTCCTTTGTTTCTAAAAAAACAACAAAAGACTCAACAAAAACAAACTAAAAACCTCCTACCAATAATACGTTTTTTTTCTGTAAAATGTTTCCAGCTTACGAGTGTAAGTCAGCCAGGGCCTTTTGCCTCCTACCGGACAATGCATGGGTCCAAAATCTCATTCAGCTGTGACAAAAAACTTGTGGTAAGCTGGTGTCAAAAATCGAATTTGGATGTGATTGCGTGCTTGATGTTCTGAGTGATGATATGGGGAAAACCCTTGTCATTTTTGAAGAGACAGGCATCTAGGCTTACACGTGGTCATTTTAAAGATGCTCATTTGACAACGAAAGGTTTGTGGTCTCTGTCTCTTAGGGCAATGTGATCGTTAGTGACGACAGTGCTATAGTCATCGATCGGTTCATGCAGTTTGATGTTGGTATTGCTTATGGCATTGACCAGCTATTGGAACCCCCTGGTTTGGGTGCTCACTGTGATGGTCTTGAAAACAGAACTGTTTATGTGAGTATTTAAGAACATTTTCATATTACAACATTGTATTGACTTCTATTGTAAGTCATTGTTATTCATGTGTATGCTTGGCAGTAAAGTTCAAGCTTTGATGAAACATGGATGTATGTTGTACCAGGGCCGCTGTGGGAGCTGTTTTGCTCCACGCAGGTGTCCGTATGGGACTGTTGACCTGGTAAGACATCAAAAATCTGCTTAGTATCGAAAAGAAATCAAAATGTCCAGGTTGTGAGACAACAGACATTCTGTGGACGTTTACTCATTTATTCCGATTTTTTCCCCCCTGCAGGGCAAGACTGAAATCTGCTCAGCCAGCTTGTACTCCATGTCATACCCCTTGTCATACCCCTTGTCATACCCCATGCACGCTCATACGTTTACAGAGTTTTACGGACGTAGCCGTTTTTCAACTCGCAATGTCGGTTGTAAAAAGGTGTGTCAGACCACGTCATGGACCCCACGCTGCTGCAAGAATCACTATGGGAGAGACTGTCAAGGTGAGGTGTAGATGGAGACAACATTGTCATGAAATGTTGCACATCTGCGTCTTCTACTCAGTTGGCTCCAACAAAGCCTTTCACTGCTGGGCTACAATTGGGTTTCAGTCTGTCCTGGTGGTTTGGAGGCCCCTTGTGGTAACCATGGAGATTGCAACGATGGCGTGCTGGGAAAGGGGACCTGCGAGTGCCATGTTGGCTTCAGAGGCACCGCCTGCGAGTTGTGTGACCACCAACACTACGGGCCTAACTGCACAGGTCCTACTGAACGCTGTCAACGTGTAGTCATGTTTCATTCACTACTTGTTGGGTCTGTTCAGCCAAAGACTAAGGCTCAACATTTGTATAATCCCTCCCCCAAAAAACAAACAAACAAACAAATAAATAAACATGGTATTTGACTTTGTTGAGGCCATCACTAAATCAGGTCCGAGTTCTGGGTGTAGTGGGATAACTTCTGGGCGGGGCGTGTGTGTGTTGTAGGGTGCCGATGTGCTCTGAACGGGAACTGTGAAGAAGGGATGGATGGTGACGGGAGCTGTGTCTGCGAACAAGGCTGGATGGGTGACAGATGTCACCTGAGGATGGGTACAAAGCTACTGATGCGACTTGACAAGCAGAAACTGTGCAAAAGATCAATAGCCCAAGAAAACGGTTTCTTTTTTTGTTGTTGGTCTAGGCAAGGGACTGCCTCTATCTTCTGTCTAATGTATAATCAACCGTGTCATTTCCTGTCTGTGATTAGAAGAGAAGTCTGTGTGCTCCCCTGAGTGCCATCCCAATGCTGTGTGTCTACCTGACAATGCCTGTCAGTGTGAATCCCAGTATATTGGGGATGGTAGAAACTGCACCGGTGGGTTGCTGGCATGTACCAATCAGGATTTGTGGGTTGGAAGGGTGGTCTCTCTTTATGTTGACTATTTCTCCTGTTTTTGTCATTGGTCTGCCAGCTCCTGATCTGTGTGGGGAGTACAACGGAGGCTGCCACCAGCATGCCAACTGCACGCAGACAGGTCTCAGTGTGAACTGCTCCTGCCAAGCCGGTTACTCTGGCGATGGATTTTCTTGCAGCCCCATCAACAGATGTGTGGAGGAGACCAACGGAGGCTGCAGTGATTTTGCAGAATGCCAATTCACGGGTCCTGTAAGTCATTCTTATGTTTGAGTCTATTATCAGGTCTAGTAGTTGGAACAAGGGAGGGGGGGGTGGGGGGTCAGAGTCACACAAAAATGATTCTTAAAGATTCTGAATTGGTCATTGCATACCAAGCCAGTGTAGGGAGACTGCACACAAAACAAAACTACAAAACAAAAGTTATGGTGACCTCTCCTTTACATAATTACCCCCACCAAAACATTCCGTACCATTTCTTAGAAGGACAACAAAAGGACAGTCAGAGTTAAGCTGAGGTGTTTCCTCGGTGATGAGGCCACATAATGGCCACCGGGGCCATTTTAGATTCCTCTTCAAGTGGTGTGATCCTTTCTCAGAAGGTGTGAGTCAGAAGGTGTGAAAGGGGTATTTGAGTTCAACATTTGTCTCTCCCTTGTAGGAGTGTTACTGGTATAATCTATAATGTCTTCAGATAAAAATGTGTTTTTGAAGAGGGTAAAGAGCACAGGGTTTCTGCCAAGACCTGTTTGTGAAGTGATATTGTTTTGGCATGTATGGCACTTTGTCAGAATGAGAGGAAATGCGAGTGTCTCCCAGGTTACGTGGGGAACGGAATCCAGTGCCTGGAGAAGCTGGTTCCTCCTGTTGATCGCTGCCTCTATGACAATGGAGGCTGTGATCCCAAGGCAAACTGCAAGGACCTTCACTTCCACGGTAGGAGATGGTCAAGTCAGAGGGACTAATGGAAGTCAGGAGTTTCTATTGCTTTTAAAATGGAAAAGGTGCGATAATCGAACAAAATGGCTGGTGAACACTGTCAAATATATTGTGCTCACGTCACAGGTAACACTGCTGGAGTGTTTCACCTTCGTTCACCTGCTGGAAAGTACCAGATGAATTACACCGAGGCAGGAGAAGCTTGTAAGGCAGAGGAGGCCACGCTGGCTACCTTCTCTCACATGTCGGACGCTCAACAGGTTCTCCCCAAAATACTCAAATATGACCAACCTTGGATCTGGTTTTTGTGAAAGTGCAGCTAAATAGTTTTTGCTGGTAATGTGAGTCTGGTCTTGATCCGACAAATTCTGTTTCTAGCTTGGAATGCACATGTGTGTCGCTGGATGGATTGACGGGAAAAAGGTTGGGTACCCAACCAGGTTTCCCTCTATTAAATGCGGTGCCAACCATGTTGGCATCGTCCTGTACAAAGAGCCTGTAGACACCAGCAGCAAATACGATGCTTACTGTTATCGGATGTCAGGTAAAACATGCTTTTATTTATTTACTTATCTATTCATGATGAAATCGATTGGTGAACTTACTCCTTGTTTACAGATGTGTCCTGTGTGTGCCGAAGTGGTTATATTGGAAATGGATATTTTTGCAATGGGGACCTGACCGATTTTATAGCAACCAACTCCAATTTTTCTGTATTTTACAAAGTAAGTACAAGCTAGTGTTCTGCATGGGTCAAATATTCTGATATGAATTTACACTTTATCACAGGAAAGTATATAAGAAAAGAAATCAAGGCCAATTGATCACCTGACCATACATTTATCTGTTTCTAAGTTCCAGTGATGTCTAATACTATTACTTGAATTTCATGGATCCCTTTCTTTCTGTAGATGTTGCTGATGTATTCACAGTCAACAGAGGGACAGAACTTATTGAATTATATGACTATAACTTCATCATATTCAACACTCTTTCTACCACAGAATTCTGGATTTTCAGAAAACGAGGTAAGGCAGGCCAAAATCAATCAATCAAATGTCAAATTGTGGCGAAGTTAAATAACCATTTTTCTTGTGAATATATCTCCAGACATTATCAGGGAGAGACATAGAGTACCATTTTTCCACCAATAACAGCATCCACTTATACAAGGACCTAAAGCATCAAGGAGTCATCCCCTCTCGTTTGGGGTACAACATCTCAGTGGTCGTAAATACCACAATCACCCAGGTCAATATGAGGCCAGACCTTCACACCAGATAGTCGACAGTTCAATAACAACAACAAAACAAGATTTATATTCCATTTATATATTATATATATTTCAATTCATATTCAAATTCAAACAACAGTTTTTTTGCGGTTGTTTTTAGCAGGATTCTGAAGCAAAGAAGCTTGTGGACAAGAGGCTATTATTAGCTTGGGACATTCCAACATCCAATGGTATCGTACATATAATTGAAGGTCCACTACGAGCCCCACCTCTAATAGTAAGTGAAAAATGGTATCTATTCTAAAAATGGCTTTCTCTACTTCTAGTCAAACCCAGTGGACCCCTCTGGGAAGCTAAATGCCGTGTCCTTTCCAGGTGTATCATAAATTGAGCCAGTCCGACTTTGCTGGGGCCACTGCATCGTCCATTCTGGTTATAGTGCTGATCATCTGCATCATCGCTGGATTAGGATACTATGTCTTTAAACACAAGAATGATGCCTTCCGCTTCCACTACTTCAGGGTAAAAAGCTTCTTTGTGAAACTGAATACCAATGAGGACAAAACATTAGCCAAACGTGACCTTAACGGTGTCCTTCCCCCCCCCCCCAAATGACAGAATGAAGATGAGGATGCTGCTTCAAGAGGGGACAAACCAGCCCTGGTGTCCATCCCTAACCCCCTGTATAGTGGCTCTCGGGCATTTGCAGAACCCTTTGGTGTAAGTGTTCCAGTTTGTGCTTGAATCTCTGAGAGCTATCGGCTTCCTCACAGTCCAGTGCAAGCAAGCTTCAGTAGAAGCACACTAGAGAATCAGAGACATTTTTGGAAATGGATGTGTGTACAAAATGGCCTCAATAACAGCAGCATGGTTCCTACTAGAAATGTGTTTAATATCATTTCAGGACCCAGGGCAAGAAGAGGAAGCGTCTGGAACAGAGCAGATTCTTGAGTAGCGTTAGCAGGACCAAGTCTCTCTGTGGATGATTTCCCTAATGACATTCACCAGAGCAGTTGAAATATTCATTATTTACACCATGGCTTTTTATGGAAAAGCAGGGTAATTCGTTACTTTAAAGCTTCGATTTCGCAGCTCCTGACATTCTGTTCTCCCCTCCTCCAACATCCACTCACAGCAAACCCATCCCCCCACACACAGGAAGCTGCCTGTTGGCAGGAGAATGGAACTAGCTTTTGGATCTACAACCAGACTAATACAATTAAAAGGCAAATAAAGATTCCTGACAGTACCTGCCATTTTGAATTTTTTGAATTGTAGAACCAGCATATAGGGATGTCAATGAATGACAATTGTGAAATAAAAAGAATCAACATACATTTCTTGAGAACTTGGAATCATGTGTGCAGTACTCATGCTTCCTGTTTTATTTGTGACACACAGAAGTAGAACTTTGCTTCCTATCAAACAAGAGGGAATGGAATTTTCCCCCTAACTCTCAAAACATATTCAAAGTCATTTTTAAATAACCCCAAAGAGGACGTGAGTTTAGGAAAAGCATTTGTTTTACTCGTAATTTACACTGTCATCTAGGCCAACAGTCTGGGTTTAGACTAGGTCCTTTTCATTATGCGATTTGTACATTTCTAAAAATAAAAAAAAGACACCATGACTGAACTTTTCCTATCATTTATTGAGGCATCTCATCAAATGCTACATAATATACAATATAGCTGCTGCACTTTACAATAAGACACCGTAAACAGTATGAATTGGACATTATCAGGAGAGTACCATCATGGAATGCTGTTAGAGGGTAATGAAATCCAAAACCATTGTGCAAATTCATGATGGGAATTAGGCCCAAACCATCAAAAAAAGAAAAGAAAAAAAAAAAGACCTTGACATCAACATACTGTTGGCAATACAGGAAGGCAAAAGATACCTAGGTCTTGTTTTAAAACTGGTACATCAAATCATTTCTAAAATCTTTCAACATTTTGGCAACAAAAGATTGTACAAAAAGAAAACTGTCAAAGTTAGCACCATCAGGATCTTGGATCAGGTTTGAAAGTCAGTCTTTACTCTTTGGCACTCCAAAGTTTCTCAACAAAGCTCATTTTGCTTTGGAATCTTCCTTTCTGACTAAAATGTCACCAGCCAAAATGAACTTATTCCCTGAAAGCTACAAAAATGAACAAATGATTATTAAGGAGCTATTTGGCAAACAAAATATTATAAGCCTTGCTTGGGAGGAAAAAAAAGAAAATTCCTGACAATTGAACAGGCTACAAAGTGTCTAACCCTAACTTAAAAGAAACCAGCGTGGAAGCAAAATGTTTGGTCTCAAATGTGATGAGTTTGCTTTTAACGAAATGTGTTTCTATGTGGACAGCATACCAACAGTCCTATAAGTTTTGACCAGGCAGCAAATAGACATGGGCCAACTCAGAAATGTCTTGCAACATAGAAGCCAGGGTAAATTGCAGCAGCCCCCCCCCCCTGACATCTTTATCTATGGTCTACATGGTAAGCCACAACAAGTGGTTGAATCTTTATAACAGGTGACAAATCGACTTGTAAGATGGTTTGTGCATTCCTTCTCATCTCCTCAACTGATAAAGAATCGTCCACCTTGATGACCTTCCACCTGAGACTATTGTCATGCAGCCTGGAATCGGTATCCCGCCGTCTTTTCCAGAGCCACATGGCGTCAGACATGCACCGACAGTTCAGCCCCCTTTGTGCTCCAGCATCTCTCCATCTCAGGTCGTGGCTTGTCATGTCCATGTCACACATGTTAGCAAACATGATGGGGGCCGAGTCTCCGATGAGAGTGCTGTCTACTCGCACTGGACAGGAGACCATTCTTTGACTAAGCAAGGCCACCGCTGTTGGCATTCTTCCAGCGCCCTGTGAAGGCTGTTGGGGTATTCCTGTACGTGTTGGCGGATGCTTCGAGGCATCGGCAGACATTCCTACAGAGTTCCAATCTGTGTGAATTTGAAGTCTGGCCGTATGTCCTGCTGGCAAGCCTTTGATATTTGTTAGTCTCAGGCAGTGTTGCACCTGGGATGCTTCTACAGTCAGGAATGGGGGTCTGCCTGCGTCCTTGAACCGCTCTTGCGAGAAATGCCTTGAACCAACCCTTTCCACTACACTTAACGACGTGTGTTTGATGTCCCTCTTCTTGTTGAACGATTTCCTTCCCCTCTTTTTGGCGAACCTTTGGCTCTTTTCAATAGATCTGTGCATGTCCACAGGGAGTGGTCTTGTGGTAGATGACTTGTACCCGTATACATCCATACTTCTTAAAACGGTAGGTTTGTGCCCCTCTTCCTTTAACCCCTGGAGAAAGGAGACGAGCTCCTCCGTATCTGCGATGTCCTTGGACACTGGATTGAAGATCTGCAGTGCCTGGATGAGAACGGTTTGACCAGCGGAGGAGATCCTGGACCAGGAGCTCAAGGCTCTCTCCACGACACAGTCTTCTCTCATGACAAATGACAAGGGATCTTGAGGGATTCTGATGTCTGCCATATCATTCATCCTATCAAAAGATACGGTGATGATTACAATATTGAACATTTAAAAAAAGCGTATTTGCAGAGTGTCTTATATTAGGATTATGTGCAAAGTCCTTGTAGGAGGAGTCAACATGCATTAGCATGACAGACTGAGGCTGGCATGCCACTCATTAGGCTGTGAGTTACATAAAGCAGATAAAGAAACCAACAACAGCGGGTACAAAAATAACCTTTAGAATACAATTTACAAAAAAGAGCATTATTATAATTATTATTATTACTACTACAATCTTATCCTGAGCCCGTTTGACATTGTGGTAGGACTGGCAGTTTTTTTTGCCAAGGTCCAGTCAATTAAAACTTTGAACATATAATACTTACAAACATTAAAAATTCAAGGCTCTGAAGCAAAAAGTTAAGTGTTGTTTGTTTGTTTTTTAAACACAAAACATGAAATGTGATTCTCACCAAAAATGCTAGAAAGATTGAGTAATATGGCCTGTGTCAACGTTTTGGTCATTCGTCCTAACAAAATATGAACTCGAACTTGGCCCTACTATTTAAATCACAAGACAATCCTAATGACTAAATCTGTACACGCTTCCAGGTAAATGACATTTTCATGGACTAACCATCCAAGTTAACTTCTTTCATCAAGGCTACTCAAAGAACCAACTTTGACCCACCAATGTCAGTGTTACCCTTTCAAAACGTTGCATGTTTGTTTCCCCCTGCTCCCCTTGATGAATTCAACATCTATGACGTAATGTAACGTGCCAACTGAAATGCCTTGGTTATAATTCTATTATAATTATGGTTATAATTCTAGCTTGTTGGTTCTAAATGTAAAACAATGGAGGGGGATGGTATTCAAACCAAATAAGATCAATCCGAATGCCAGGGTTTTATACCCGACCATCTCCTTATTCGTTGATGGCCAAAGGACAGACGATCCACAGCCTTACTTATGCGAGTCACAGGCAGCGTTGAAGAGGAACGAGCACAGACGCCCCCCCCCCCCCCCCATAGCTGCAGACAGCTCCAACGTGATCAAATTTGCCAACGATAATTGACAACGACAAGATGGCCTACAGGGTAGAGGTCAATAGCCTCTGGCACTGAGACGACATCTTCATATCGCTAAGCCAACGGAGCAGAAGGACAAGAGACAGGCTGACCCGTCGGTACAGTTAAAAGCTTTAAATTGTTCTGCAGTCACATCAACGCAGACCTCTCCTGAACCGAGCACACAGGCTGACTGGGGAGGATGGCAAAGAAGCATCTTTAACTCATGGGGCAGGAGACATTCAACACAGGGGCTCAAAATGCATAAGTCATTGTGCAGGAGCACTGTGGAAAGCAACTTGACTGGCTGCATCTGTTGGTGTGAAAACTGGACCCAAGTAGATCTGCACTGCAGACAGGTACTGTGGTTAGTCTAGTAGCTATGATCCAAGAAAGCTTCCTCAAGAACATTAGGATTATTTTGTGAACGAATATGCCCCCAGTTTTTCAATGTTGTGCAGGCTATAATTATATAAAAAGGTTACACTGTAATTAAAACCCATTCAATGTTGTAGGGTATCTAATTACTTATGATGGTAGTCATTTGATTGTAAATATATGCATCCCCGCATTTCTCTTTTTTTAAATCGTAACTAATATTCAAGCGTGCTTTTAGGACTATTCGAGTCTACTTCATTTAAACCTGTATCACAGCTGTAACAATAAGCCTGATGAAACTACATAAACCACAAGCAGAAAGGTTTCTGATCACGAGAATGAGTGACACGTCGAATTCTCCAATTCCTAAAATATTTCGTGGCTCAGTCACCTGTTGACACCAAATGTGCTGCTAGCTAGCAGATTTCAGGGGATGATAGTTGAGTCAACAACAGTTCGAGTGTCAGTATTTCAAAAAGAAAAAGCTATCTGAGGTCACAAATGTTCTCTTGATTTTACTACCAAATAAATCAAGACAACACTTCCACTAACCGAAAACGGTAATCAAATTAAGAGAGGAGTCCGGGGTGTGGCTAAAGTGTAGGGGCGGGGCTCTAGCACCATAACAACGGCAAACTAACATGAAAAACTACCGTCTGATGACAAACCCTACAATAACATACATTTAATCAGTTCTGAAAGAGGACGTGGCAAAGTGGTGTCTTTCTACAAAGTTCGGAAATTATATGAATCCTTTTAGATGTTTTGCACCTTTTGTAATTGGCCATTCCCATTGCCACCTCCAACTGGCATGAACACACGAACATACTTGACCTCTATGTCGAATTTCAGCCTTTAAGGAAAAAACTGCGGCCGCCAAAGATCTGGGACATTAGTCGACCAACCATACAGAGGAGCTGATCGCAGCGAATAAAAATTGTATTTGCAATTTGCGTATCAAATCAGCGATCTGTTCATTGTTGTAGTGGTTTACCAGTGATTATTATACCGGTTAATGCAACAATGATTTAAAAAAATAAATTAACTAGAACCTACATTTCTTATGCACATCATACTGAACTGACCTTCCCACTACTTTACATGTTTGCGAACTGACTCGTGAGCGCCCCCTCGGACAACCTAACCGACTACATTCGTATCCATCACCGAACATTCGCGTTTCCAAACGCGAAAAGCACACCTTAGCTAGCTCGCTATACCTCGGCGGCTCACTACTGCCCCTCTTCCAGACCTCTTCCAGACCTCCAACAATAAAATACCGACACGACTGGCAAAACTATACAGACGTTAGTTTTCATGGGTTCACGTTGTTTGCTGCTGCTTACATTCTTACACAAATAAAGGCCACACATATTTGAAGAATTGTACATGAAACACGAAAGACACAGAATTATTAATCGTTTCTTACTTGACTTTCAGTGGTTACACGCAGACATCCTTTTCCAGAGGCTGAAGCTCACAGTAAAATGGCTGCAAAACATTGGTGCGTTGGGGGAGGTTCAGGGCGCGTTATATGCGCGTTAAATTTGCGACTCACAATTGGCTGTGCTCGATTTTTCTAAAGGGGCGTATTTTCAAGCCATCTTGACTGAAGCCTAATTTCAAGGTACATTGACCTGACACTGACTAATGCCACTTATTAAAGCTATTCTACGTCTAAAATGTCTCAGTCACAGATATGAAACCAGTTGGAGTCAGGGCATTTGTCCGAAGACAGTAAGAAAGACTGGAGTACAGAAGATGACGCTGTCGCCCCTGAAAATACCGGCGGCTAGCTTGCCTGTGGCATAGCTTGTTTAGCATGTCTACTTCGGTCGTAGTGTACTAGCTAGCTACGGTCAGACCTAGCATTATTAGCAGTAGTAAGCTAGCTGTCATTCGCACCATTCTGTGGTTCGTGCATTCTAGACGGTTGTGCTCAACAAGGTAAATTATTTTTGTCATTTTATTGAGGTTGGATGTGGTTTAGAAAACGTTTGCTATTATATTATTGTAATTCGCAAGACTTGGTGTCCTGTCTGAGCAGGTAAAAAAGGTAGTCTTTAAAAAGCGCTGCACTACTGCTATTTAGCTGCTGCACACAGCTGAATTCTATCAGAGGACTATTTGAACTATTCGGAGGCCTTTAGTGCGGTCTAAGGTACTCTGACATCTACAGAGTATAAGGCAAAGTTCACAGTTTAAACAAGGCCCTTGCAAACAGGTTATGTTTCCAGTGATTTGTGCAGTTTTTCAACTAGCAAAATGAGCGTTAGATCTATGTTGTTGTTCGGATAAAATGGCTGACAGATGCTCTGTTTGGTATTTAGCGCCCTACAACCGAACTATGTTCAACTGTAAGGGAAACATTGAAAATAGGAGCATGTGATTGGTTGGAAATAAACGTGTGCTTTGTAACCGCGCGCTTATTGGTTGGTGTATAGCGCCTAGTGCCCAGTAGCCTTATCAGAATCTGTCTACCCCATCTATTGCCCCTTAATACATCTTCATGTTGATAAGTGAATTACTTTCTCAAAAAACATTACAAAATCTTTCCCAAGCTACATTTACTTAATAGTTGTGTAGTTGGATGTAAGTGAACCCACCAAGACATCATAATTCACATTGCAATCATGCATTTTGTTCCAAAACCTCTATGATTTATAATGCTATGACCCATTATCTGTCTCTATTTTTAGTGAGATTGCTCACCCCCATGAGGAAGTTGAGAAAGCGGGGATGCCAGCCTGGAGCAAGTGGACTTGAGATGGGCAGGGGCCGGGGCAGGGGTCGGGGCCGGGGCAGGGGCAGGGTGAATGCAGCTCAGTTGCGGCCACCCTCACCTTACCGACTACAGCTATCTCCCTCCAGAGAGACGCTGACTTATGCTCAGGCCCAGAAAATGGTGGAGGTGGATCTAGATGGAAGGCTTCACAGGATCAACATAACGGACCCCCTGCCGGTCATCACTGAGGATGAGATGATGGGCCAGGACATTGCTGAGTGCAACAGCAACAAAGAGAACAGTGAGCAGACCATGAGCAGAGCCAGACCAGGACGGAAACCCCCCAACCCCAAAGGCAGGAGGAGAGAGAGCAAAAATGCATCTCATCAGAGCCGTCGCTCGCAGCACAGTGCTCAAAACCAGACCAATTCCTCCCAACACCCATCCCACCACAGTCCTCTACCTGAGCCCACGTTTCGCGTGCTGGATGCCCTGTCCCCCTGCGACGCCCCTCCACTCCCGGCTGCCTACTACCGCTACATAGAGAAGTCAGGCGAGGAGCTGGACTGCGAGGCAGAGTACGACATGGACGAAGAGGACGTGGCTTGGTTGGAGATGGTCAACCAGAAGAGGGTGTCAGATGGCCACGCCTCAGTATCAGCAGACACCTTTGAGCTGCTGATCGACCGCCTGGAGAGGGAGTCTATCCTGGAGTCGCGGAGCCAGGCTCTGTCCCAGAGTGCCATAGACGAGGATGCCTTCTGTTGCGTCTGCCTCGACGACGAGTGTCTGAACAGCAACGTAATCCTGTTCTGTGACATCTGCAACCTGGCCGTACACCAGGAGTGTTATGGTGTGCCCTACATCCCCGAGGGACAGTGGCTTTGCCGCTGCTGCCTGCAATCCCCCTCACGCCCTGTGGACTGCGTACTCTGTCCAAACCGGGGAGGTGCCTTTAAACAGACTAGTGATGGACGCTGGGCCCATGTTGTCTGTGCCATATGGATCCCGGAGGTGTGCTTTGCCAACACTGTGTTCCTAGAGCCTGTAGAGGGGGTGAAGAACATACCTGCGGCTCGGTGGAAGCTCACTTGTTACTTGTGCAAGCAGAAAGGGAGAGGTGCTTCCATCCAGTGTCATAAAGCTAACTGCTACAGGGCCTTCCATGTTACCTGTGCCCAGAAGGCTGGCCTCTTCATGAAGATCGACCCGGTCCGTGAGACCGGCTCCAACGGAACCACCTTCTCCGTGAAGAAGACGGCCTTCTGTGAGAACCACTCTCCAGTGGGGTTGAGGCGGAAGGGGTCAGGGGATGACGGGGTGGACGGCAGGCTGGTGGGAGGCAGGGGTACTCGAGGGCAGAGATCCTACACTCAGAGCCCTCCGGCACCCCAGAATAAAAAGACCTCCAAGGGTCAGAAGAAGAAGCCCAAGAGAGGATCTGGGGGTTCAACCCGTCGTGCTGCAGTGCCTTTGCTCCTGGTGCCTCAAATCCCCTCTCACAGGTCAGACACCAGACGGCTGATAATGTTGTCCTCTTGTCCAACACGTCCGCCCGGCACTTTTGAATTTGAACGGTCAAACGTCGCACACCCGTTGAGAACTTGCATCATGGCGTCTCTCGTTGTTCTTGTTCTCGACAGGCTCAACAAGATATGCACGGGGGTGGCTGTCCAGAGGAAGAATCAGTTCATGCAGAGGCTTCACAACTACTGGTTACTGAAACGTCAGTCGCGAAATGGCATGCCCCTTATTCGGAGACTTCACTCCCATCTGCAGGCCCACAAGACAGCTGAACAGGTAAGGAGGCGAGGGAAGAACACAAATTTCAACTTAATCGTTCTTTGCTGATAGCGGAGATGATTTTAATGAGTCTGGATGCAATTTGTTCAGAGGGAGCCGGATGAGAAGTTGTGTGCTGCAAGGGAGGAGCTTCGCTACTGGCAGAAATTGCGTCAGGACCTAGAACGAGCCAGACTTCTGGTGGAACTGATCCGCAAGAGAGAGAGGCTAAAGCGGGAGCAGGTAATGAACAGTGGGACCTGCAGTCTGAAATAATCTCTAGGTTCGTGCTTCTTCTTTTTTTTCTTCCTTATTCTCATTCCAACACTCCTTTCTTCCCACCCCCCCAGATGAAAATCCAGCAGGCTGTTTTGGAGTTGACATTGACCCCTGCCCTAGTGCTGCTTCGCTCCACCCTAGACCAGCTCCAAGAGAAGGATACAGCAAAGATCTTTTCACAGCCAGTCAACCTGACCGAGGTTCGTTGGGTTCCCCCCAAAAAGGTATTTGGGATTTACTCTAATCAGTCTTTTTGTTGTTGCTAATAAGTGTTGCTTATATTATTCGTTTTAACAAAGGTACCGGACTATTTGGAGTTTATTTCCCAGCCTATGGACCTCTCCACCATGCGTGAGAAACTGGAGGCCCACGCGTACCTTTCAATAGCCGACCTGGAGAGCGACTTCACCCTCATGGTCTCCAACTGCTTGAGATACAACTCCAAGGACACCATGTTCCACCGAGCGGCCCTGCACCTGCGGGAGGTGGGCGGAGCCATCCTCCGCCATGCCCACAGGCAGTCCCAGAGCATCGGGCTCGATCCCACCACCGGCATGCACCTCCCGGAGGCTCCCAACAAGAACAGCTTCTACCACTGCACCTGGGAAGATGGTGAGGGAGAAGGGCTGACCACAGGCTTGGCCATGGTCAAACTCCTTGTATCTCTGTTTTGCCATCACGTAACATCTCATCCCTTGAACCCCTCTTTCCCCTCTCCCCATCCTTCTCTTTCCATGTTCTTCTTGGATAGTGGACACTCTGTTAGATCCAGAGAACAGGCTTCACTTATCCTCAGAGGAGCAGTTGAAGGCCCTGCTGGATAAACTGGACATCGTCACGTCCATGCGCTCCAGTGGAGGGCGAACCAAGCGCCTGAGGTTGTTGCGTCGAGAGATCAACACGGTCCGGCACAAGACGAACCAGCAGCAACGTGGCTGCGTGTCCCTCAACGGGAATGACGTGAAGGAAGAGGAGGAACTGGAGGAAGAGGAGCAGGAAGAGAAGGGAAGGGAGGATTGTGTGAATCACAGTCCCATAACATCAGCGTCCACCCCTGGAACAGGTACACGAGGAGACTACGACTGGTAGCAAAAGGGCCAAAGTACTAATGCAGTATTCCCTTGACAATGGCTCTGCTTTGTGATTGCTCTACTAACCTACATTTCTCCCACTCCTCTATCCAGATGACTCTCCTCCAGTACTAGAGCCAACCTGCCCAGCATCGTCCCCCCTGCCAGGAGACGCCCCGCCTGAACCACCTGTCCTGGGCATAGTAACCGGAGGGCGAAGGTCACCTGGACGTGCCTACAAGCGCCAGAGATCCTCCCGCAGTGGAAGCAGAGGCCGGGATGACGAGGACATCTCTGAGGTGGAGGAGACTCCCTGCCTGCAGAGTCTGACTGTTCACACAGCCCCCTCTCCAGAGACCCCGCCCCCTCCTCTTATTGCAGGAGTGGGCCGTCGCACCTCTGTTCTGTTCAAGAAAGCGAAAAACGGAGCGAGACTCGCGAAAAGCCAAGCTCCACCTGTGCAGAACTCAGGGAACCCTGAGGGGAAAACCAACGGCTTGGACAGCACCCCTGCGTTTCCTCCCTGTGCTGCAGCCCCTCTGTCTGCACCCACACCTTCACCCACGTCAACCCCTCTGTCTGCCCCCGCACCTTCACCCACGTCAACCCCTCTGTCTGCACCCACGTCAACCCCTCTGTCTGCCCCCACACCTTCACTCATGTCTGCCCCCACACCCCCACCTCCCTCAGTCCACCAACTGAGATCCAGAGGGCCCAGCTGTGACAGCGAGGCAGAGAAGCCACTCCCCATTCTAACCCCGACCCCAGCCAAAGAGGAAGGTGAGGAGACTGACATGTCACACCCACTATCATCAATTGTCCTTATTATGATTCATAAAAACTTGATGTATCATCAGAATTGGTTTTATTCGCCATGCAAGATATACTTGCACAGAATTTACTGTGGCAGGGAAGTGCAAACCTAGAACATACTGTATATGAAACATTAGATGAAAATATGATAAGTCTATTATAAAATACAAATAACATAAAAAGTGGACACAGAGGGTTATATAAACTGATTAGTCAGTGGAGGTGGGTATTATTATAGTTATTTGCAGGGAGGTGAGCAGCGTGGGGAGTATATACACCCAGTAGTCTTGCTGCAACAGTGGGAGGGGGGGGTATATACACAGTAGTGCATATACTATTACTATTGATTGTGATCTTCATAATAAACACTTTTGTTTCTGATCTCATGCATGAATTTGATCTCACCAGGCTTGACAAACGGGCTTGGAAAGCACAAAGAAGATGTTTCGGAAGATCACCAGGATGACCAAAAACACAGGTGCGTGGAGATCCACAAACCGCATGCCATTTTCCTATATGTAAAACTGCTGCGCGTCCAGGGAACCATTTTCTCTTCCCATCACAAACCCTTTCCTTGTTCCCTGCGGTCGCAGTGTCTCACCACCGAAGCGCAGTCGTGGTAAACCGGCCCTGGCAAAAGTCCCCGAGGGAGAGAACGGAGACATCTCTGCCTCAGGTGTTTATGTTTACGCTGACCGTACTTAGCAGGCAGACAACCCAAGCTTGAACAGTGCTCCCCATCAACCCTGTAGAACATGTGCCATTCAAATCGTTAATCCTTTCACCTGCGTCGGTGGCTCAAAGCAGAGTACTGCAGTCCCCCTGGGGGTGGGAAACGCTCCACAAGCGGGCGGACGCGCAGGGAGTGTGAGCTGGGGCGCCCCGGACCCTGTCGGCTACCAATGTCGTGGTAGCCGTCGTACCCAACAATGGGTGAGAGACGGCGAAGGGGGGGGTTTGTCACCTGTTGGGTCGCGCTTGGTAATGTAGTTGTCATCGCACCATGTTTTCTTTGCTGAGGTCACTTGCGTTCATTCCCCCCCCCCCAGATTGTTGACCCTGACATGCCCCAGGAAGGCCTCCTTCACAACGGCATCCCGATCCCGGTGCCACCGGTGGACGTGCTCAAACTGGGGGAGCGGAGACAAGAAGAGGCTGGAGAGAAGCTGTTCCTCGTGCTGTTCTTCGACACTAAAAGGACTTGGTAAGTCAGCATGGAGACTGTGGCACCTGCCCATCACTTTCAGATGAGGTACTTGAACTTCGCAACTAAATTTGAGTCATCTTTTTTTGGTCGTGTGTGTGTGTGTTCTTGTGAAACATCAAGTCTCGTTGCATTGCAGGCAGTGGCTGCCGCGGGACAAGTTGCTGCCAATGGGAATGGACGACACTGTAGACAAACTGCGCTTGATGGAAGGCAAGAAACCGAGCGTTCGCAAGTCGGTACACACAGCATACGACCGTGCCATGATCCACCTAAACCACGTGAGAGGAAACCTCACCTTTAACCCTTCCAATTTTATATGAAGGATTATAACTTGAGAATTTTATAATTCTTCAGGGGTGCAAGCTTAACCTGTTGATGACCATTGGTGGCTAGATGGTTAGTGGACACTCTAACCAGAGGAAATGTTACTTGTTGCAATGGAAAAAGTGCATGTAACAGACTATGAGCAGGTGGACAGTGTACCTTCAATAATATGGTTTTTAGGATATCTTTTCTAGAAATGTGATTATTCATTGTGATTACTTTTTTTATTGTTTCAAACAACCACTGTTGCTACGAATTTGAGTGAAGATGAAGTTTGTTTTAGGCCAAAGTGAATCAAAATGGGAATGAGAATGTAAATATTTTATCTTCAAAAAGGGTTGGCGTGATTCACAGCCTATTGAGATTGTATGTCATTGAAATATCATGCTTCTTATACATATTTTTCCACATTGTGAAGCTGTTCTTACTTTAATGTTTTTTGTATTTTATATGAAATGGGGAATATCGGAGTGTGTATTGCAGCTATTTTACTGAAGTTAGGTGTTCTGTCAAGCAAGATGTGCTTTTTTTGATGGAAATTAAGTGGTCACTGCAACCACTTTTTAAGATCGTTAAACATGCCAGTAAATTTGGCAATATTTTGCATACCCCACAATGACTTGAAAGCACAATCAGATTGTTTTGAAAAGATTTTATGAGCTCTGAAGCCATAGGTATGGCAAACCTAATATATGTATGTATAAACTGTAAGCGTTTGAGTAAGGATCATGTGTATAGGTATTTGCACATCTTTCTGTAAATATGTAAATGTTTTGTTTATATTAGCATACATGTAAGTAATTTAAGGAATGCAGAAAATCAAAAATATCAGATTTTAATTTATATTGTGTGACAATGGGAAGAGTCTGTTATTTAAAAATAAATATGAAAAAGATATATGTATGAAATGCTCAGTAGTTCTTTGTAAAGGTGTCTATACATGTGGAGATGGCAAATGCTCCTTTAGTGGTCATTTGGCCAAACCTTAGTAGTTATGTAGGCATGAGTGCACTAGCCTACCAGACGATTTCTTAGGTGGCACAGAGGATCTTGTCAATTGAATTTTATGCAAGATCTCCAATGTCTGAAACAATATTTTCACACAAGAATAAATATTGTGTTTAAAGGTTGGTGTTTTTCTTGGTTTGATAGTAGGATTCAAAATGGACTTTGTTTGTGCAACCTGGGGGTTTATTTAGCTTGACAGCCGTTACATAAATACTCTGGAAAGAAGCATCCCTCATCTCTAAAAAGATGACTGCGTCATCGACTTACCCATGTCACAAAGTAACCCTACGTTGATCCTTCAAACTTAACTAGACAAAACATTGCAAAACAGCATTTTTCACACATGATGTCCTCTGGGCCATTAGGGCTAACTATCCGCCAGACCAGTCCATTGGCAGGGCTACACCGGTGGTTCATTTAGGGAAAACCCCCGAAATTCAGTACAGGGCCACATGAAAGAAAACAAGGTGATTTCACTTATAATTAGTTTACAGTCTGGTGGATCAGCAATCATTATTACCCATGTGTGCTGCACAGACAACCATGATAATGCCAGCACATGAACAGTTTTTAGTCCTTTCAATTCATTAAGACACCAACAGGAGGTAGCCCAGGTTATATAACAGATGAAAACGCAGGTACGCATGGAACACGTTACATCCAGTATGCCTCCCTGTTCAAAAAGAAACGACCACATTGTAATTTCATTGTCCTAACGATTTGGATGAGTACGAAGCAGAAATGGCCAAAGGGAGGTTAATTTCCGACAGAATCAATCGCTGACTAGGTGGAAGATGCATTCGATGGAATTCAGATTGACAAGTGACAGATAGACGTCGTAGATCACGTCAATGTAGCCTTCGCTTTTCATGTGGCACATTTGAGGTGTGATGGACAGCAACAGTGAGAGGATTCCAGTAGTCGTGGAGTCAGACCACGACTGGTGTGTTGTTACCATTGTTTCTGTAAGAAAGGTTCTCACCTTTTTTAGACTTAGAAAAACAATATAGAAAAAACGATGAGATATCAATGCAGTGGTTTTGAACTGAGAGCCTAACTCTACCATAACCCCATTTAAAATGTAGTCTTTCGCCCACCGGTCTCCCTTCCTAAGACAGACAAACTGTACTTGAGTTCTACATCATTACAAGCTTTTCATTTAGTAATACTAGTTGCCCAAGGCAAAGCACAACGTCCTTAAATAGTGTAAAACACAATTATCTGTGTCCAGTAGTCAAAGTCCATCGAAGTTCAAAAAGCTGTGACATAAGCTCGGGAGACAGACACCTCTCTGGTAACAGTGTTCAAACTATTCTGAACAAGAAGGACGGCAGAGATTTGGGGGGGGCTCTATAAGAGAGACAGGAAGCCGTTATCTGTCGAGTCTTGCTGGTCGGCTCCTTTCCCTCCGCGGGCGCTCTTGGTGGGGTTGGGAGTGGTGGAATACTTGGGTGGGTATCGGATGAAGAGGCGGTCCTCCTCCTTCTTGATCCATCGGAGAAGCTTAGTTATGGCATTGATGGCGCAGGCCTTAGTCACTAGCGGGCTGAAGCACGTGTACAACTCAAACTTGCTTGTTACCTGCAATGGACAGGGGGAAGGACAGCAGGGAGACAATACGCTGGTTTATTCTTGGCTAGACAGAAGAGATACGTGCATGTCTTAGATTCATCTCTAATGAACTGGGTGGAATAACACGTCCTTAAACTCATGCTCTTCCTTCAAATCTAATCAAGTGCGTAAAAAGGCAAAAAAAATTGATTTCAAGGAAAAAGTGGCCGATGGTGCCGTTTCCTTGGAAACTATCAGCATTCTTGTTCTGCTTAACCAACTGTTAAGAGCGTGGCCTGTTTCAAAGCCTCAGGATGTGTTCCAGACCAGCAGGGCACAGTACGTACCGAGACCAGCAGAGCACAATACGTATGTACCCAGACTAGCAGAGCACAGTCGGCACGTACCCAGGCCAGCAGAGCCCAGTCAGTACGTACCCAGGCCAGCAGAGCACAGTCAGTACGTACCCAGACCAGCAGAGCACATTCAGTATGTACCCAGACCAGCAGAGCACAGTCAGTACGTACCCAGGCCAGCAGAGTTTCTCTCTCAGCCACATGGTAGATGAGCTTGAGGGGCCGCGAGGTGCTGTGGATGCGGCTGTGCATGTAGCGGTACAGGTCCAGCAGCCTCATCCTCTCCTCCTCACTGATATATGGGGCCTCCATCTCTGGGCTGCCACACACACACACACACACACAGACACACACACACGTTACCTTGGAGATATGCATGGGCTACAAGGCTGCACACTGAACGTAGTTCTGAAGGGCTGTCGTCTTACGCAAACAGAAGTTGTAATTTGAGACGTACGTCGTATTTACGTACTTGATAAATGAAACTGTTATCAGGTCAAGTTAACCATATCAAACCGACTCCTTGAATACTGCCACAGACTAAATACAACTGACCGAATCTAAGTGGCTCTTTAAACAGAAACCTATCTACCATTCTCTAAGAACCCGGTCCATTCGAAAATGTAAGTGCGCGTCAACAAAATGAGTCAACTTTGCAGACTGTACTGCAGATAGAAAGTGTTACATTTAGCAAAGATGTCTCAAAAGTCTACACCGTCTTTAAAAATAGTAGCTTTGGAAAATGGCTGCCCTTAAGACTGGAGAGGACGATAATGAGACGCCTCATGCTCCTAATCGAGATGAAACCGAAATAATTGAAGTCACTTGGCATTTGTACTCTGGGAATTCTACCAATTCACTAGTGTCATGGTACTTTACATTTCTAACATAGCGTTGACAAATCACACCCATTTCTATAATCCTCCCGACCTAATCACTATGCACTAGATCAATATTGGTAAAAGGTGTCCACAGTTATGAATCCCAAACAAGTGGGAGGGCACCCACCTGGTGAACTGAGTCAGCTGGCGATGGTTGTCAGGGACGTCAAAGGGTTTGTACATGAAGTGGCGGAGGTCGGACACGCCCACCTGGCTGACGCTGTACGACTGGGCCTTGGCTATGAGGCTCAGGGAGTTCTGGGCCAGCATGGCCTCGTCTATCCTCCTTTTGCACTCGGCCACCGCGTAAAATGCCTCTTTGTCCGTGGAGAGCAGCAGCAGACACACAGTACACTCCGGCGGGTCCAAGTATGATATGTAGGCATAGAAGTAACAGTCTGGGTTGAATAGAGGCAGGCAGATGGGCGTCCAGATCTCCCCGGCCTGGAAGGCAGAGGAGGCTCCGATCAGGTTGAGGAGGAGATGGACGTCAGCAGGCTCCAGCCGGGTGTCCTCTATCACGGTCTTCTCCTGGACTATAGTGAGCAACTGATTTTTCGCTATGAGAATGGAAAAGACCAGGTTAGGAGTAATGGCCTTCTGCAGGATCTGGCTGAGAGAGTCTCTGAGAGAGGAGGCCAGGGGCAGGCAGTGCACCGCTGCCAGCAGGAAGCTGGGGTCCGAGTCCACCAGGTTGAGCAGGCCGTCCAAGATCTTCTCAGAGCCTGCGAGCAACCGTCTCAGATCGTAGTTTTTCTTGTGCTCGAAGATGCGGTTAATGCTGGCTTGGGTGAGCATGCTGATGATCTGGTAGTACACATACAGCAGCTCGCCACGCAGCTGCTGCTCTGACTGGCGGCTGCAGGACACTGACACCAGCACCAGAGGGCCCCTCTGCAGGAACACCACTGTGTGCTCGTCTGAAGGAAAGCAGAGGAAACAGACAGAGGACCATGTTACACTGCATGTAACATGTAGGTACAATATCCTAAACAAGAGTGAAATTAGAGTTGGGACGCGATATCCCAGTTTCCCAGACATAGATTAAGCGTTGTCCTATGCGAAAAACCTTTTCAATGGACATCATTGAATTTCTCTTACTTTAGGACTAGGCTTGATCCTTGTCTGGGAAAGCAGACCAAGCCTGTTAACTAAAGCCATCAATCCTGACCTGAGTAGACGGAGCGGATGATGTTATCTCCACTTTGGACAAAAGACACCAACGCCATCATGACTCCCATGGTGGAGGAGAGAGCCTCTTCGCTTCCGTAGCGGGAGTAGATGGGCTTGCCGGCTTCGCTCAGAACAAAGATGTGCTTCCTGTGTTGTCGCCAACTCTCGGCGGTCACATCCTCCTCGCGGTGCGATATGAACATGGGCGCTTCGGGGGTGCTAGTCTCCGACAGGGGAGAGGACCTCCCCTTCACACCCATACCTTGCTCCTCTAGTTTACTTCGTGCCAACATCGTGACTAAAAACTCTCCGGAGTCCTCCTGCCCATTGTCTGTCACAGCCTTCTCACCTGGAACAGTGTCTGCTGTGAACGGAGCATCTGAATCGCTCGGACATTCTACCTTTGTCGACTCATCAGTTTCTTCTTCGATGAGGTCAGAGACGGAGTCTGGCTCCAGGGTCTCTCCTTTGATATCTGACAGCAGAGGCTGTGCAGGCTGTTCTGGGATCACACTGCTCTGGTCTTCAACCCCTACTGGCTCATTCCTAATGTGATTGTCAGCTGAGTCTGAAAACCAAAGAACACACAATGCATGTAGTTATAAAAAATAAAAAAAAGATGTAGTCGCGCTTAGGTCTACGTTAATGCCCATTTACAAAGGCGCATTACCGGTTCCAAAGGCGCCATCAGCAGACGCTGGATTACAAGTCTCCAGTCCTCCTGCTTCCTCATGTTCTTGATTGTCCATGTTGACATTCCATTCACTGAATAAGAAGAACAATCACGCAATGAATGCAAATGCTAGACATAAGTAGGACATCAATCATATTGTACTTTTACTTTACCAGTCATTAATCAGCAACCTTTCATACAGCAAAGGGTAAATTCGGCCGGTGGAGGGGGGGAATACCAAACAGAAAACTATGCAGTCAGCTATGTCGCTATCCAAGTTAGAAAACCATCCCGAAAATCTACAGCTACCAAGCTTAACAGGGCTAATCACATTGACAGCTAGCTACGTATTTAGCTTGAGACTTGATGGCCGATTCTGGTTGTGTCTGGAGGGAGAAATGTAAGTTTATGCCAAGTAACAGCTTTAACCGTAACGACTGTTGACGGTAACATTAGCTACCGGGTTGGCTAGTAGTCAGTCAGATGCGTTTTAAAGCTTCAAGGTAGTTTAGCCAGTTAGCCTAGCTCAAATTGTTAGCGTAGCTTCAAACGCATTTTATGACAGAGGCGTTTCAATTCATCTTAAAATAGATAACAAGAGAGAGACCCTTTGCGTATCGACAAAACAAAAGACAGCCTTGAGGTTAATCACCGAAACATTGCTATAACGTAAACTTAAACAACAGCGGACAGAAAAGGAAAACAAATTATCCACTTACAGTAACACATCCGGAATCCCAGTGATGACAAGCGAAACTACCCAATGGTGTTTCAGATAGATCACGTGATACAGCGTTATGGGTACTTCGTTTTGAATCACTCATAGCACACCAATAGGAAATGTCCCTTCAGCACTCACAGACTTACATTCAGTGGGAAACCGGAGGCCTGTGGGGGACCACACGTGTTTGCCAATTTAAAGCTATTGACAAATAACTGGAAACATCCAGGGACGTTAAGAGACATTATTGCTAGGCAGATATCGTTCCCTGGAAAATGTGGCTGCGTTCCAGATTGAACGTTTTCCCAGAAGGCTCATGAACAAGGATCAGGACGTGTTCTTGATGCAACTTTGAAACAACTTTGCTATTATTAGTTAGGGTTGGTTAGTTAATTACATAGGACTATTTACATATTACTATGTTACATAAGCCTATTTACATTCCCTGGCTATATATAAACATATATATTTAATTATTAAATGAACAAACATGGCATTTGGCAAGCTAATCCACGAAGTAATGCTGTTCAGCAGGGAAATTCCCCCCAAAAAGTCAAAGACCCGAAAAAATTCAAATATAAATAAAAATCTTTACCACCAGTCTTCAAATATCTTGACAGAGCATTTACTAAATAATTTGAAGGTGGCAGTCGCATTTTGTGTGTGTTAATGTTTTGATTATTCATTTTAGACTGGAAGAGAAGTATGCGCAGCTTCAAGATACGATTCTCTAACATTGTACCAATATCAATTGGTTTAGATTCTGTAGTGCAGATTCGAATATTTCAAGGAAAAATGATTGCGCTAAAAACAATTATACGGTCCTTATTATTCTTACTTTATGGATATTACAATTGATAAATGCTTGTTTTTTAATATGTTTTGAACAACTAATTACATATTGCAATGGCTAGAAATGTTTTTCACATTGTATCGAATCCGGCTTTCTTACTCCAAAAGGGTTTGCAGTTCAGTTGGAGAGGCAACAGACGTTTGTCTAGGTGTTATCGGTATTTTAAACGATAAAATTAGCGGGGCCGTTTCAGAAAGGAAATACAGTGACTTGCTATGTTTTGACAAATAGATGGTATAATCCTGAAATGGAAGAACCGTGGGATTTCGAGTTTTTATCACGTATTGGGGATGGGTTTGTTTCATTTCTGTCCGAATTTGTTGACGATTGGCTTGCTAAAGATATGAGAGTGTATGTTTTCAAAATCTTAATTAGCTGGCTAATAATAAGTCTAATAGCGATACACTTTGCCTGGAAAATTTATGGAAACACAGTGAATGATATGTACTATCGTCAAGGTGAGATGTTGATTCATTTTTATAGAGCCTTCACCGCAATAGTACGTTCTGTTGTTCAAAAGCTATTGTCGACATATCAGCGAATCAATCATCATTAACAAGCAACTGCCGTCTTAATGTTTAGGAACAAGTGGACAAAATGGTGGCACGCCGGACACGACACCTAACCTGAGCGGATGGTAGGTGTTCGAGCATCCATATGGACATGTGTGTTACAGGTACCCCGATATTGTCCCGTCTACGCTCCCTTCTATGAATTCAATGCTGTTCTTCACCCTTTCTTAAAGTCTTACCATACGCATGCGTCTGGTTGCTTTTTCACTTCATGTTGTCAGCAATGGTCTCCCTGTCAATCATATTGATTTATTACTTTGTTGCCGAAACATGTTCTACAATATGTTTTATGTAACGACTGCTTGTGACCTGGGATATGATCTGGTTGTTGTTAACATTGTTAGGGAGAGTGCAGCTGGAGACACACTGAAGACACACCGCGAGTGACTGCAAGGATTGGTTGGTGGAATAACCAATAAATGGCTCTGCGTTCAGCCAACTTGACTTTACACGAAGAGGATTGGATTTGCAAATGGAAAATGCTGCCTTTTCAAGTGACTGGATTTGCTTGAGAAAGCATCCTTGCAGTTCGGTAACATCAGAAAGCTGCCACTTGGCTGTGAGAAAGATGTAACAAACCAACCCAATTTTATATATATATATATTAATATGACAAAGGATCATTTTGTTTTTCTGACCGGTGAGACACTAATACAGTTTTATCAAAATGGTCCAGAAATAAACCATTTCAACTTGTAAATCACCTCACCAGAAAGTTATAACTAAAGACAGACAAAAAAACCCTAAAAGGTTATAACAGGGAAGCTTTGAAATTCTCTTTTTGACTACACAGAAGGAGAAATGACAGTTCTGTGAAACTGGACAGAGTAGAAAGCCTTAAGTCAAAAAGCAGCTCATCCTTCACAAATGTCTTATTAAATGTAGCCTGTGTGATGTCATTCCTAACTTTCACCCAGGCTATGTACCTCTCAATTTTCCCAGATCATCAGTTTTACTACAGGGTTGTAATATTTTTGATGTAATTATTTATCATTAAATTCCAGGTTGAAAGATGCACAAAAGCATTAAAGATCCCTTGATTTCTTTGAAGAAACACATGTTGTATATTCAAACAGCAGAAATCTGAAGACAGAAAGGTGAAAGTGGTAGACTGTACAGATTTTGTTTTTACAACTGATATTAAAGACCTCGTGATCAAGTGTAAGAAAATGTTTTTTATTCTAGAAACAATTCTAATATTCGGAGAGTGCTCACTTCTTCTCACCCAAATACTGAACTCAGAATTAGAGAACTATGTAGAGTTTACAAGCCAGGGTAAAGTTATACCCCAAGTACAAACATCTGTTTAGCAAGAAACCTTATTTTGTGGGCTTCTCCGCCCCACATCAATGATCAGACATGTTGATGGGGATTGGTGGGATAAGCAGCATGTGCACGTCCATCACGTTGGTGCCTGTCAGCCCTGGTAGGAGCAGGCGCTGCCCTCCAGACAGCCGGGAGAAAAAGGTATAGGAATCATTGTTGGAAAGGAAGCTGTCTATGTTCAACCCCTGAGCATTTGCTTCTTCCCACAGTCCCCCATCTGTGGTAGCCCCTGCTGCGTTGGTTGGCCCGTCCTGTCCATCTGTCCCGCCACTCAGAAACACTGGGCCCTTGGGTGGCAGCTCCATACCTTTAAGTTCGAGCCCCACTCGTAGAGCCAGCTCCTGGTTACGCCCCCCTAGCCCTTTGCCTTTCAGCTGCACGGTGGGCTCCCCCCCAGCCAGCAAGCAGGTGGCCCCCCAGCCTTCTTTACGCCCCTCGCCCAGCACCTGCATGGTGCGACACAAGTCCCAGCTCTCTACGCCCACGTCAGGACCAAGTTTCAGCACCTCAGCGGCAACATCTGAGTGGGGTTCGTCAGGGGAGCAGGCAAAGTGAGCCAATAGACCGTAGAGGCGAGAAAGGAGCTGGACATCCCCACACACCCCTGGGGACAACACGACGGGACGGAACCCGAGCTCCCTTGCTCGGCGGCTGGCGCACTCCAAGGCGATGCTGTTGGAGCCAATCACGGTATTGAGAACATGTCCTTCCCTCTCAAGTGGCTGCTTTGCCCCCTGCTCCCTCGGAGCGGCCCGCCCAAGGACTTCCATCACTGACGCCGGGAGAGAGGAAGACAGTCCGTATTGCTCCAGAACTGACAAAACCTCCTCTGGCCACACCTCACTCCACATGGTGGGACCGCTGGCGATCAAATCAAGAGGGTCTCCTATCACATCCGAAAGAACCAGCGCCACTACCTGTTAACAAAAAAACAACCAAAAAAGCATGGAGAGCGAAATCTCTTTAAAATGGGAGAACCAGATCTTTGCAGGTAAACAGGTTTGCGTAACATCTGCCTCACCTGGGCAGGATGAGCAGAATGTGCGAGTCCTCCACCCTTCAACAAGGACAGAGCACGTCGCACAGAGTTCAGCTCCTGAATGGTGGCACCAGCAGCTGCTAGTCTACGGGTGACATCTTGTTTCTCTTGCAGACTGATAGGGGGGACTGGTGACGGTAAGAGGGCAGAGCCTCCCCCTACACACACACACACACACCACACACATACACACACACACACAGATTAGATTGCTTTGCCTAAACATTGATAAGCCATCTGCACTTTGTCTAAGGATCCATGTGTATGAGTTGATACAAGAGGAGCCCGATAGCAATTGCGTATTTGACCTGAGATCAGCACTAGCAGCAGGTCATTCTCCGTTAGCTCGCAGGCTAGCTGGTTGATGCGTTCGGCAGCTCTCTGAGCATCGGCGTCAGGCAGGTTGTGTTTTGCTCCCTCCATCACCTTTATCCTGCTGTCATCCTTCAACAGCATCTGGCTGAGAAGGAATCGCGCCTAGGTTAGAACTACAACTCTTATGCTTGCGAGCTTTCCTTTGTCTGTCAGCAGCATCCTTACTCTTTCCCATGCTGCCGCAGGGCCTTCTGAATGCCGTGTGGCACGCTGATGACTCCTCTCACCAGGTGGTCCCCCACTATCCTCTCTGCCTCGGCCGCCATACCCAGCACAGCTTTGCCGAAACCCACCAGGTGCAGATTGTGCTTGAGCGTGAAGCTGCGTCCACCAACCAGAAGAGCATCTCCCCTGCGCTCCAGGCTCCTCCGAACCACCATGTCTGGCTGAACGCCGCCGACCGCAGCGGCAAACACCTCCCGTGCCCTCGTGTCCAGCGACATGGCGCAGAGCGCGGTGTGCCGGATCCCTAAAGGAGCTATAAGAGACAAGGGTCGACGCAAGGACAACACACGAGCCATGGGGAGATCAAGGGGTTGTTGCAGGAAGCACCTAGAAAGACACAAGCAAGGCATGAAATACTTCAGAGACTCGTTCGAATTTAAAATGACTGTTGTTATAAAATACATCCGGTCATCTGACTTCTAGATTCTAGAAGATACACACAACTCACAACACTAGAACAATTTTCATACGTGTTGAACAAGGTTTACAGCTGCCAAGTCATAAACAAAACGTTAACTCAGTCAAATCCATTGTCCCTGTACAGATTATGATCCATTTTCCACATGAGTGCAAAAAAAGTTGCCCTACCTGTGCAGGGTTGGGGACACGCAAAACTTCTGCTTGTATATTAGAAATATGTGTGCTAGTCACAATCAGCATTGATACAGTGTGGCAAAATCTGGACAGAGCTTGACTCCAGTTACATGTGTACCCATTGTGTAATGATTGACTCAGCTTGACCAATAGGGCAGGCAACGAGGCAAAGACAGACTGTCACTAGCATACTACGATTTTTAAGAGAGGGTAAACAAAACCAAAACTGTTTTCAGTTTTCACTGAAGGCCAGACGATTATACAATCCATGAGATGGCTGCGACATGAAGACAGAATGGAGACACTATCATTTTTGTTACGACTATATTAAACTACAACAGCACTAGTCAAGGCTACTGCATATGTTTACAGCAGCAAACATATTTCTCACCTGCATCATTCTAGTGTTTTCCTTGAGTGTCTGTACAGCTAGTTATTTCCTTCCCATTATGAATATTTAAAAGGGCTGCTATACTGCTTCCAATCTCACACAGGATGACTAAACACGAGAGACGGTGTACATCAACGAAAACTTTGCACAACACTGAGCGGGTGACTGACTTAATCAACTTTTTTAGTCGCTGTAGTCAATTTAGACTTGAGCTAAAAGATAAACACATGATCACCCGTCGGTTTGCGGTGTATCGCGAGAGGTCACAGTGCAATCGTGAATGCTCGTTCCTGACTGTGTGCGCGCCTCCGACGTAGAAGGCGGTGCTCTTTCGTGACTCGGATAACATTTGTAACAGGCGGGCTTTCTTTTTTTGAAGTTTTTGTAACGGCCGTATGAATTGTATTGTTTCATTTTTATTTGTACATTTGCTAAGCACGTAAACGTAGTCTTGGCATAGCATATTCCAATAGAAATCGAGGGTTTGCGCCCCCCCCATACAGAGGCCATTATGAAGCTGACGGACAATGTGCTGCGGAGCTTCAGAGTTGCCAAGGTGTTCCGGGAAAATTCAGACAAAATCAATTGTTTTGATTTCAGCTCAAATGGTGAAACTGTCATTTCCAGCAGTGACGATGATTCGCTCGTGTTGTACGACTGCCAGGAGGGAAAGTAAGACTCGTACTCAATGCATTAAAATCGATTGTTTACTGTTACAGTTAGCATTAGCATGTAGTAGTAGTAGTAGTACTAGGCCGACCATGGCTTTAGCTTCTGTTGCTGCTGTTCCAGACTATCTGGCTGGCTAGCTAATCAGTGCGGCCTACTGCAGTACTACATCCACGGACTTGCGTGTAAAGCCAGACCAGCTTCATAGATTGTGGTCGTTCAGTCAATTTCTTTAAAAAAAACTGTGTTCGCTAGATACCTAATCGTACATCTGTACGTCTTGATATTTAGATACGTTTTTGTTTTTCAATCAGTTTACTGATACAGTTTTCTAATTGAGGCTATCATGCTTCCTCCCATCTTTTCCATGCCCAGACCCAAGCGCACCCTCTATAGCAAGAAGTATGGAGTTGATCTGATCAGGTACACACATGCAGCCAACACCGTGGTCTACAGCTCCAATAAAATTGATGGTATGTTAGTTTACGAAGTAACAGCTGATTGTTATATGTGTCGACTTGGATGCCCGGGCAGCTTAGTGTGACGCTGGACATATTACGTGCGTGTGTAAAATGCTTGTCCAGGGGTTGTGCATACGGAGTTCTCTTCAGACGATGACCGCATGGACGTCTACCAGAGACTAGCCCGCTGCACACCTTGGTCTGAGGTAGTTGTTTGTACAGTTTGAGGGTCTGCGATTCAGCCCGATTCAGGAGCTAACTGTACAAGCCACTGCCTTGCCCAGGGTGGTGCCTCTTCAGCCCTCCTGCTCCGTCACATCCAGGACCCGGAGCTCTTTATGCCATGCTAACTGTATTCCGTCTCATTTTTAGGAACGTTGCTGCATCTAGTCAGTTCCCTTGCTATTATGTTCATTTCAGACACAATCCGGTACCTCTCCCTTCACGACAACAAGTACATTCGCTACTTCCCCGGACACAACAAAAGGTGAATGGGCAAGGGAAACCCAATGGAATATTATCTCCTAAGTTGAACGTATAGATATTAAGACTCTTAATTATACACGAATGGTTATTTCGAATGACATTTTCTATTTATTCAGAGTGGTGGCTCTTTCGATGTCGCCTGTGGACGACACATTTATATCCGGATCGTTGGATAAAACGATTCGGCTTTGGGATCTGCGGTCTCCAAACTGCCAGGTTGGTCTCCTCGCTCCTTCAGCGTCTCGTTAAATGAATGTTGAACTCCAGCTGGGCCGACGCGTTGACAGCGCCCGTCTCTTTATCCGACCGTTAGGGCCTGATGCACCTGCAGGGGAAGCCTGTCTGCTCCTTTGACCCCGAGGGGCTCATCTTTGCTGCAGGAGTCAACTCAGAGATGGTCAAGCTGTACGACCTGCGGTCTTTTGACAAGGTCGGTCGTTCAAAATAGATTTACAGTTGGTAAGGTTCGTCGATTTTTATTTTAAACTGTCGGAAGAAAATGTCGTCCTTGGTTTTAAGGTGAGCTTCCCCCCCCACCCCTTCTTCTTCTTCTTCAGGGACCGTTTGCGACCTTCAAGCTACAGTACGACCGGACATGCGAATGGACGGGACTCAAGTTCAGCAACGATGGGAAACTCATCTTGATCTCCACCAACGGGGGAGCTCTGAGGCTGCTGGACGCCTTTAAGGGCGCAGTGCTGCATTCCTTTGGGGTGAGGGATCGTTGGTGTGCGCAGATACTCAAAACGTTGACAAGCACCGTTGGATATGCACAATATGTAAACGCGCATAGCTAGCATACGTCGGAAGCTAAAATAGGCTTTAAGAAAACATGTCTTTGGTGAGGGGATATTGGCGTGTGACGCAGGGAGGAGTGCAGGCATGATGACATCAAGATGGTCTTGATTTTCTTTTTTTTTCCTCAGGGCTACAACAACAGCAAATGCGTAACACTGGAAGCCTCCTTCACCCCCGATTCTCAGTTCATCATGATAGGTAAGCGTTCAAGACACCAGCGTGCTCTGGCGGCTGCTTAGAAAGGCACCACAACAGCTTCCTTTATTGGTCACAGGACGTTTGGTCATCTTTAAATAAGAAAGAACAATGAGTTGTTGAAGCTAAGGAAGTTTGAATGCTTGTCGACAAGGAGACAAGTCTGATTGCGGTTACCAAGTTGTCTAAAGTCTTGGTCTCCAACTCAAATCGTTTCCACTGTCGTTGGCACAAACAATTCTCAGTAGTCGTTGGTTCATTTAGAACAGGCAGTTCTCAAAACAAGTTCTGTGTTTGAAGTTCTTCAGTCAGGATAGTCATTTGACCCAAGACTAACTCCCCCAACATTCCAGTCGAGTGATAAGCACCCTCCTAAATCTACAGGGGGGCATATGCAGCCCCACCTGGCCAGATGTCCCTTTATGAGGGGTCACTATCCGTAAGATAACGAACTCCCCTACAACAGGCAGACCCCTCAACTGATCAAATAACTCATCTGGAGACAGAAAGCTTACCTCTCCCTGATGGAAGTAAGACTCTGCTGTTGAGAACACTATTGTTTTCTACAGAATCAGGGTTACATCCTAAATGTAATTAACAGTCAACTAGACCTGCTGATGGCTTGCTGTGTGCTCGTTCTGTAACAGGGTCTGAGGACGGAAAGATCCACGTGTGGAATGCAGAGAGCGGGATGAAAGTGGCCCTGCTGGATGGCAAACACACAGGGCCCGTCACCTGCCTACAGTTCAACCCCAAATTTATGACTTTCGCCAGTGCCTGTTCCAACATGGTGAGACACTCCTTTCATAGCAGATCTTTTGGCTTGTTTTATATACGCATCATATCCCATGTTGAAATAAATGGTGACCAATAATGAGAATTGTTGTTCCTCCTCCTTAGGCCTTCTGGCTCCCCACTATTGATGACTAGCGAGAGCTTTGAAGAGGGGCACTCTGGGAAGGCACAAAGTAACACCCAGCCATTGACCACAGTGGCCACTGAAGTTAATGTAAATATTTAGAGTATTGTAATCATTTGTCTGATTTTGGTGTCTTTTTATACCTGTGTATAATATTGAAAATTTTCATTTTCTAAGAAGTGTCTGTATTATTATTTTTTACCCCAAGTTGATCACAAGTGTGTCATCAATTAAAATGCAATAATTTCTATAAATAAAAACCTGTTTTTTAAAAGATTGACTTGAAGTCCTGTACTGTTCAACAAGCATTCATATTGTCACAACCAAAGTCGATTGGCCTGAATGACCGCAATCTGACAAGTAGACTGTTCCTAGAACCTTGCAGTAAAACACACTTAACAACTGACCCCAATGAGTCATGGGTGAGGGTCCAGGGCACAGGTGAGGAGATGTTAGCCTTTCAATTCTTTCGTGTTTCTGAAGCTGGTCCCCTTTCCTGTGGGGTGGGGGGTTGGGGAGCTAGGTACCCGAGGCAGCTAAATTTGGGAGAGAAGGGATCATGTTCCCTCCAGCCGCATACGATCTTGCCCTAGTTACGAGAGCCGTGTCCCCTCATGCTGTCACACGTTTAGAGAGCTCACACTCACTCAGCGATACGCTCTCTCAGATCAGCGCTGACTTCCACCGGTGGTGTCAAGAGCTTCATTGGTTACCCTCCTTCTGCCTCTACCCGACCGGGCTGAGTCTCTGGGCCTGAGCTTGGGCCTGCTTCCTCAATCCCTTCTGGGAACGTTTCTTTCGTTTTTTCTTGAACCTCAGTAGAGAACACAACAGGTGGGATAAGACCCCCTTTCCTCCCCAGCTGAGCCGCCATGTTTCTGGTTCTTGTGGTGACGGCGGAACTGAGAGAGTTCCTGGCCCGGGCGAGAGGTGGAGCGGTGCGTCTTATCCAGGTGCGGATCCAAGATGGTGAGTGATGATGGCCGGAGAGACAAGCCCTGTTAGAAAAAGGATGGACTGATGTGTTTTGATTATCCATGATACTAAAAACAAGCTGGAGTTATTCTACAAATAGTATTTGTGTCATGTCAGATTGTGATGAAAGCGTATTTGACGTGCGTGGGGGAACAATTCATGACATTTGACCTTTTCGCTATGACTGTTCGTGATGATTGTTTGGCATAGAGATGTCATATGAGTTGTGTGCTTTGACAGAAAACACAGATTTCACAATGTGTTGAGTAACTTCTGGATCTGGTCAGATGATGTTTGATCATGCTCAGCTTTCTGGCTGTTTACAGCTATTGCATGATAAACACTTTAATGGCCAAATGTGTTTAATACTGTGACAAGTATGTGGATCCTATGGCACAGTATTCCACAAATGTCTACAGACTAAACAGTTACAGCTGTTGGAAACGATTGGGTAAGTCAACTGTTCATCATGTGAAAACAGCACAGCAGTCAGGCCTTGTGCCAGTTTATGTATCACAAGGCACCAGGAAAACAATTGGGCAAGAGGTTGGCTTCCAAGTGCTTGGGCCACATACATCTTCTAAAACAAAGTGTATCAGTATGTTTACATCCTGTTTGTGTGCTCTGACTGACATTGTGTCTAGTCACACGGGGACATGAGACACCTGACAGATTCAGTCTACGCCAATCTAGGTTTTCCTCATGAAGTGAGAGGGCTGTCTGTCACCAGGAAGGTTTATAGGTCAACATTCTCCAACACTTTGAAGTAAAACCCGCAGTGCATTCGGTTGATGTACGGTCTGGCTTTTATGGAGTTGTAACGTGATGTAGACCTCCGTGGACGTTATGTCTCGCTGTTCAGTTATAGTTGCATGCCAGTGTTGAAAGAGAAACAGGATAGGATACTATTTCATCACCGTTACATGATTTGCTGGCTTGATGTGTCACCGCAATTCTAAGACCTCATTGGCTACTTTCATAGACCATGTGTTCCCAGTTAGTTTGGTCACCTTGGCAACAAGTTTCTCATGCCAGTGGAGGAGGAGGAGGAGGAGGGGGGGGTGAAGCGTCGTTTCGCCTCTAACAATATGACAACCAAAGAATCCAAGCAGGGTTGGGATGAGGGTTGAAATGTGTGAGGGTGATTGAGAGATAGAGAGAGAGAATGGCTGATGGAAAGTATGTGTCTGTGCTGAGAGTTGGAATGTGTTGGGGGGGACCAGAATAGCATCTGCTGTCAGGAAATCCCCTACACACACCCCAAGGACACAGAAGTGGAGGTTTGTGAATGCATTTCATGATATCTGCACACATGTCTGCTTATAGACAAAATGGACACGTGGAATTGCAGCTAAGAGGAATGATCGTCTTTTTTTAACAACAACCATATGTTGTACATAGCAGACAGATTTGACCTCAAGTCGGGTTCGCAGGTTGAAGTTCCTGTAATACTGACAGTAGCCTTGAATAACATCTGAAATCATTTTTGAGTTCCTTTCTGTCCTTTGTTTACTGATTCAATAGACACAATTATATAATCAAATCAATTCTGGGTTATTTAGCTTTTATTATCATTTTCAAATGTCATTATCACTTTAAAAGATGCTGACAATCCCTTCATCTTTGGAATGGGCAATTAGATGACAGGGTGATGGACTTGATAAATAAGACGTTTAAATGCCGAAGCTCATTTCAGACGACTGTTGACAGTGAGCATGAGAGAGAGTGAAAGACGAGGGGGGACGTGCATGAAGTAAGAGACCAAAGATAACAGATATCACAGTGAAAACGACAGAAAAGGGTTCAACTACAGCAGCCTTGGGTTGTTACACAAAACCTTTTTTTTCTTTGATTGTGGTGTACTTGTATACTTGAAAGCAGTGCGAAGCGAATCTCATGGGCAAGGTATGTGATGAGCAGCGCTCCGTCTTTCAGAGCAGCTGGTTCTGGGGGCATACAGAGAGCCGTCACAGAGCTGGGACCAGGACTATGACCACTTCCTGCTTCCTCTCCTGGATGACCAGGAGCCCTGCTACATCATGTACCGCCTCGACTCCCAGAATGCACAGGGCTATGAGTGGATCTTCATCTCATGGTCTCCGGACCAGTCCCCAGTACGTCACCACAAAGAAAAGAAAGCAAGTCTGTCGCACAGGTCACATGATGTCTCATCCAGCTTACTGTGCTCCTTACAGGTGAGACAGAAGATGTTGTACGCTGCCACCCGAGCCACCGTGAAGAAAGAGTTCGGGGGCGGCCATGTTAAAGACGAGATGTTTGGCACTGTGGAGGTCAGCACCGTCTTGCGAAGACACTTCAGTTGAAAAGCCACGGCATCGTTAACACGCCGTCTAATAAATCACCAGATGTTCTCCCTTGCAAGCTGTTTGGATGCATTTTCTAAATTGCTTCCCATTTGCCGCCATCACTAGGAGGACGTCTGCCTGCAAGGCTATCAGCGCCATGTGTCCTCGTGCTCTGGGCCAGCACCACTCACAGTAGCAGAACAAGAGCTCCAGCGGATCAAAATCACAGAGGTGAGAGGACAAGACTCGGGTCTGATGGAACAGAACAAAGCCTTTGTGCCTTGTGTATTTGTTTTATATCCTTCAGCCAGTGGTGAGGGCTGCTTTGATTCAGTCCTTAACTCTCTGCTGTTGTTGCTTTTCCAGGGCCGTGTGAAGCAGGTGAGAAGCTACGCACGCGTGTTTTCGTGACCTCTGACGAACTGATGAAGAATTCCCCCCAAATATGGATCATATATGATGGCGTGGGTCCATTATCATCTCCTCTCTGCAATCAGTCTCATCTGTGTGTGTGTGTGTGTGTTTATTCTGCCCCCTGCAGGTGAAAACAGAGATCACAGTGGAGAGCATGCACCAGACTATGCAAGGCCTTTCTTTCCCCTTACAGGAGGAGGCCAAAAAAGCTCTTCGCCAACTTGCCCAAAAACGCATCAACTACATCCAACTGGTGAGTGAAAGACACTCGTACATAAAGCTGCACACTGATCTGGGTACCAACACAACTCACTCTAGCTCTTGAAAGTGTCCTTTTTGAACAGGTTGTATTTTTGGACACGTATTCAGAATCTTGTTGCATTGTTTCATAATACAGATGGCAGATGACGTTATCACTGCAGTTATTATCTAGTCTGGGGAATTATGAAATGTTATCATCTTTGAGCTCATGGACTATGTTTTGGTTCCAGAGGTTGGACACGGAGAAGGAGACGATTGAGCTGGTCCACTACAACCCCACAGAAACATGCGATCTTCCCTGCAGGGTTCCCACTGACACACCTCGATACCACTTCTTCCTCTATAAACACTCCCACGAAGGCGACTATCTGGACTCTGTTGGTTGGTCACTCTTATTTCAGTGACTCAAAACAATTAATATGTATCGAAGGTTGGAAAGTGTACGATTTTAAGCAGAATATTTAAGCTGCAGCATGCTCCTAACTATTTTTTTCGACCTTTCTTTCTAATCCAGTCTGAGTGGGGAGGGCCTGGGGATATGCATTGATAGATTAGTGAGAACGTGGGAATTTGTTTATTATATTGTTACTGACGAGTCGCTGATTTTAAAAGTAACCATGCTTTTGGTTACAGCTGCCCCTTTCAGATGCAACTGAAATATGCATTAATTGTTAGATTGAATATACACTGTGTAATTGTTTTATTCTATATTGAATATGATTTCACTGAACATAATATGCCTCTCTCCAGTGTTCATATACTCCATGCCAGGCTACAGCTGTAGCATTAAGGAGCGGATGCTGTACTCCAGCTGTAAAAGTCGATTGCTGGAAGAGGTGGAAAAGGACTACCACTTGGAGGTCGTTAAAAAGGTTAGCAGCAGAAACAACGGCCTGTTTCTAAAGTTCTGGGACTGCCTCAAAATTACATCTCTTTGTGTGTTTACACTTTGTCGTTATATTTGGTTCAGTTGGAGATTGACAACGGCGATGAGCTGACAGAGGAATTTCTGTACGAAGAAGTCCACCCTAAACAGCATGCTTTTAAACAAGCGTTCGCCAAGCCTCGTGGCCCGGCCGGGAAACGAGGGAATAAACGCCTGATCAAAGGAGCCGGAGAAAGCAGGCTGGATAGCTAGAACATGTATTTTCTAGTTTTATCAAGTCTCCTCCTTTCTCCTCTTTAAATAGTTCTGCTCTCTTAGTTCTCACGGGAAGAAGTGGAAAACAAAAGGGGATTCGTCTTGTCCTTTGTATTTCAACATCATTTCTTTCTTTTTAAAGTTGGAAATAAAAAGTTTGGGACATGATATTTAAATATCTGAATAAGACTATTTTACCATTACTAATGTATCCAACGTTCAACCCTACCGTCCATGTTTTCATTGCCAGAAGTCTATGTATACAAACGATATGGCGTAGAAGGATGTAAATTAATGAATGCTCATTCCCGGAGTGTTCTTTCAATATTATTAGTTCAGAGTATAACGAAACGATTTTTTGAATGGCCTTTAGGGTATGCACACACGGATGACATCAACTTTACAGAATGTGCTGTTGTATGTTATTTATACATAATAGGTTTAGATTCCCCAGACAAACAATAACAGAAAGTAAAGTAAATATTGCTACTTGTATGTGAGAGACAAAAACCAATAATGAAATAACGAGATCGTTGCCTGTAAATGTGAAATTAATCATTTAGGATGTTGTTTGGTACTTCTATTCATTATAATCATAATATTTACTTCTGTGTCACATAAATTGCATTCGATATGTGATTCCCTCCTATGTATGTCTCTCATCTCCTCAATATATTTGTATAAAATACAAGTGATACTTATTAGGAAAGAAATTCCAAATAAACTTTTTTTTTCTGTATGCGTGTGATTCTTTTGTGTGTCCGGGCGCGCGTGGTCACTGGATAAAAAAACCCCAGGTCGCAACAAATAGTAGGTGGCCTACATACCATCATATCTGGATACATGGATACGTGTAATCCATACACGGATTATCCATAGGGACTATAGGTCTATGAACAAAACAGAGTACATGTGTATACCTTTATAATAAAATTATATATATATATATATTCTATATATTATATATATATAATATAGAAATATATACATATAATATATATATATATATATAATATATATATATAGAAATATATATATAATATAAATCGAATCAATTTAGAGGTCTAAAAAATTGTTTAAAAGTGTACGTGACACACGCGGTCCGAGTGTATTTCTGTTTTTTCAAGATTAGCTGAAAGCACAGTTTTTTACTCTAGGCCTACTTCGAAATCAACTCCAATATGTATTACGAGAAATAGCCCATTCGCTTCCCATTGTCTTGGCTAGGCACTGAATTCTCCGAACAGGAGGGTAGGCAAAGGTTCCAAGTGGGCGGAGATGAACTCACAATCATTCCTGGAAAGTGAATGAGAGGAAGACTCGATGCCTTTCCTGGTACCGCCGCTCCAAAGAAAACTAGACGTAGAGCCCCGTTGCAGTTTACCGACGTATCATGACCGATTCACAAGGAAAAACTCCTCATTGCAATATGGGCTACTTGGAAGTATAATTTGTGTTTGTGCATGTATACGGCTTTTAACCTCAGCAACACAGTGATCGCGCGGCGGCAGTTTGGCTGACGTCAGAGGCTCTGCTGTACAGTTCTTAGAATAGAATTCTTGGAATTGGTGATTTTTATAAGCCAAACCCTCACAGTGTCCTTCACACATTTGGATCTCACTCTGGAGACAACACAGTTCGAACTGCCGCTTAAGATTCCACTAATATGAATGATATATTTACTCCTATATTGTAGCCAACATTTCAGAAGCTTCAACAAACGTTTCTATTGGAAATACTAAAGGTGGATTTCGTGTTAGGACAAACAGCCTTATTCAATTATTCGCTCTTTCAGTTTTGGCAGTTCTTTTGGCACAAGATATATACAAAATAAGAACATGATTCTTTGCGTTCAAAGGTAGGTTGACTTTTTTTTGTCACTATACTTTTTATAATACATCTACAAATGCTTACAATTGGTACGATATTGTATCACCATTCCTTGTTACTATATATAAATAAGTATATACGACTGACTGTGGCCTCTTCCATGTTGGCTTCACAAATACAGAAAATAAGTTTTGAGATTAATCTGGATTTATTCATTTCATCATACGGTAGGTTGGCTCAGTAGTCATGCTTTTCCTCTCGTTTCCAGCCCCAGAGCTCTGCCGCATACTGTCACGGAGTCGCCTCTAGACATGCGGACATCGATGGTTCCCTCTCCCCACTGTATCTCTCCACTATGGGACCCCACAAAGGACCTCCATGCAATCGCCAGTAACTTCTATTACCTGGACAACTCAGGTAATACCCCGCTTTTAAGACTAATTCCGCAAGCAGCGGCGCCGCTGTTTAAAAAGGAATAACTATGTTTACCCAAGCTTGTAATTCAGTGATCTGATTTGAAACTAGCTGCACTACTCAAGATTTAAGAAATAAATCCTGAGGGTTAGATTAAAGCAGGATAATCTGGGTTAATGTAATGGCACAATGAGCATTCTGACCTTTCTCCTAGGGTGGTACTGGGGGTCCATCACAGCAGCCCAGGCTCACGCTGCCCTACAGGGAGCCTCCGAGGGAGCCTTCCTCGTCCGGGACAGCAGCCATCCCATGTATATGCTGACCCTGTCTGTCAGAACTGCACGTGGACCCACCAGCGTAAGAATCCAGTACAGCAGTGCCCGTTTCCTCCTGGACTCCAGCTCACCAGCTAGGCCTTGCCTTCTTTCCTTCCCTGACGTGCCCAGCCTGGTCCAGCACTACATGGGACCAGGAAGGAAGGTAGAAGAGAGGGAGCTGGAGGAGGCTCCCACCAAGGCCTCCCAACAGCTGCTCCAGGAGTACACGGTGGTGCTCAAGCTAAAGAAGGCTGTGCACAAACCCCAGGCCTTCCCCTCCCTCCAGCACCTGACTCGACTAGCCATCAACAAACACACTGACTGTCCCTCTCAACTGCCGCTGCCAAGACCCTTGACACGCTACCTGCAAGACTACCCATTCCAGGTATGACAACCTCAGCTCCCATCCTACGGAGGACTGAGCTGAATCGCCGCTCTCATCCAGAAGAACCGGCCAAAGGGTTTCCTTGACACGAGGAAGCCCAGGGCAGTGCTCGCCCATAGTCTCTGCTGATGTGATGTCAAGTGACTTGAAACAATCTTTCCCAGGAAAGAATATCCCAATTTGGGATTTTTTTTCTCCCCCCCTCACAAAGGACAATAGGGGTGTCACATACCCTTGCAGGAGAAGGGTTATAAAGCACAACTCTGTACTGTAGAGTATACTTATTTTTATGAAGGAAAGGAAATCTGTGTAGATTTGCCTCCCTTTATATGCTGCGGGTATACCATTTTTCTTAATAGAGCTGTGAATTGGAAAATAAAATGTATTTTTATTGTTTTAATGATGTGTCAATAAACGTTGCATTTTTATGTTCAAAGTTAAAAGCTTTCGTATTAAAAAGATTACACTTAAGTGGTAATGCTGTACCAAATGTGCTGTTGTGCTTTAGTAGGTCGTATGGAAATTCATAAGCAGTCAACAAACGAATCGCTAGAGCAAAAGTGCTTATCACATTCCTTATTGCACAACTTCAGCAAACCTTTGAAACAAAAACCTCCCTTTTGACTCAAGTTTGTGCAATTTTGTTTTTTTATAAAGGACCATAGGCATCATTGAATTTGTTTTTGTTGAGTGAGCAATCGGTATCTATGTCTGGAAGTCAACAAGCGATAGGAGAGCAATTCATCAGCGGATTCGCAGAACTACTGCACGCTTTCTGGGGGGCTGAGATTCTGAGAGCGAGGGTTCTAAGAAAAGCTTTGGTAATTACCCTCTGCCTAGTGCTTGTATTGCTGCTATCTTTCAGTCATTGCTACACAGACACATAACAAAACGACTCGACTGGGAACATCTTAATGCGTTCACAAGGCATATATACAACATTTAGGAATAAGCCCCATTCCTGTGTCTATGTATGTGTGTCGGTCGGACATTGGAAATGAAGGCAGTTGTCGTCTGGCTTGATGCCAGCGTAACAGGATCCGAATCTCAGTCTCTCGACTCTGCTCCTTCCTCAGTCCAGCGCTAAACCCTACTTCTTTTGTAAGATGCAAAATCTTGGCCTTAGAAACAGACGAGAGAGAGAGAGAGAGGGAGAGAGAGAGAGAGAGAGACTTGAATTAGACTCAAGTACAACAGGTGAACATCCACATCCCCATTCACATCCTGGGCTAGCCAGTGACTCATGGCCACACCTGTGTTCTAATTAATCACCGTGGTGACAATCCTTTGTCCTGACTTGTTATGTGGCTTAACTATAGCAATGACTCCTTTCTTACCTGTTGGTGATGTCAAGTTGTGTGCTCACATACTGCAGCCCGTGAACGTTCTCCTCGACCCATCGCTCGATGAGCGCTGGGTGCCGTGGGTCTACCTCCAAGTACACACGCCTGCAAGAAATATCATGCTGAACATACTATTTCACAACCTCAATATCATCCCTCTTTATTATTGACTGGAGCAAAGATTCCGAAAAATGCATTTTTACAGCTTTGAGCCTCTGCAGTCTTGCACAGTTACATGCAGACCTTTGGAGAGACGTACATGCTTGTTCATGGTGACCTCAACTGTCGTGTGTAAACATAAAAACCTCACCCATGCGTTGACAGGAGTTTAGGAGCTAGAGATAAGATCTGTCGGATCACCTGCATCCCATCTCTCCCTCCATCCAGAGCAGCAGGATCCTCAAACCTGAGGGACAGGAAATGGTCATAACGATCAGGCCTCTCCATCCACAAAGCGCACTCGGACATGGAGCTGACAGACGCACAAATGTGCAACTTTTACCTGAGGATTTCCGGTTCGAGTGATGTCATATCCTCTGAGAACAGATAAGGCGGATTGCTGATCAAAGCTGAGACGGGCCGGCACAGGTTTACGACAGCATCACCGTCTGGAACAGCATTCGCTCTGTCGTCATCATCAGTCAGCGTTCCTTTGTCCCACTGTCCAACCATCTCAACCGTTCTCAAAAGACCGATTGTCGTCGTTTTGATTGAACTCACCCTTCATAACATCCATACGACGAACCTCAAGTCGATCGCTTAGGCCCAAACTGCAACGTACAACAAACCTGAATAACCCGCCATACATCAACACTTGACAAATTGCTCTATTATCTTGGTAACAACCGACAGTTGGATATGTGAATGCCAGATTCCACGTAATATGTCAGTGTTTCCAAGAGTTCAGTGGAGAGATGAGGTCAAATGTATTCATGTTGTGTCAAGGATGTGTTCGCCGTTACCAGTGTGCGTTCTCTCGCGTCAAGCTCACCGCATCCTGGCTCTGATCCAAAGCAAATGCTCTGACCTGATAACGAGGGCTTATTGTCAAGGTGAACTCAGTAAAACAATATCACTAGATCGATGCATCAACGAAGGGCAAAACAAAACACCTGCGGAAGACTCTTCAGTAGACTGAGGGAAATGGCACCAGAACCACAGCCCACTTCAAGGCACCGCCAACCAGCCTCCCCGCTGACTCCGCTCATATGACCCTTCTGGAAATCGGCAAGTACCAGGCCAACCAGCTCCTGCACAAGCACAGCCCCCCAGGAAACTAGTCATGTCTGTGGATGATTAGGTGCATTTATCTGAAGCGTCTGAAAGTTGATCTCATTCACCTCGGTTTCCGGTCTGGGGATAAACACAGGGGGCCTCATCTTCAATGTCAGATCTCTGAAGTCCCATTCTTCAATTACATACTGAACTGGCATCCTGTAAACAAAACACGACTGCTATGCGGTTGCAACGCAAAACCACTGAACATACATCCTTGAAAACGTTAAGAACTAGCGCGCGACAATCTCTGCATGTACCTGGTAAGCCGTTTGTGGCAGAGATCCCATATTTGTTCTGTTTGTTCCTGTGTCAGGAACTCAGTCTGCCTGTCCTGTCCAAGCCTTTCCAGCTTTAATTAGCAAGGAAGGAACAGGGTCAGGTAGCCCCTGGAAGTGATGTCTTTATTATGCTCTAATATGTAGCAGCTGAAGCATGAAAGCTTGAAAGCATTGTGTACTTGAGCAAGCGGCACTCACGGTTTTAGCACCAAGCAGATGCGAGATGATGTGCTGGCTAGAGAGCCGTGGCTCTGACACATTTCTCTGTTCAAACGTCTCGGTCCATAAATCCACAGCTTGGAGCACAGTGAGTCTGTTGGCTTTTGGTAAGGCTGGGGCATTTTCTGGGAGGCAGGTGGACAATCCCTAAAGAATAGTGGGGTGAAATATTCAGGGTCAAAAGCTGACTTCATGTTAGTGTTACAGTTTTTAACAGCCATACTGCTACAAACCCCACAAGCCAATTAATGGGAAGCATGTGTAGTACCGTAATGCCATTTGGTATTTACCTTAAGCCAGCTCCTTTTGCTGTTAAAGCGTCTACAAACATAGTTTAACGGCTTTCTAATCCACATGACCTTTGGATCAGTTAATGTTGAACAAATATCATAAATGCCCACTGTACAAGTTAATCTCTTTAGTTGGTTAATGTAGGGCATGCTTGAGCGACATTGCTGTTTCAGAGTATGCCTGTTTCTTCCATTTCGATTAGACGATTGCATCCAAATCAAATGGGCATTCATCGCCACCTATTGGACAGGAGTATGTGGCCAGTCAGTGCAAACCTCACCGGGACTGATAGAGATGTGTGAGCGCAAGCTTTCGTTGTTACGTCACGTTTTCAGAATAAAGGTCAGCTCAATCATTTCAGCGTTAGATTTTAAACCAGCGTACAAACATGCAAGTATAAATACATATGTATACAATGTCTGCTGTGAGTGGATTAATATACAAATGATCTTCTAAAAAGTGAAGCTTTCTAGCCTCAACTCCAGATTTATCTGATGACATAGACTCAACTGTGAGTAGCGTATCTGAATAGTAAACTATTGCGCAGACATTTGTTGTAGGGTGTTGCCGAACAAGACCATATTTTGATTCTTGAGCGCTATCGAGCTAGCTGCATAGCATACTACTACATACACATAAACACATATACATTATATGTTTGTGAAAGAAAGAGGTCATGAGAATGAGTAGTAGAATTGAGTGTATCTTTTTCAGTGAGTTTCATCCTACTCTGGGCCCAAAGATTACCTATCAGGTATGTTACCGTACACACCATAACACTTTGTTGCAAACATTGCAAACATGTCCATTACGCTTAGTCCGCTATGTCATCAAATTACTTGATATTTCTGCAGGTTCCAGAGGATTATATCTCACGTGAGCTCTTTGACACAGTGCAAGTGTACATCATAACCAAACCAGAACTTCAGAACAAACTCATCACTGTGTAAGTCAGTTTGCCACGTCTGTTTCTTTTAACTCAGGTTGCCGGACTTAGTGCATGGTTTTGTTGCTAACCCACTATTGTGCTTCTCTGTTACTGCAATGCAGAACGGCCATGGAGAAAAAGTTGATCGGTTGTCCGGTGTGCATCGAGCATAAAAAGTATAGCCGCAACGCTCTTCTCTTCAATTTAGGACTAGTGTGCGATGCCCAAACCAAGACGTGTGCCCTCGAACCAATTGTCAAGAAGCTGTCTGCTTATCTCACAACTCTGGAGGTATGGTGAGAACACACCCTCAAACGGTTGTAGACTAACGTTGATAATTACAAGGTCACTACAACATCTCTTGGGTCACGCAGCTGGAAAGTGGATTCATCTCTAACGAGGAGAGCAAACAAAAACTTCTGCCGATCATGTCCACCTTGTTGGAAGAGCTCAACGCCACAGGAGCCTGCACTTTACCAATAGGTTTGTGTTTGGCTCTACACCAGGGATGTCAAACTCCGGTCCTCGAGTGCCGCTGCCCTGAAGGTTTTCGGTGTTTCCCTGCTCCAGCACACCCGATTCTAATGATTGAGTTGTTATCAAGCTCTGTGGAAGCCTGATAACGACCCATCATTAGAATCAGGTGTGCTGGAGAAGGGAAACACCGAAAACCCTCAGGACAGCGGCCCTCGAGGACCAGGATTGGAGACCCCTGCTCTACACAGATACACCTAACAACCCAGCATCCAACGCTGGTCTCTCACTCGCCCACTCTCTCTCCCTGACGCAGATGAGTCAAACACCATCCACCTGAAGCTGATCGAGCAGCGGAGGGATCCTCTGGTTGTCCAGGAATACGACGTCCCCGTCTTCACCCAGTGCAAAGACCACTTCATCAAGTCCCAGTGGGATCTCACCACTCAGCAGGTAACTCAGATAAGCACGTGGGAGAAGGACGGCACGGCACGCTGACGCGTCCCGTTCGATAACTGGGGGACGCCTTCTGTTTGGGCGTCTTCCAAAGTCTCTTCACGTTGGGAAAGAAAATCCTGGATTCAGCGTTTTTCCATTAAAGACGTTGTTGACCGGCGATCGTACTCAAGAGATGGTTTGATGTGACAGATCTTTGGTCGCAATGTCTTCCAGATCCTGGCCTACATCGATGGCTTCAGGCACATCCAGAAAATCTCCGCCGAGGCAGACGTCGAACTCAATCTTGTCCGCATCGCTGTGCAGAACCTGTTGTGAGTACATTGTTAACATTAGTTGTGTGTGTAAAGTGCATTTTGCTAGCACTGTCCTGTAACTCCAACAAGGACCCTGAGTCTTGTTTGTTTCACAGATATTACGGCGTCGTTACGCTGGTGTCCATCTTCCAGGTATTCAAACGCACAGCAACTTTATTACTTCTGTCTGCTCCACTCTCTGCCTGCCTGTCAGTGGGCCAGTCAGTTTGTGTCACAGTGTGATCTATCTCCCCAGTACTCCAACGTGTACTGCACAACACCTAAGGTCCAAAACCTCATCGACAACAAGACCATTCAGGAAGAGTGTCTGACCTACGTTACAAAGCAAGGTAAGCTGCTTCAGCGTGTTGTTGCTCGACCGAAGAGTTGGCCCCCAAAGCGGCTAAGGGTCTGTTTGAACGTCCTGGCCAGGTCAGAAGAGGGCCTGTTTGAGGGACGTGTTCCAGCTCTACTGCGGCCTCACCCCGGGGACCACAGTCCGGGATCTGTGCTCCCGTTACTCCCAGCAGCTGCAGAGAGTAGATGAGAGGCGAGTCGTCGTTCACCCTCTGGACGCTTGATCTATTACGCGCGTGTTTGTGATGAGACGTATTCAGACGGTATGATGTTGTGCCGTGTTCCTCAGGAGACTGATTCAGTTCGGGCTGATGAAGGCCCTCATCCGCCGGCTACAGAAGTACCCGGTGAAGGTGATACGCGACGAGAGGAGCCGGCCACCCCGCCTGTACACTGGTTGCCACAGTTACGACGAAATCTGCTGCAAAACAGGTGTGTCCGAAGGCGTCTGCGAGAACACCTTGTGTGGTTGTTTGTTGTCATGAGTACTTGATGAGGACGAATGATATACCTTTAGAAAGATCGATGCTATTTCAAGGTGTCTCATGCCATTGTTTCATCCTGTCTAGGGATGAGCTACAGAGAGCTGGATGAGCGTCTGGAGAATGACCCTAACATCATTGTTTGCTGGAAGTGATATACTTGGTGGAACAAGATTCTTTGTAGTTGTTCATTGTCCTTTCTTGTGATATATGTAAATATACGATTGAAAAGCATGTATTTAAAGCGTACAAATCCCAACAGCGATGACAAGCGTTTGTTTGACAAATCTGTATGCGAATGTCAAAATAAAAGTGAACGGTGCCGCTCATCTTACTTCCAAAGCCTGTGTACACGGAAGCGTCATTGTGCCCGCGCCTGGTTAGAAACCTAGCACGTGTTTGTCGTTGCTATGACAACTATAGGACTTGCTGCTTCACTGTGTCCCCTGTTTTTTTTATTTAGCAAAGCGATTCTGCAAATATAATATTGTAGTCTGCTATTTATAAACATGGAGACGTCTGTTCTTTTGTACGGGGAGGCAGAGGGATATGTTCAAAGTCTGAACATTTTTACTATCAAGGAGATGGGCTCTCCTAGGTAAGTTTAAGAACTAACAAGCTAGCCTAGCTCTAAGCATTGGTTGTGCTGGTTGGTAACGTCACAGTACAGTGCAGTACTGCCTGTAAGATAGTTTAACATAACTAGCTGCATATAGTTTAGTTTGATAGTTACTGTAGTTTCTGTGGTTACTGTGCTCTACTGTACTGATGCTAGAATGGCAGCAAATCACAATCGGCTGCAAAGCTTATGAGACTATCAAAATAGGCGAATGAGTCCTGATATTACTCACATCATTCTGTCTCTTGTAGTATTAGCCACCAACAAGCATTTCAAAGCGAGCGTCTTTTAATTCACAGGTGGTTTAAACAGCATGAGTATTTAGAGAAGCTCAACATGCAGGCTATTCTGAACGCATCGGCTGCACAAGAAGAGTTCATCAAGGAGCTACTTGTGTCACATGGGAAGGTCCAACGGCCTCTGTCATTTTGAACGTTTGACCCCAAACACTTTTAATGTCTTGGGAAGTAAGAGGTTTGTATAATGTATTTGTCTTTTTACCATGCAGATTCCCATTCTGGTCCATGAAATGATTCTTGTAGAGATCTGGAAGCAAAACATCCTTCCCATTCTATGTCAACTTCAGGATTTTAATCCGAAAAGCACATTTCCTCTTTACATGGTGGTGAGTTGAATAGTATGGAATGAGTCTTAGTGCTGCTAACCACACTCACTGGCTTCTACTGTTTAGTTTAGTTTGAACCCAGAAATCAACCTCTCTGTTTGTGCTGCCTCCTCTTGCCAGATTCACCATGAGGCTACGATCATAAATCTGCTGGAAACTGTCATGTTTCATAAGGTGAGGAATGAGATGTCCTTGTGTTTAAACCATGAACTTCAATCCCCTTAAAATGTGACTATTGTAGAAATTACAATTCCCAATAGTGTCACAATGAAATGGCAAATGTTCCATTGTTTCAGTAAATTATATTTCAGTAGATGAATATGGCATATCCAGACCACAGTCCTAAAGTGAATTTGTCCAAAAGGCCGAATAACTGTTTTGCTTCAGACAAGATTCTCAAACCTATCAAATAATAGGCATATCTCGTTTCATTCTATGTATAGATAGATTAAAAAAAATATATAAATACTGAATGTCACAACTTAAACTTTCTTGCGGCGAAACATAATTGACTGTCAACAAGGTGTCCAAAACTGAGAAACGCTGTGTGCGTTTCTGTGGTAACAGGATTCCTGTGAAGCAGCAGATGATTCTCTGCATGACCTGGTGGATTACTGTCACAGGAAACTGACCCTGCTTGTGGGTCGAACTTCCAGAGGGGAATGCCTGTCCCTGGACAAACAGACAGACGTGTCCTCTTTGAAGGTATGGTAAACTACGTACACATATTGTAAATGAACTTCACTGTGTACACTTCTGAATTTCTGCAGGTGAAGGAAATAACCCTCTCAAACCATGTCTTGTTTTCTTGAGCATCGACAACTTCTTTGGAATAGGAGGATACCCATTTTTGGGGGGGTTCTTTCTTTCCAGGAATTGCAGGAACAAAACACAGCTCTGGAGTTGGAGATCTCCTTCAAGGCTCTGTCTGTACTGCGCTACATCACTGACCATGCAGACAGGTACAGTAGGACCATCGCTTTGCTGTGAAGTTTTCCAAATCGTGTTTTCTTTTGAAAAATGGAAACATCCCGTTGAGAGTCCACTTGATGTGAGTTACCTCATAGTCTTACATTTCACCTACATAAGCCCTTTCAGCTCACGGACCAACATCCTAATATACTTTATGTTGAGTCACACTATCTATTTTGGGATGGGAAGTAGGACAGCGTATGCAAATTTCATGTGTTCTGTATTTTTCCAGTGTTGCCGTGATCAACAGGATGCTGTGTACCCACAATCTGCCCTGTCTGCTGGTACACATGGTTGAACACTGTCCCTGGAGTCGCTCCTCTTCAGGTTAGCCTCACAGGCACTACCGTCGCACACGACATAAAGCCACCAAACCAACCTAGAATCGCCTCTCGCTTCCCAAGCCACCATGTACAGTGCAAGCCCACTTCCTCAAAGACTCTGTGTTTTTTGTACTATCAGGCAACACTGAGAAGTACATTGATGGGAAGTGGCAGAAGATTCCACCCCAAGACCATCCGAAGATGACTAAGCTGGACGGACAGGTCTGGATCGCTCTGTACAATCTGTTGTTGAAGGAAGACTGTCAGAGGAAATATGACTTCAACAACTTCAACAAGAACCAGCTCCTTAAGGTACAGTGTTCAGTGCCTCTGGTTACCAGACCCTTCAGGGTCACCCGTGGGTTTTAAAAGTCATTTGCCAGCGGTGGACTGTAGTAGTATGACGCTTGTATGACAGTCTGAGCCTGTGCAACACGCTTATCCCTCTGATGAGCGAGTGTAGTCACATCCTCTCTGTCAGCCTTGAAACATGGACTCAGGAAGCCCGTGCTGTGCCAGATCATTGTTCTTCAGCAGATGATCTGATGTCAGCACTGATATGAAGACAGGGAGGCATCCAGGCTCGTGTTTTGACTGCACAGTTTCCTCTCTGTGATATTTTCATCGTTCTTGTTCTTGACTGTGAAGGAGTCTTGAAGCACCCTTAGTGTAACATGGCTCTAGTGTGCTTATCGCAAAGATATGAGCGTGTTGTCCTTCTGCTCGCTGAGTCATTGGACCGTACTTCCTTTTTCGATTCCAAATGTATTGAACGTAATGCAACTTGCAGGAGTCATGAACTGTCCTGTCATGTTCGTTTTCTACAGCTCCGAGGTTTCCTCACGGAGGTTTTGATCGACCAGCTGCCCAACTTGGTGGAGCTCCAGCGATTCCTGGGTCACCTGGGAGTTACAGACCCTGCTCCTCCTAAAAAAGACTTAGTGCTGGAACAGGTGGAGCCCTCACACACACACAAACATACACACGTGTACAAACAAAGGGGTCAGCCATGCCCCAAATCTCTTTACTGTACATCGAAAGACTGTTGTATTACCTTGCAGACCAATCAAATGAAAACAGCACCAAATATTCGCGTTATTTTTTATCCCCAAAAAATCCTAAATATAACCAAAAAAGGTCAGACCAAATTTGGTGTGTAAAATGTGCAGTAGTGATAGAGCGTACACACACACACACACACACATACACACACTGTGATGTATAAATAGCTAAATATTCCATGCTGTATTCCTTCGTACATGTTAAGATTGCTGAGATATGGAACAACATTATGCGTGACAATTCTGGGAAGTGGAAAGCCATTGCCAAGTATCAAGTGAAGGAAACATTCAACCCTTCGGAGAGTGTCCTGAGACAGCAAGCACAAAGGTACGGCTCATTACCATTGGGCCAAACTTACAGGAAGGGGAGGGCATGGAGGGGGGCAAGTACCAAGTTAGGTTACAAACTCTGGTCTCACGACAGCAATCTGGACAGAGGATTTGTGCAACACTAGTCACTTTCCCCTCATAATCAGATAAAATCCCTTTTCTGGGCTAGGTTGGCCCAGACGTATAACCTAGATGTCATGGAGACTATGCTTCCAGACAAGCCCAAATGTGGGGCCTGTGGGAAGGAGGCGGCGAAGAGATGCTCGCGTTGCCAAGGAGAATGGTACTGCCACAGGTACGACAGCAAATACAGTGTGTCTGATCTGGAGGCCTAATGTAGGTGCAGTTAAAGCATATGTGCTCCTGAAGCTGCCACAACAAGCAATATGATATTGATCTTATTGTAGCATTCTCTAGTGGTCTTTATTAACATTCCTAGACGTCTATGATGATCAGATCTTCTTCCCCCTCTTCAGAGAGTGTCAGGTGAAACACTGGCCCAAACACAAAGTAGCCTGCCAGCTAATGGCGGAGGGCTCAGAGAAGTGTCCGAGGGACCAGGACAGCCAAGCCCTCTAGACTGAGGTGTCCCTGAGACAGGCAGCTGAAGGTCTGGGTGGAAGCAGGAGAGAGAAGGAGAGGTCTTCGGTCTGTACATGGCCTTCCAGAATGGGACTGGGAGTGGGAGTGGGAATGGGAGTTTTTGTGATGATCAGGACTGTTTGGTAACCTCATGAAGCTGACAAGGTTCTGGTCTGCTAATTCAGTTTGGTTTGTTTTCTGAATGTGGAGGAATTGTAACTGACACTTCGTTTTTGAATGCACGTCTTTGCAAACGTGTCCTGTGTATTGGCATTCTTGCTAATATTCAAACCTGTTCAGTTCATTCTGAGAAGTAAAATTTTTGAGAGGCCTTTCTGGGAAAAAGTATAAATACCTCAGCTGTCAAATAGAGTTTGCATTGCTTTGATCTCAGATTTGAATACTGTTGGAATGTGTCCTACTTTACCAAATAAAATTGCCACGGTGATCGCCTTTATGGTGTCTGTCTTTTTGCACATTTGTCATGAATAAGATCTACAAGATCGTAAACAAGAGGATTTTGATCTACTATCATTCGTTTGTTGTATACCGGCTTAGTCGTAGTATGTCGTTAAAGATAATAACTTACCGTAATCAGCAGCAAATGGACAGATTGAGATAAATGCTTACAGATACAGGGGATTATGTCCCACAAGAAAGAGTGGGGAGGGTTCTGTTACACTGACACCCCTTCTGAACTGGGCTGGACTCAAAAGCACCCCCTATATGAAAAAATGCCGGATGTTAACAGTAGCCTATCGGCTGCTCTTCTCACTTTCTTCATGCTATTCAGTTTATTGTGACGATTTCCTAAATCAAGATGTGGCGAGTGGTAGAGTTACTGAATTTACTGTAAAACATACGCTACGTGTTTGTGGAACAAAGTGTTTCTTCTGTGTGGATAGCTGATGTATTGTTTCCAGAGATGAGCGCTATGCCGCACACCTCCGTTACCCGTTATAATGTCACTGGAAAGTTATTGGTTACATAGAGGAACTTCAGACGGGATGCGGCATCGGTCGTTGCAAGGATTGTAATACCCCATCTGGGTAAGTTATCCACGCTACAGCATTGTAATTTGACATAGGTCTAACTGGATGTGAATTTTAAGTTAATTATAAGAAGTTTCACTTCTTAGAAAAAAGTGTTTTGTTTTTCAAATTGGTTTGAAAGTTGCAACTCCTAGTTTTATACGTTAATGTAGGCCTACGTCAAGATGATGAGGAAACATTTCTTGAGAACTAACATCGTTGCTCTCTGTAGAAGCAACGACGCTTGACTCAATAAACACCGTTAGACCACACCGCTTGATTTAGGACGCACTTCATGAAAGAATGCATTGGTAGACCATGCTATAAATAATGGTGAAGCATGTCCTACAGGCGATATACACGTTTTTTTGTATCAAGCAGATTCAGAGAGAAGCTATGTTCGCAGCAACACATGAGATAAGTAAAGGACCGGCTGTCCTCACATTGATATCGTATGATATCCAATATCCGACAAGTGGGCCACCAGATGTTTTCATAAAGCGTCATGTATGTAGACTATGTACATTCTGTAGAGTTAAGCCTCCTTCATGAACAACAGCAGACAGTAGGCGACTATTAAGTCTATTGAAAGAAAATTCGTTGACGCTAAATCCATTGCTTGCAGGTGGGATCACTTGCAAAAGATGAGATAACTTGGGGAACCAAAATGTCTTGGGGGGAGTTTATTGAACTCCGTGAGCTGAGACTGAACAATGACAAGATAGAGCTTACGAGCTCCGAGGTTCCCCGCTCACCTCCTCGACTGGAAAGGACCAACGCCCTGCGGATAAGCCCGGGGAAGGTTCCAGAGCTGCTCAGCCGAGTGGGCATCATCCGACTACTGGGGGATAGCAGTGACCCGCGACTGCTGGAGGAGAGGGGAGAGGGGCATGACTTCCAGCCCTGCAGCAACACTCAACCCACCTGGTGTGACCTGTGTGGGGACTTCATCTGGGGCCTCTACAAACAGAGCCTGCGCTGTGCCAGTGAGTTCACCAGCACAGGATCCTTATAGTCCAATGTCCAGTCAGTGTCCTGTGTTTTGGGACAAAAACGTGTGTACATTTGTATTTACATGTTAAATAATGCGAAGGGCAGAGACAGGGAGAGGAGAAGACTTGGACTTTGGATTCAGTGGAATATTAAACCATGAAATGTAGTCTCGTCTAAGATAGGGTTTATATATTGCCTGTTCAGCCAAGCTTTGGCTCATTGTTAAATGGGCTTGTTGTGAGACTTTCTATTCATTGGACTCCGTATTCATTAGCCCTGAAAAGGCTTTGATTAGGAGTTTATGTAAAGGAGAACATTATCATTCCCAGCAGCACAGTATCAGCTGAGAACCGCTTGCTTGGACAACCTCTATAGTGTTGCTCTTCAGTACTTCACAGAAACATACGCTGTTTCAGCAGTTTGTTAGAACTGGGCCTCGGGAACAAACTATGCCAAGACTGGGTGCTCACCACACCACCGTCAGTGACCAATTCATTTGTTCCAGTTTTTAACATTCTTCATGAGATCAGATTTCATAGACCCGCCTGACTCAAGCGGTCCATGTTTATCTAGTTCATCCTTACACCCCTGGCTCAGACTTCAGTCAAATACAAAAAGCACATACTCTACATTGCCAAAAATGTTTGCTCGTCTGCCTTCAGAGGCACATGAATATGAGTGACATCCCATTCTTAAACCATAGGATGTCTGCTCACACTTTACAGCTACAACAGCTTCAACTCTTCTAGGGAGGCTTTCCATAAGGTTTCAGGGGGCCAAGCCTAAATCTCGAAAAACAACCACACTTCACGCTTGGCACAACGCAGTCAGACAAGTACCGTTGTCCTGGTAACCGCCAAACCCAGACTCATTCGTCAGATGGCTTGATGAAGAAGTGCGATTGGTCGCTCCAGAGAACCTGTCTCCACTGCTCTAGAGGGCAGCGGTGGCGTGCTCTACACCCCTGCATCCGCGGCTTGGCGTTGCGCTTGGTGACGTAGCGCAACGGCTTAAATGCGGCCGCTCAGCCATGGGAACCCATTCCATGAAGCTCTCCACGCGCTGTTTTTGAGCCAATCAGAAGATCGCATGAAGTTTGGGAGATCTGTCGCTGCTGACCCTGCAGAAAGTAGACGACCTCTGCACACTATGCCCCTCAGGAGACCCTGCTCTGATTTGACACGGCCAACCACTTTGTGGCTGAGCTGCCGTTGATCCCAATCACTTCCACTTTGTTCTTGTGTCACTGGCAGTTGATTGTGTAATGTTTGTTAGCAAGGACATCTTATGACGACTGATGACACAAGTGACATCCTACCAAGGTACATTGGTGGACTTCACTGAAGTTCCTGAGAGCGACCTGTTCTTTCGTAGAAGTCGTCTGCATAATCATTCCCAGCAGCAGAATGCAGCAGAGTTAGACGACTGCCGCTTGCTTGGAGAACCCAAACAGTGTTGCTCTTCGGCTATTCACCGAAATAAACATGGTTTCAGCAGTTTGATATAGTACAGCTGTGGCTATGGAAGTGATTGGAACACCCGAATTCAATTATTTGGATTGCTGAGTGGATACTTTTGGCAATGTAGTGTATGTACTGCATAGAAACATCCAGGATCTCAGATTGCATGTGAACCGCTCGGTCTGTCTGTCCGAAACTTCCTGTTTCTTAAGCCTGTAGTGATTATCCATGGCCAGTGGAGGACAGCAGACATTTACCATTTGTGTTCCCAAAATGGGCTCTTGCTTAATCATCTGTTGTAATAATCCATTGTTCTTCCAGTGTGTCATCCCGAACCAGGCCTAACATCACACATTGCACATGTTTTACCTCAACATTTCTTCTTGTTACAGATTGCAGATTCACATGTCACTACAGATGTCGAGCCCTTATCCAGTTAGACTGCAGCCTGGACCATGGCACTATAGTCGACCATACAAGTGTTGTGGAACATATAGAAACAGATACAAATGTGGTAAGAGCCTCATTGTTGCATTAATGTGTTTTGTTTTAAGGCCTCCGAAACTTCTATACAACTTCTATACTTCTATATATACAGGAAATATGGCAAATAATTGGTAAGTCTATTTGTTTGAGTCTGTGGTCTTATTGGATCTTTGACCTATTCAATATCCTATTTGAAACACGGATTCTGAGTTTTGGTGCCTGTCCTTCTTACAAAGTGGAATATCACGTGACTTTCCTCGTGTTATTTCTCTCGTTCTCACGTTAGGCAACGTGGGGGATGATGTCATTGAGGAAGGCATTTTCCTCTCAGTGGCCAATCATGGCAAGATGCACCGGTTTTGTATATTTTCTAAACTCACCAACCGCCTGGGTGGGGCGACAGGGGGGGAGGAAGAGAGGGACGTGGGCGGTGGTTAGAGCCCATCCTGTTCTCTAGTTCTAAAAGCTTACTTGTACAGCTGAAACGTGGTCAGTAAGAACAGGAAACGAACACACGAGAAAACAAACTTGCAAACGTAATTAGCAACGTTTTCAAAATAGCGAACTGCGTTGTAGTCACTACGATCTAATTTATAGCAGAGTCTGAACAAAAGCCATTCGGTACTGAAAACAAGCTGTCAAAAGTTTTACAGTGTGATAGGTGCCGCGAATTATATCGTTGAAACTTTTTTATCGGTTACAATGATAAAAGACCCAAAGAGCGTTTCCGATAAAACACCGTCTTTCGAGATGACGTGGGGCAGTTCTACCAGCAGCGGTTATTACAGTGAAGATGACTTCGATTCTGAGTTCGAGCAGTACTTCACCGCTCGAACATCGTTCGCTCGCAAACCCAAGAAAGAAAAGGTGAGAAAGTAGGCTATATCACTGATTTTTCAACTGTTAAAATCCTGTTCAAGTCCAGTGTTGTCTAACCGTAACCTGTTGGATGAGTCCATTGACTGAAAAGCACAACAGCTTGCAAACCAGTATCGTCAATGGTGTCGAAGTACTTCTGTAATCTCTTGTATTCAACCATCAATTAATTGTATGAGTTTAATGACGAGTTTAATGATGAGTATTCATACACTTGGACAGTAAAAGTCAAAAGCAATTGGTTGTCCTCCATAGCTTCAACATGAAGCATGATTACATTTATGTTTACGGACCCATACGCAATGACTAAGTTTAGCAACACCTTCCACCTACCATATCAGTACAATGTTCATCCCTACAGTTAATAACTTAATTATTAGTTTGATGTTAGTCACGCGGTGGCGTCCACGCATGAACAGAATGACTGGTGCAGAAGATGGGGGTCATTGCTCAAGTAGATCATGTTTCCATCTGCCTACAGTGTCTTAGTCACACTTATTGAGCAATGAAGCCAAAAACCGACGTGATTACTCATACGCTTCAGTTGATATTGTTTTTGTCTGCAACCAGTCTGACAAAAGCTTAATGTTTAATGCTTAATGACTGCAATCGGGACATAGAAAATCTAACAAGTCGGCTCTCATGTTGGGATTGCCTATTAACTACTTAACAGCAGGCCATTAACTGAACAGTCTTTCGATTGATCTTTGGGAATTAGTTTATTGATTTAATCTCACATCCTGACATTGATTAATGTGGCTGTTGTAGCTCTGGCCTGTAGATTCTTGAGGTTAATCACCCCAACCGGACACCACACAAGACTCTGTTAACCAGAAAGATTGATATACATTTGTTCTAAAGTGCAGTCTGATACATGGATCTACGTATATTATCTGTGTTATTAATAGGAAAGGCTGTCACTGAAGTCATGTTTTAGAGGAGGGGTGTGTAAGTGTGGACATCTTGCTGATCTTGGCAACATTCAGAGGGATCTGTAGTGACATTATTGATAAGTGCATTGTATATATTTGAACAATGCTAAGGATATTTTACAGCAAGGAGATGGATTAGTTGACACTGGACGAATTCCTCTGTGCTTCACCATTCTACAGAATTTTATTAGCAAGCGATGATTTACCAGGAAGTGCATAGTTGTGGCCGCTGTGTCAAAGGTTGCCTAACAGGCCAGCAGATGCTTAAGGCCACATGTGCATGGCTGAGAGATGGTTGGGCCTGTGTGAGGCAGCTGACTCTACAGGATATGCCTGTAAAACAGAGGAAGGCTTTGTGTCTGACTCTGTAAGAGGAGGAGGACAGGGTAGAGATGTGTGTGTGTGTGAGGGGGGGGCAGCTATTTTTACATGAACGCAGAGTTTCGGAATGCTGCTCAAAGCCGTAGACATCACAAACAGCTGCAATCTCCGCTTGAGCGCCTCCTTCCCCAGAGAAGGGAGGAGTAGAGGATTTGGATTGGCTTGAGCTGACATCATCGTGCTCTGCCCTGCTACGTTGTCAGGAAGTTAGCAATCTGATGCAACGAGGAACAACTTTGTGAGGAGTGGCGCTCACAGGAAGTCGGCACTATGAACTCAAAAGCTGCAAAAGCTTCTGTTTTTCACATAGTTTAGAGAGAAAGCAACATATTTCAATGTAAAGAAGTAATTAAAGTCCTTTTGAACCTTTTCATGGTCTCTGGAGGAGGGGATCCCTCACTGAAATGCTCCACCCGATGTTTCTTCCTTTTTTTCCCTTCACTAGGGAGTTTTTCAGGGAGTTTTCCCTGGTCGTCCTTGAGGGTTGAGGTTGTTTGAGAGGAAGTTCTATGAGCGTATCTGAAGCCTGCTGTGACATCATCTGTAAAAAGGGCTATACAAATAAACTTTGACTTGGTTAGATTTATGGTCAAACAATTTCACTCAAAAAAAGTCCTTTTAGATTATTGCATGTGGTTCCTCTTCATTCAGTCAATTACAGATCAGCAGAGCTTCTGCCCAATCTCTGCTCTCCCAGCCTGACCCTTGTGAACTCAGCCCCACACAACTAATGAAAGGTCCTCAGGTCTAACCCCTGGGTCACATCTCCCACTGCCCATCAGACTGATGTCTCACCACAGTCTGTGATCAGGGATTAGAATCCTGATGTATGTACTGCTACATCCACGATTCCGCACATCAGTTTTCGTCTACAAATCATGACTGTGGATGGAACATGATGGGATTCATGTTAGTCTTGATTTTTAAACCGGAACATTTTCTGTCAGTGAATGCTCTATTCTGACACCCTGTGGCAGAGCAGTAACCTACCTTGTAACTCCAACCTAACCCGTTAGTGAAATGCAATTACAGAGCAAAATTGAAAGCACTTGATGTGGTCAAAACACTGACTCTTCTGTTGTATTTTGCCGCCCAGGATGAAAAGATCGAATGGGGAAAGCAGGAACTGTCCGTCGCAGAAATTCAGCAGAAGGTGAAAGAGTACAATGCTCAAATCAACAGCAATCTGTTCATGAATATGGTGAGTGTCAACACAAGCAAAATCTCGAAACCACACTTCATAATCAAAACAGGCTATCAAAAAGCAACACTAGCAAATGCGTTTATTTATCGGATGTATAGAATCCTAATCACAGGTGGTTTGTCCTCAACAGAACAAGGATGGCTCCTACACCGGCTTCATCAAGGTCCAGTTCAAGCTGGTTCGACCTGTGTCTGTTCCTCCACCCAAGAAGGGCGCTGCCACACAGGAGACCGGGGGCAAGAGAGCTGGTGGCGTTAAACGCCGTACCTCCTTCTATCTCCCCAAGGACACGTCCAAACACCTGCACATCAGCTCTCGCACACGGGCTCGCGAGGTCATCGAAGCCCTCCTGAAGAAGTTCACCGTGGTGGACAACCCTGGGAAGTTTGCTCTGTTCGAACGCAGCGAGCGCAACGACCAGGGTGAGCATATTCTATCAACTCTGCTTTCGTTGCAGTGGGACTCTTGCGACTTGGGATGGGGATTCTTTGAACATCTGCGAAGGATTTGTTTTGTGGGAAAGTGGCTCGACTAAATTTGGCTGCCTTCTTCTCCGTCTCTCAGTTTACTTGCGGAAGCTGCCGGATGATGAGCGCCCGCTCATCTTGCGTTTGTGTGCCGGTCCCAATGAGAAGGTCCTCAGTTTCGTGTTAAAGGAGAATGAGACCGGAGAGGTCAATGTAAGTGCACTGATTGTGGAGGAGCAATCATACCCCTCCCCCAGCCTCCCCAATGAAAATAGGATGTGGCCTTGCAAGACCACGAGTGATTCCCCCATTAGTTTGATGATGACTTTGACGCGCTGTGTGTGTTTTTTCTATTCAAGTGGGATGCCTTCTCCATGCCTGAGCTGAAGAACTTCCTGCGCATTCTGCAGCGCGAAGAGGAGGAGCACGTGAAGCAGATAGTGCAACGCTATGCTCTGGCCCGCACCAGGATGCAGGAGGCTTTGGCTGGCTCCACCCCCGGCTGACAGACCAGCGCTCAGGGAGACTACGTGCCTGTCTTGACTTGACTGAGATGGCAAGTCATCCCTGCCTACGATAATCCCACAGAAGACGACTCCAAACCTCCCCCCCCTGGAAGGGAGGAGAGTGAAAGAGTGTGTGAGAGAGAGCGAGAGAGAACGCAAGAGAACGACAGAAGCGAGCGCGAGCGTGTGAAAGAATGAAAGAGTTGAAGTGCCTTACACCTAGAGAGAGAGTGTGTTTTTCCTGAGAGAGAATGAGAATGGAGAGCATGTGAGACTGGTTGTTAGGAGACTTGCTTGGTCAAGTGAAACCTTCCATGATGAAGGGCTCCTAATCTGACAAGCCTGCGTACCTGACCTATGATGTTCTTTTGTATGCTGTTCTCACGGGTGCGAAGGTCCGGAAAAGCCAGAATTTGTCACAATCAGAATTACGATGTAAAAGCATTTTTAGCAAGGTGCTCCTTGAGATCATTCTGGTTAGATAAAGAGGTTCATAATTTCCAGACCCAGCCTGTAATTTCCAGCAAAGAAATAATTGACTAGTCGTCCAGATTTTCATTGGATCCCAAATGCAACTTCATTCCTTGACATCCACATTTGATGGGTGTGATTCCTTTGGTTTCTCTGGATGATTCTTGGACGTTATTTTAGAAGTAGGAATCTTTAGCTGTGGTGGACAAGTTAAGCTAACTGTGTTTCATATGTTTGACATTCCTTTTGAAATCATTGTTCAACTGGAAGCTGATCAAATTGTTGTTTTTGTTTGTTGCACATGTGAGTTCATTTTATTTGTTCAATCTGTTGGCATTTATCATGTTTGTGTTGTTTTCTGTGTCTGTGCTGTTTTTCCTTACTGTTTCTTTCTTGTGGATAACAGCTGCGTAGGTAGTGTTTGTATTCACGTTCAGATACTGTACTTCAGAAGGCAAAGAGGAAAAGACCACTTTAACGCTTTTGTATACATCTGGATTTCACTGTTTTCTTTACAAAAAATAAATGTCCGTTTCTTTCCTTATAAGCAAATGTTTGCATAATTTATTCTACAATAGTTTGGATTTATAGAGTAGTCAGATAAAACGCTAATGTTCAACTTGAGATTGATAATCGTGAGAATAAGTCACATTACTACTACTACTTATTTCATAGTACTGTTTCACAGCAAATATTCTTCCCTGAAATTGTAATACGACATTCAATTTCCCAATAACCAATTGACAAAATCAAAGTACCTCTTCTCCGGTAGAGTCCTTATAGAAATGATACCGTCACCTTTGAACTTAGCCAACCATACGATGTTTAAGTGAGACGATTCACCAGACTCTTAGGAAGGGAGCAAATTTCAATTTATAATAAAATCATTATTTATAGACAATGTAAAACGAGTATGCTTTATTTTCATTTTACTGCTAAAACATTCAAATAGTTCATATTTACGTGTGTTTTCAATATAAATCTTTAGGTATACTGGATATGTATGTGTGTATTACTGAATGTCCGCCGGCCTGTAAATCAATTGAATAACTGGTACTTAAAAATTAAGAATCCCGCCCGCTCGGGCTACCCAAAGCTCGAAAACAAAGGCCCTCTGACTCGCTCAAGGTCAGCTGATCATTCTCCTTCGACGCCAAATCAGACCTAGCTGGCTACAGTCACGTCAGCTAAACAGTTAATAAACAACCGTTAGCTAGCGTCTGATGTGGGGGGTCGTCTACTGCCTTGGTTTTTGGGTCGACAGACAACGCTACCTTAATGCAAACGTAACACTTATGAGGAAGAACCTACACATGGATGCTGACACTGGAAAAATATGAGCGTTGATTAGATGAGGATGACAACAACACAGTACTGTATGTGCATTTTTCTCCTTAACCTAAATAGTGTAGTCCCACTCCCAACCAGTCAGGACACTTGTTTACCTACCAGTACCACAGGAGCTGGATAGCATTACACGTTGACATTAAGCAGAATGGCGTGCTCCACTATATCTAGTAGCTACTAGCTTGATTTGATCAGATGAGCAGCAACAGAAGTGATGTAGCTAGAAATCTAGGGCTAGCTAATAATGTATAGGCTTACATGGAATGGTTAACGTTGGCAATGCACCTTCACAATTCAGAAGTCCATAAGGTGTCCCGACTTTACTGTATTATGTTAGCAAGCTAACTAACCATCTTGCAAGAATTGTGTTGAAATACGACAGGATGGGTTAGCAATCTAGCTAGATAGCTACTAAGCTAGCTACTTGTCAGCTGTCTTATCAGTACCACAGAAAAAGTAGCCGCTAGTGCTAGCTAGAATATTCGTCTGCGATGGGTCTAATTAGCTAGCTAGCTAGCTCCCTCATCATGCATTTTACTCTATGAAACACCCATCGACATAACCAGGTAACTAGCTGTGTCTGTGTGACCCATATTGCAAACACAAAGCATTCATCGTAACTTGTGTTGTTTGTGTAGTGTTTTTCAGAATTGAACGCGTATAAACAACAGACGGGCTGGCCAGCTTATAAACTCATTGTCCGAAGAGTTTTTCTGTCTCAGGGGTGATGAGCAATCTCTGAAGATGGGAGGAAGTGGATCTAAAGGCAAAGGTGCTTGGCCCTTCGCTGCTTCAGGAGCTGGAGGTGACTCCGTGAGCGAGGGGAACGAGCAGTCTGTGGCCCGGCTCAAAGCGTCTAGGAGCGCCACGCCGTTCGTTTTCACAAGAAGAAGGTGAATTTTTACGTCTATCCTTTAATGAGATTTGCTACTGACTTTACCTTGTTATGTTTTTAACCTTTTGTTTTGTGATGTTAGTTCTCTATACTTTGACGAGGACGGAGATCTGGCTCATGAATTCTATGAGGAGACAGTGGTGACGAAAAATGGTCGGAAAAGATCCAAACTTAAAAGGATTCAGAAGAACCTCATACCTCAGGTAAGGTCATTCATTCATGCATACCTTTTCCTTTAGGTTAACAATGATGAAATATTTTGAAAATCGTTCATTTCTGGCTTCATCTGTTGATTATCACCTGACTTATGACTGCTGACTTATTTCATGTCTCGCGTATGTGTGTGTGTGTGTGTTTTTGCAGGGAATTGTGAAGTTAGACCATCCCCGTATCCATGTAGATTTCCCTGTCATCCTATGTGAGGTGTGAATATCACAAGACTGGTCTAACGTGCTAAACACCCATCACAGTCTGCTTAGCTTGACACCCGATCCCCTCTTGAAGCAAGCCCTAACTGTTCTCCCAGGTTCCACCCTGAGCACCTGCTCAGAACACTTAGCTGTCCTGAGAAGATGGGGACGATGTCCATCAACACCCTGAAGCTTTGACTAGTCGGCTAAAGCTGTGGACATAATCAGTACCCAGGCGGAATAGATGCTGTGATGCCAGATAACTTAAAGAGTATCACATCTGCCTTCTGTGACATATGTGGAGAAGTGTGTTTGCGTTTGTCTATGTGTGTGTTTGCGAAAGACAGCAAGAGAGGTAGCTCAAAGATTAGCAAAGGTTTAAGAATTTCTGTATATATGACGATGTTTGTGTTGTAATATCAGATTGAAGTCTGCCTCTTTCATTGGAGCTCAGACCTGCACTAGTGAACCTTTGATGTACATAACTTCTGAGTTGGAAATACTTGAATAAATGATTTACGAAGCGAAATGATTTGGAGACTGTCCATTTTTCCCTGATTAAAGAGGCTCAAGCTTGGATAAACAAGAAAAGTCTGCATGAATGGCATGATGTGTTTAAAAAAATATATATATCTATAGGCCCCAACATTTGTACAATGCCCCTACAATGTCCATATGAAGAAGCTGTTTAAATCGAACTCAAGTGCTTTTCCTGAACATGTCGGTGCAATTCATAACTTGGACAAGAGGTAGCAGCAAACTGTCGTATTTCATTTTGTTGACTAGACTTTACATTGAATTCATTTTCTGGAGAAAATGGTGACAAGCCATGCAATGTTTCGTTTAATTCGTGGAAAATAGAAATTTAAAACAGTTCTAGAGGGAACCAATCCGATGCAGCTAATAACCTACTTTCATACACACAATGAACAGTTTGGAACAAAATGATGTGAACCACATATCTGATGAGTTGATTCCCAAATGGGAATTAGTGATATATGTTTGAACAGAATCTTCAAGTTCATACTGGTCATTATTGCCATTTTATGGCCTAGCAACAGCACACCGTGCTCCAGACAGGGACAGCCTGGAATGTGGATGGGTGGGTTTGTGGGTCAGAGGTCATTCACTTTGATGTTCCTCATGTGTGATCTTTGAAGTTCCTGAGAACAGTACGTTTCACAGCTTGAGAGATGTTATATTAGTACTTGCTTACTTAATAACAAAAAATCACACTGAAACATTATTTACTTGAAATACTGAAATGAAACATCTGAAGTTAAGAGCGTGTAAGTGTGTAAGTGAGACTATACATTTTAATGAAGATAAAAAGAAGACTCTTATGTACAGTATATAACAAGCAGATGAACTCTAGAATAAGGTCCAGGTTGTCTTTAATCCACCAGATTTCTAAAGTTCTACAGTTAAGTCCTCTTTCGTGGTTCCGTGCTCAGTTCAGGTGACAGGGTGTGTGTTTCCTGTTCCTCTCACATTGTTTTTGGTTCTTGGCAGGGCCTGACTGCCGATGATGTAATGTTCAGGAGTCAGGGGTCAGAGGGAACCGGAGTGTGAAGGGAAGCTGACCATTCCCTTCTCCCTCTGTTTCCCTTCCTCTCTTTCACAAACACACACACAAACACACACACGCACATGCACATGCACATATGCACGCACACACCCACACACGCACACACGCACGCACACACACACACACAAGCCCACGCGCGCACACACCCACGCACACACGAACGCACACACACACACACACACACACACACACACACACACACACACACACACACACACAGAACTGACATAGGCAAGACAGGTGAGTCAGCAGAGCTAGGGAACAGCGGAACTGCCATGGACGCAGGAATACGTCTTTCCTCCGAAGCTTTTCCTTTTCATCATGTGCTCTGAAATGCTTTGTCACATGCATTCTGTACTTGTTGATGACATTTCCTTCAACCAAAGCTCACACACACTTGGTCTTTAACTTTACGACCCCCGTTGAACCAAGCTCAGCCTGCTCTGCATTTTTATCCACTGCGCTTGGAAACGTGACAGCATGTGGTACTTGGTTGGTTCATTGAGCCACTGCCAATGGCTGTCATCAGTTCTGCCCCCAAGCAGTGACATCTGCATGCCAGATGCCTGTGCTCTGTGTCCTAATAACACAGGAAGCTTAGCTGGTGCTTTTGATCCATCTCCTAACTGTAGATCCCATCTGTAGATTGAGTTATGCGTAACTCTTCGATGATTGACCAAATTAGATTAGATAGCTGGAGACTCTTATACACACGTATGTACTGCTTTGCTGTAGTGTCGCCGACCGAACCAGTACCTGGTAACATTGACTTAAAAGTAGAAATGTGTGTTGCTTCTGTTATTGCATGGAGACTGAGGAGGTAGTGGCATCTCTAAACCATGATATTGCAACACAAGGCCACTGGCAACCTTTCTGGACTCACTCATTTATGATTGTGGGAAAAACGTTTATTACAAAAGTTATAAAGTCATAAAATATCGAGCCTAGTCTAGTCGAAATCGGATCTATTTTTTTCAAGTTGCTGCACAAAATACCGAGAGTCAATTGACACGCCTGCACATTTTACTTTACAGTTCATTTCGCCACTCCCCCTTTTTCATTCTGAATGGAACATCCTGAAGTGGTCTCCGTCTACATTATACAGTTGGATAGGCGAACTGTGAACAGTGCAGGGGGTACTCGGCGCGTGGAAGATTCAGACCAAGTTTAAAAGTGGTCGATTATGAAAAGTAACTATCTTTAAGTACTACGGATAGTATTGTCGTATCAGTCGTTTAGGCGCATTGTTTGCAAGTTTTTAGTAATTGACCTCTACAACTGAGAAAACAAAAAAACTGGGTTTGAAATATATCGGGACTGCTACATTTGGGAATGATTTCTCATTTTGGCTTTAAAGGTAGGTTTTGAATTAACTCTTTTTAGAATGAAAGGATACGTTTTAATTCGCTATTCAGACATGACAGAAATTACATAAGTAGACTATAGTACAAGGTGTTCATCATTTTAGTTGTCATCTCAGCTTAAGAATGGATTTCAGATTCCTTACTTATCTGAGTATTACATTGTTAGTAAAATCACATTTTGACAGTTCACTTGTGTTGGTCTCGTAAAATGTCATACTGCCTAACCTCAAGTGTGCGGAACTAAAGCACTATTTCAAACTGACAGGAGAGCAGAGACTGACATCCTGTCCTGTGCACTCACCACAGAAGTCATGTTGTACTGGACCCAGCAGGCTTGGAAAGTGTTGCTACTGCTTGTACTGCTGTGTGACTGCTTCTCCGCTCAGGGGCTGAAGCCCACGAGATGGCCTCTCTATGCCCACAAGCCCCTGCTGCTGGCCTGGAATGCCCCAACAGAAGACTGTGCCCCGAGGCACGGTATCCACTTTCAGCTGGATAATTTCCAGATCGTTGCCTCGCCCAATGAGGGGTTTGTCAAGCAGAACGTAACTATTTTTTATAAGGATCGTCTCGGGTTGTATCCCTACTTTGAACCCGACGGTACGGCGGTGAACGGAGGACTGCCTCAGGTCGCCAGTCTGACTCAGCACCTGGAAAAGATGCCAGAGGGTGTTCAGAAGTATATACGCGAACCAGGGGCCAAAGGCCTGGCCGTCATAGACTGGGAGGAGTGGCGCCCGTTCTGGATCAGAAACTGGGATTCGAAGAAAGTGTACCGCAACCGGTCTCAGCAGCTCGTGGTCCAGAAGAACCCAAACTGGCCCATGGACCGCGTGATCAAGGTCGCCCAGCAGGAGTTTGAAATTTCGGCCCGCATGTTCATGCTGGAGACCCTGCGGCTTGCCAAGTCCCTGCGGCCCAACCAGCTGTGGGGCTTCTACCTGTTCCCTGACTGCTACAACCACGACTACCTGAACACTCTGGAGAACTACACCGGCCGATGCCCTGACGTGGAGGTGACCAGGAACGAGCAGCTGAAATGGCTGTGGACAGAGAGCACGGCCCTGTTCCCCTCTGTGTACATGGTCCCAGTGCTGCGCTCCTCGCCCTTTGGGCGCCAGTTTGTCCGGAACCGGGTGAAGGAGGGGATGCGTTTGGCCTCGTTCGGGGATGGGCTGGCACGTCCTGTCTTTGTGTACGCCCGGCCCACCTACACCAACACCCTGGAGCTGATGACGGAGGTGAGGAGAGAACAGCACACACACTCTGCGCTTCACCTCCAAGGTTGTTTTTTATTTGAAAAAAGGGTTAAATGCTTTGGGATTTTTTATTTATTTTTACATATGTATTCTTCTCCCAAATTATTCTTTGAATACTGATATGATGATGGCGATGACGGTGCACACTTTTAGAACTGACTGACCGTTGTTTTAAAAAACGGAACATTTTCAGCGCCCGACGTGCAGGTTCCACTGAAACTGCTTATCGTATCTATAATGTGGAGGATTCAAACAAAATCCTCTTAAAAATGAAAGTGCTCTATCTCAGGGTATTCATTAGGACTGTTTCCAGTACGAGTCTAAAGTGGTGTGTGTCTGGGTGCTTGGCGCTTGGCTTCACGCTCCAGCAAGCTTTCTTTATCTGTATGTGCAGCTTTTTCCTGCTCTTTTAACAGACACCTCAAACCTCCCATTCCATTGTAGCACTCCTGTGTGCACTTGTTTGTGTGTGTGTGTGTGTGTGTGAGCAGGATGGGTGTTGGCCATGTTACAGTGCAATCACGAACCCTAGAGGGTTGTATCGACCAGGGAATAGATAAGAACTGGAAACCAAACTAGGAGCTCCTGTTCTCTCCTTCGCACACCGCGGTTCACCCGCAACCACAAAGTCTGCTGTGACCCTCTGATGCATCTTAGGAATCCCATTCTGTCGTTTGTCTTCAGATGGACTTGATCTCCACCATTGGGGAGAGCGCGGCTTTGGGAGCAGCAGGCATCATCCTTTGGGGAGATTCGAGATATGCCAGCAGCAAGGCAAGTGTTGGCGCTCTTTAATCACAGCACATTACGGAGGAGCACGATTGGGTTAGAAAATGACCATACGCCAATAACTGACCGGACTGACAGGAAGTCACGTGACTATCATCTGATTTCGCTTAAAGTTCCAACTTCAAAACATGGCCACTTTGACTAATCATGTATCTGAGTGTCTTTTAAGGCTAACTCCCAATTTTTGGGTTTATTCCCCTCCAGGCCAGTTGCTCCAGTCTGAACGACTATCTACGGGGCCCGCTCGGTCAGTACCTCCTCAACGTTTCCACGGCAGCGGAGTTGTGCAGCCAGACGCTGTGTAGCTCCCGGGGCCGCTGTCTGCGCAGACATCCGAACACGGACGTCTACCTCCACCTCAACCCTCTCACGCACAGCATCAGCACCCAGGGAGGCAAGCTGAGTGTGGAAGGCCAGCTGGGGGAGGGGGAGAAGGTGGCTCTGCAGAAGGACTTTCAGTGCCAGTGCTACAGTGGGTCACAGGGCGAGGACTGTGGCCAGACTGACCCCCTCCAGCAGAAAGGGACTGCCTCTCAAGTGGTGTTGTCGTGGGCGCAATATGCGCTGTTGTTGGTCATCCTCCTCATCTGATCGCATTCTCAAACACGCTGCCAACGCACACCTCCACGCACAAACACTTCTATTCGGGCAAATGTATTTATTGGCCCCAGTATTGCTGTAAAGTTAGTGAATCTAGGGTAAGGAGGTTTCAACTTAGAAGAATCACTGTGGAAGTTAGGGAGATGATGTTGTTTGTGTGTTTGTTTGTGTTTTGGTCATACAATGGAGGGCTAGCTGGAAATCACTGTTTACATTGCTCTCTCTCTCTTTCTGTTTCCTCTCACTCCCTCTGTCACTCTACTTTCTCAAGGTGTCACTTTCCCACGACCCCAAAGTTGTCCTTGTGTTGGAGAGCGGGTGTTCTCACGACGACTGTTATTCTTGTGTGTGGCTTTTTGACCGTGTGTTTATCATGAAATGGGGCAGATGCACTTGATCCTCTACATAGGCTGAAAAGAGAGTGGCTGTCATCTTAACCGCAGCAAGGACATATCTGTCTTTTACTGAGGCTAATCATTTGGGGGCAATCTCTGTTTTATTTTTGCTGACTGTGGCCTAAACAAGACTACTACATGCGTGTCAATGTACAGCACTTTCCAATGTACAAAATCTCCTTTCTTTTCTTTAAAAAAAAAAAAACTTTTCATGCGTCGGTTAAGGCCATCTAATGCACAGTTGTCTTGATTTGAGCTTTTCTTTTAGGTAAGTTTGCTACAGACTGTAACAGAAGTTCTTTTCTCAATGAAGTAAAGTGTTTTGGTGATATTTAACTTGATCATTGCTTGAACCTATGCATTTCAAGACACAGATTAACATCCTGTTTAAAGCCATACGGTATATTACTCAACAAACGTCACCCAAACCAGTCCACGCCGTACATTAAATATTGACCGATGCGTTTCTGACACCATATAAATATTAGACATACCATATATATCCATCTAAAGCTTGTCATGTACATACTGTGAGCAGGTTTCACGCACCACTAGGATCAGTGGAGAGTTGGAACAGTACTATGGGCTGTAGTGGCTAACAGTACCACACTGTGCTTCACTTGGCCAGCTTCTAATGGGAACTAGCGGGAGACTTCATCCCGCTCTGACTCCCCTCCTTGGCTCCCTGTAATTGTGGGGTGTTAGAAGCCAGAAGTTATTTTGGACCCTTTTAACTTTTTAGAATGACTTCAAGAGACCGTAGAAATCGGATCATATTTAGAAGTGTATGCTTATAATTGTCAAGACCAGTCGTTCTTTGACCTTTATACTGAAGCGTTTGAGGAGGTTTGTTTGGATCAAACTCAGAAGGTTGACTCGACGAAGAAGGATGTTAACCTCAGCAGTGTTGAAGTGATTTGATGAGATTATTGTTTACCCACTATAACTGAACACATTACACGTGTGCTACTGTAAACAGACAGTAAACATCAACATGCTGTTCTAACTTCAGAAAGAAGACAGGCACAGACAGGTTTGTAGTGTTTCATTGCACCTTCAGTATGTGGCCTCAAACCTGCACAGGAGATAGGGAAATGGGGTGCTGTATCTTTAAGAAATCTACAGACCCTTACTGACTGTACCACCTCTTCTTCCTGATTGGTGGTAAAAAAAATCCTCTCCACCACTTCCCTTTTCCTTATTTTTTTCCACTTTTTTCTGAGCGGTAAGATCATGAGACAGCCATCCCCATTTCATTCACATGGTCAGTTGACTGCAAACTGAATAAACTCTAATTTTGCCTACTAGCTGATATGGGTGAGTAGACCAACTAGTTACACTCTAAGAACTGATGACATTTAGTAACTGTTTAGTGAGTCCAAGTGTTGGAACTATGTGTATATATTGAAGCTTTCTGTTATAAATATTCAAAATAGGATCGACTCATTATTCGCAGGGTGTTTCAACTTTATTAAAATATTTTGCGTATGAAAACTCTTTAAAATTGATTTTTAAGAGTTTTATTTGTGAAGAAAACCACTTCCTCAATTTCCCTGCGCAAACAAGGAAATTCAAACATAACCCAAACTTCTGCTAAAAACACAAAAACCAACATTTCCCCCCTCTTGCAGGTAGGAGTTTCATTTGCCCTGCTGTGCTTCTGTGCTTCAGCACAGTCCGTCTTGTCCTTGGTCTCCAGCAGGGATCCCCTCCCTTCACCTTCTCTCATGTGCCCTTCCTCACCGTGTGGAACGCACCCACCGCCCTCTGCGGGTCTCGCTTCGGCGTCGACCTGGACCTGAGCGCGTTCAACATCGTCCACAACCAAAATCAAAGCTTCGTGGGAGCCAACATGACCATCTTTTACAAGGACAAACTGGGCAGGTACCCGCGGTACGCTCACAGCCAGGCTGTCTTTGGTGGGGTGCCTCAGAACTCCAGCCTGAGCGAACACCTCAGAGCTGCTGCTGAGGACATCAGAGCCAACCTTCCAAACAGGGACTTCCAGGGACTGGCAGTGGTGGACTGGGAGGACTGGAGGCCGCTGTGGGAGCGGAACTGGGACACTAAGGCGGTGTACTGGGAGGCTTCCAGAGTGCTGGTGAAGGCCAAGCACCCAGACTGGAGCCCTGCCCAGGTGGAGGTGGTGGCCCATAAGGAGTTTGAGGCGGCAGGATGGAAGTTCATGGAGGAGACTCTCAGGCTGGGACAGAAGGCGAGGCCAGGCGGACAATGGGGCTTCTACGGCTTTCCCCAATGTTACAATTACTATAAAAACTCTACTAACTACACTGGAGAATGTCCTCCTTTGGAGATCAAGAGGAACGACCAGTTGTTCTGGCTTTGGAACGTCTCGTCTACCCTCTTCCCAGACGTGTACCTGGATTTGAACATGCGCGGGCTGGGCAAGGAAACCGCCTTGTACGCGAAACATCGTGTGCTGGAGGCCATGAGGGTCGGTGCGCAGGTCACCCCCAGACCCCCGGCTGTGATCGTTTACGCTCGAATCGTCTACACCTTCTCGCTGGACTTCCTCTCACAGGCAGGTCCATCTATGTTGAATCCGCATGCGAAGTAACATGGCGTGTCCAGTGTGACGTAATGCATCTGACGTTTGTCCGTTGCGAACAGGAAGACCTGGTCCACACCATAGGAGAGGGGGCTGCCTTGGGAGCTGCAGGGGTGGTCCTATGGGGAGACGCCATGTATGCCAAATCTCAGGTAAAACCACGTCTTCTGTTTTCTCCCCGTCCCGCCGAAACATGTAACGCTCTTGCGAAATAGGAGCTGTACGCCCTGTGATGCTCGCTCTGTTTTCCAGGCGTCTTGTGAGGCAGTAAAGTCCTACGTCGACGAAACCCTCGGGCGTTACCTGGTGAACGTGACCTCTGCAGCCACACTGTGCAGCAGGACAGTGTGCTCGTCTCGGGGCCGGTGCCAGAGGAGAGAGCCAGACTCCGGGGCCTACCTCCATCTGGACCCTGCAGCCTGGACGGTGCTGTCTAAGGAGAGGCCCCAGGGGGGGAAGGATTACAGGGTCCTGGGGCGACTGAGCCAGACCCAGGCTGTTTACATGGAGGCCCAGTTTGTGTGCCAGTGTTACCCTGGTTGGGGTGGGAAACGCTGTGCCAAACCCTTGTAGAGATGAGACGACGGTTTATCTAAGCAGGATTCATCGGTTACAGCAATGTGTTTGAATGTACTCCTGTGTGAAAGTAATGTGATTGACAAATCTTAACAAAAGGGAGGTGTTTCAGCTCTGAGCAGAAGAAGTCTGGCCTTTTTTAGCTGTGTTTACTATGTTTAGCTAAAGGACCAGTGATTCTCTATCATCACATCTACAGCATGAGATTCTTAGACACATCATCACACCCACTAAACAACTTTCTACCTACTTTTAACACCCGTTCCCTATTGAATGTATTGTTTGTGAGATATCTTTGAACGATGTATCGACTCGTTTCAGTGTTCTGTGCAATGTTTCTGTGGTAGACCGCGTTAAATAATACACGGTACTGCTCACATTGATTCTTGAAGACCTGCTTTGTTTATGTTTTAACCAACTCTAAATAAACAAAACAAAACGGAGGTGCAGTACATGGGGTGTTACCTGTCAATAGTGAATAATCCATCCCAGCTGATAACGACATTTGACAGCAAATCTTATTTCCGAAACCCAGAAGAGGTGGTGAAATTTTTAAAGATTTCCTACTATGTGTTTTTGACCACTAGATGGTGCCACAAACTCGCAAAGGAAAGAATTCTTAAAAGGGCACGGAAATCTATTGACTTGGGTAAAGCTCAATAATGTAAAACCATAGAACATCAAACCAATGGTATCACTGCACTTGTAATGAATGGGCAAGGACATTCTTTATACCCCCGGGGGTAATGCAAGGGCAGTTTTTATGCTCCAATTATGTCAGAGCCATAATAGCGGCTCTTAACCACTGAACCAGGCCCTCTGTGCGCTGCGAAGCTCTTGGTGAAAAAGCTGAGGAACACTGGGTGATCTTGATGACCTTGATTTACAAGCAGCATGTCCAACACTCCCTTATCTGATCCCAGCAGCTTCCAGACTGGTCTGGCTGGCTGTAATTCCCCTCTCTCCTCGGAGAATGGACTGACCGGACCACTAGACTCCCAGAAGGATGTCTGCTTCCTATTTCCTTTTTTTCAAATCTTAGTTTCCTGAATCGGAGTTAAATTCAGAATAGATGGGCGATATTGGATCGCTGTTGTTTCTGTCGTGTGTTTTTTCCTGTGAATGGGTCCCGCTGTAGGACTAAAACAGCAAGGTTCTTGGAAATAATCACATTATCGCCGGTGTGTAATTGGAAGGCGGTTACATTATGTATAACTGTTCTGCCTATAAAGCTGACTAGTGTTCATCCGAACCTCTCAACCTACTCATAGTTGTTATTGCACGTGGAAATAACGCAATGTCGTTCATTGCAATCCCACCACTGTCCAACAGATTAGTAAGAAACTGATCTGAAAACCCTGAAATGTGGAATCATATCAGTTGTCTTTAGATCTTTTGAGAGGATTCCAGCTCAGAGAATATCACTTCAATGGACAATATTATACGAGGCTGGATGGATTGCGTTGCCAATCTGTGGAAATAACAGCCCTGCGCCACCTCTCAACGCAGACACCCACCAGAAACCCATGCTACAGGAATAGCTCAGAGTAACATTCTCTTGATGAATTGCGAAGAAGGCTTCTCTCCAAATCTATCCACAATCCCATGAAGCTGACCTGTGGACACTCCCAGGGTAGATAAATGGTAATGAAAGCCCAGTGTGAGTGTTTATCTGTCCTGCGCTGGGAACACCACGCCCCAAGTGGCCTCTTCTCTCTCTCGTCGGCTGACCTCTGCTTGCTCAAGCAGCGGTCCCTCCGCCTCGCTATCCTCTCATCTTCACGTTTCTTCATTTTGGCGTCTCGCTCTGTCACCCCTCCGCGGTCATGCCTCCGCCTCCCTGCCTCTCGCTCCAGAGATCGGCGTCTCGGTCGCTCTTGGTTTAATAACGCTTTTTCGTCACGCTTTCTCTGTCTGTGTCCTTCAAAAGAGTCGTGACTGATTGGGCTACACGGGCTCTGTGCCAGTGTACCACTGCATGGATTCCATTGTAGATCAGTACACCAATCTTCCTGTTGATTGGGTATAGGACTCTAAACATATAGATTTATTGAAAAAAAAGAGGGAGACTCTGCATTGAGAGCAAGTCTTTGATCCGCTGTTCAAACGTGGGATTTCAACATAGATTATAGTTCAAAGACAACATGAACATCAGATTGTTAGCGGCATGAATGGAATTATTGATTGAACATGAGTGGCTGAGCTGTGGCCTGTCCAGGAAGACACAGGCTGTGTGTGCAAGGGTGACAAGTGAATCTCTACAGTGTATTTCTACAGTCAGCGACAGTTGTTACTGCGATGCGCTCCTCTTCCTCCCAGCTCCCATTGGTGAGAGTCGATCCACCCTATAGTCTTACTCAATACTGTGACACACATAGCATCTTTTCCCTGAACTTCCTGTTCTGAAGTGGGTTAGAAAGCTGGTTCTCAGGTCTACTCATCCCATCTCCATGATGTGACTTGAAATGGTTTTATTACGCAAGAAAGCGCCAGGGCAACCAACAAAAAGAAGGGAGATTGAAGAAAAGGAAGCGGAAGAGGTCAGGTTGTCCTGTGTTTGAGACGGAGGGTGCTCAGATGGCGCTCGCTCGGCGTCTCTGACAGCAGAGCGGCTGATCGTGGAGTGGCAGACAGGCTCCACCCCTGCTGTCGTGCATGTCAGAAAGACGCAGTCTGGACGCACCTGCCGTGGGCATCTCTCTGTGTTCGGGCAAGTGAAATGAAACACCTGTGTATGAATCCTGCAAGGTGGAGGAACCTGCCATCCTATGTGTGCAGTCTGGGAGAGAGGCCGTGAGTCCCTGTGGTGACGTACTGTGTGCACATACATATACATGCTATGCTATATTTTTGAGAGTGTGCGATTGTGTGTGTGTTGGTGGTTTGTTGCAGGAATGGGGTGTCAGTGTAGGGTGTGTGCTGTCGTGTGGTGTTGTGCCAGATGGGGTGGGTTTGGTAAGGTGTGTAGTGATGTTGGTCGAGTATGTCAGGATGGGTGGTTGGGTAAGGTTGTGTGTTGGTGGTGTTGTGCAGGATGAGTGGGTGGTGTAAGGCTGTTGTGTAGAGGGGGAGGGGGTTGCACGTGTGTGGTTGTCCAGGATTCGCTGTCTCTGCTGAACACATCCTGATAAGAAGTGACCTGACAGACTGTCACATGTGAGTTACCCTGCATTGGGCAGCTCTGTTCTCAACCTCCACCCCGCCAAACCTCATTAGAGCTTAAAGAATACGATTGCATGAGAGGAACACACACACGTGCACACACACACACACGCGCGCGCACACACATACCACACACACACACACACACACACAGAGACTGGCACACAGGTGGCTTCAGCTTCAAGTCACAGTATGGCTGTGAATGGCTGTGGATAGAGTCAATCAGGTGGAAAATTACAACAGCCAATCAATTGCTAATAGAAAGTCTTTTTGCTAGCAGTAGCCAATCAAGTGGTCACAATGTGCCATCTTCTCCAAGCAATGGCCAATCAATTGCTCACAAAGAGTCGTATTGTAATGTTGCACGTGTAAAATGTAATTATTCTCTGTTTCCATGGACACAGAGGCCACTTTTGTTGCAAGGTGGGTAATAGATGCTGAAAAACGTATATAAGAAAACCAATTGATAAGAAAATAACAACAGTCTAAGCATTCTTTTAACCCCCTGCCCCTTCAGCTAAAAAATGGGGGAACTTGCACTTTCAGATCAGTCATTTATTTTGTAATTAATTTAAATGTGATTTATTTTTGCAAGTAGATAATCCATTTCAGCCTTTTTTTCATTTTACTGCCTTCAATCTAAGCTCATTTGAATAAACATTTTCCTCCATATTAGTCTGGGTAATGAAGTGGATCTCAGAAGAAAAATGCTTTTGTTATGAGAGAGCGGAGTGTCGGTGGTGGCACAACTGAGAATAGAAGTGACATGCTGGTCACCTCACCATGAGTAAAAGCTGATTGGATTCCAGATTCGATCCAGTGTGGAATACGAATCGCGACTTGTACGACGAAGTACGAACGCGAGAAAAAAAAGAGATAAGCGTTCTGCCGTCAGCGCGTCTCAGCGACGGGCGAGTCGTCGTGACCTTTGACTGCGTCAACGGCGGTAAGTTGGCCAAACAGATGTTGCGTTTGAAGGTTTCTAATGAGGCGGTTTACTCTCTGTGGCTCGTGAGTACGATCTTAAGCGTTCCTGGGGATGTTATCGTCAGCTAAAGTGGGCCACCGAATTGCAAAAATGTCCTTGTTTCCCTGTCGTATGTACACACACGCACGCACACACACACACATACACACGCACACACACACACATATATATGTACATAATATAACAGATCATTTAAAATGCATGTTTCTGTATTTTTCTGAGAAATGATTCCTTCCAAATGTAAAAGCCAAAGAGAGACTCATGAGTCTGCAGGGCTCCACTCACACCAGGATGAGTCAGAAAGTCAGGAGACATTTGGGGAAAAAGGATCACAAGAGGTCTGTCATGTTACCTCCAAATCACAGTGAAATATAACTTGCACCACCACTGGAACTGAGGGAGTGCCTCTCCCACAGCCAATCCCAGAGCAAGAGACAAAGGAAGAAAGAAAGATGAGAAAAAAAATTATGCAAATGTGTTTTTTATCATTCGCAATAGGAAATGTGGTGTCTGTATCTTATCAGTGTTCCGATTTCATTCTTGGAGATCCAGCTTGGCTTGCCATTTTTAATTAACTTAAATCCCCTCCAATCATGACTCTCAGGAAAATATTATTTTCAACAGTACAGAATAAACGTTTCCATGTCAGCCTTGCAGGGAAAGTGCAAGTCTCTCTCCATCAGTCCCAAGCTCTCATTGGTTGTTCATTTTTCCTTTCTCTATTTTTTTTGGACAGTTGTGTAACAGTATTGCATGGTTGTCTCATTGGTCATTAGTACATTTTGCTGTGTATGCTGTTTCATGTATTTTACAGTTGAGAAGCATGCAGTCGTGCCCGAGGTATGTGCACCTCTCATCTTTAGGCCTTTTCCCTTGGTGTACATTTACCTAAATATGTGTCATCCTCAGCCTTTGATCTTTGCAATGCAAACCTTTAAAACAAAGTACTGTCAAAGTATTATGTTAAACTTTACAAATAAGATAAATTATGAGATACTTGTTTTTTTTCTCTCTCTCTCTCTCTTTCTCCCTCCCTCTCCCTCTTTCTAATACATGCATTCTATGTGAATTTATGATTCGTTCAGGAATCTTGGATTGCTTGTTTGGTCTCAACAGAAATGTCACGGCCCGTCGTAACCTTTCCCAGAGCATGTTATCTGCTCTGATAGCGTGGCCGAGCTGGGACGAGGACCTGGGCCACACGATTGGATTTGAAAGGTCCCCGTCGGAGTCGTGGCCGCGGGCTATCTTCCCTTCACAGTTCAGCAACACCAGCACCATGGCAGGCCGTCCCCCACGTCCCTCTGCCAAGTTCCCGGGATCTCGTCTGTCCCGCTGGATCTTTGTCTCCGCGGCCAGGCGTCAGCACTCAGTTCGTGTGCAGTGACTGGACTCCGGGGAAGCAGCTCGTGCGGCGAGTCGGCAGGGAGAAGGATCTTCCCATGGGGGTGGGGGGGTGAACGTGTGGAGAGCTCTGCTCTGCAGAGGTAGGAGGTGGCACAAGCCCTTTTCCCTGCCATTTGAAACTAGGATGTGCGTGAGTGGGCCAGGGGAGACAGGCCGGGTGGTGGTCAAGGTGACGAAATGTCTTCCCTTCCCTATTGTGCTTTGGAGTAAACAGGTAATGAACTGCCCTTGTAGGTAAATACGTTCATGTGGACTTTTCAATCAGTTGTGCTGATTGGTTGACTATTATTTGACAATGCAGTACACGGCACACATACACCGCCTCTGGAGGGGGCCATTTTGATAAACGCATGTAGACGTTTTCAAATGCTCCCAACTGCGGCCTCGTGTTATCAGCACATCCCCTATTGTCTTTGACCTCCACGTTATCCCGGAAGAGGTCCATCTACTCCATCCAGTTCCCCTTCAACACGCTGACGGCTGTTCACAAGGACCGCCAAACGCTGCACATGCTTCTCTGACCACCAGGGGGCAGTAAGAGTCAATGTAAACACACGGACAGACGTCCAGCCCCTGCAGGGGATGTTGTTGCTTGCTGAGGTAAGTGTTTCTGCTTCCCACCCTGTTGTTTTAGTGGCTGCGTATTAAGCATTATCCAAGCGTGCATCTTTATTTTACCAATAAACCTGGAGTACGGTATCACTGCAGCCTTGTTTTTGCCATGGCCAAAGTAACGCTCCCTTTTAATGCCTCTGTCACATGGACGGCGTCATATCGATGAGGGACAAAAATAAATGTTCCGAATGCATCACTGATGTTCTTTCAAATAACAAATGCGGAAGAAAATTTCAAACAGAATAATAAAACAGCTTTTAAAAAAAAGAAGCCTGACCGGTTGCTGTGCCACCCTCCTCAGTGCACTAGTTTAAGAGTAGCATCTGTGACATTCTCTCTCTCTTTCTCTTTCTCTCTCTCTCTTCTCTCTTCCTCTCTTCTCTCGTCCTCTCTTCCATCCTCTCTTTCTTGTTCCCTCTGTCTCTCAGCCCATGTTATTGTTCTATAGGGTTACTAAATGCTGCCTCCCAGGTTGCTGAGCCAACAGCCAAATCCTCAAATTTCTGCACCTGTTTCCTAGACAACCGCCATTTAAAGGAGCAGTTCTGGTTATTGACCGTTTGCCCTTGACCAGAAGAACCAACCTTGTACTTTAGGATACAGGGGGGCTGAATCAGGACTAGTTCACTCTGAGGAAACCTAAGGAAAGCCTTTACAGATAAGTGTATACAGACAGACATTGAATTCATATCTCTGGCTTGTAGACTAGCTAGATAAACCCCCACCATTGGCTCCACAAAGGCTTAAGGAAGACACAAGTTGTAGGTGCTCTGGGTAAACAAGAACTGTTAATGATAAGTCGATACGAAGAGCAACGGTTGCGAATATTGGGACAATCCACTAACTGGTTCCGCTGAACCGCAAAGGCATTCCGGTTCACACCATCACGTATTTAGACTTCACAGTCCAAAACGTCTGACCGCAGATTGAGTCGTGCTCGTAAAGCGTGATGAGAACTTCACTCAACCCCGTGGCTGGTGTTTGTCGTGTTCTGTGGCCTTTTTCACCCTCTCGTAAACATGAACGCTGAGCCTGATGTCTCTATCTGGAAACCCATCTTTTCTCTCCCGCTCATAATTATGGTGAAATGGTTCTCTAACAGGTGAAGCCAGTCAAGTGAGACTAATGGGGTTTCTCCCCCTCAGCATCATCGCTCCTACCTGGCTGCGAAGAAACCCTCCGTATGATGTTTAACATACAGAGAGGAGGCCCAGGAAGGAGGAAGGAGCGCGGGAGACAGGAGGGGGAAGACGGGAGGAAGGGAGGCAGGAGGGGGAGGAGACGGGAGGAAGGGAGGCAGGAGGGGGGAGACAGGAGGAAGGGAGGCAGGAGGGGGGAGACGGGAGGAAGGGAGGCAGGAGGGGGAGGAGACGGGAGGAAGGGAGGCAGGAGGGGGGAGACGCGAGGAAGGGAGGCAGGAGGGGGAGGAGACGGGAGGAAGCGTGTCACTGGTGAGCGTCAGGAGAGACGTGCTGGTGCCAAGTCTGAAAGCTGTCCCGACTGTCTCTGTGTTAATAACACTGGATGACCTTAAAGTGTGAACGAGCTACTGATTGCCCCATTATAATAATGACGCGAATCTTTTTTTCTCTTCCCCCTTCAAGAGTTTGACATGACATCTCATTTGATTTTTCTTTCCATTTTTTTTTCTTCCTTTTTTCTTTTTTTGACGGAGTGATATTATGTTCCATTTTACAGAGTACACCGAGTACAACCTCTCTGTGTGAGGTTGGGAGACAGGCTGACTGACAGAAATGCAGCGAGAGAGACAGAAAAAACCCACCGACAGGGAGCCTGCCAGCAAATCCATCAGACGGCCAGCTAGCCAGATAGACGGACAGCTTACATGCATACAGATATCCCAGCCCACGCGCTTCTCATTCTCCGTCCAAACTGTTCAACCTCCATGCTGAAACCATCCAGCAAGTCTGAAGGTCACCCAGTTAGAAGGGCTGAGCCCCTCCGCAGCTCCCTCTGTCTCTCTCCCTCTCTCGCTTTCTCCTCCATCTCCTCCTTCATCTCCTTTGTTTTTCTTTCCCCTCTGTCTCTTTCGCTCTCCTCTCCCTCTGTCCTTTTCCCCTGATCGGGCGGCAGACAGCGTGTAAGTGCTCTAAGCCAGAGAAGTCTTGGGGAGCCCTTGTGATTGGCTGTGCTCTGCAGCACGGTTCACAATCGATTAAGGCACGGAGTGCTCCCGCTAACAGCTTTTCTCTGCTGCTCCTGTGGCTTTGATACTGTCACATAGACTCCAAACTTCACCCCTTCTCCCCGCCCCTCCCCCTTCTGTCTCCGGCACTCTGTCTTCTTTTTCTTACCTCTCTGACGACCCCCAACAGCCCCCTCTGCCCCTCCGACACGTTCCTCTCGACCCGCCCTTGCCGCTCTACTCTCTCTCCGTGCCCTCCTCCGTGCCCTCTGCACTCCCGTCACCAGCTGGACGGCCTCGCACGGCGCTCCCCCCCCCTCCCTCCCTCCCTCCCCCGCGACTCCCCCATTTATGCAACCGTTGTGGTTTCACCATCCTTCCCTCTGCCCCTGGGAGAGAGGTGGAGCGGAGGGACGTAAAGCGAGGATGGGGAAACCAATGGAAGTGCAGCTTCTCCTCAGGTTGAGAAAGACTTGACAGCACGCAGAACAAGGGTTCTATCTGATCGAAGATCATTGAATGCGTGTCTGTTGGTGTGTTTGCGCCGGTTTATTGGCAAATGGGACAAAATATGGATGGCTACTGCTCACTCCACCCCTCCCTCTGCTCCAGTTCTTCGGGGTTAATGTTGTGTGACCATAAGTACCTGGAAAAAAAGAACACGTCGCCTATAGCTTTAGGTTTTTCCTTTCCGTTTTTTTTCTTTGTGCCCGGATGATTTACCAGCTATTAAATCATTACACTGTAAGTACTTTCCACGCCTGTCCCTCCCGCCCTCACCCACCTCCTCAGGGTTAGAGAAAAGAATACCCCTCTTTACATACAACACAGACAAAATGGCAGCGTGATGCAGCTCTATTCTCATGAAAAGATCCGCGCCACATTGTGAGCCTGGGTTTTTTGTCAGCATTCTTTTTTTTGTTGCGTGTGCGGAGAGTATGAAATGAAGCGTTGAGCCCGGGAATAAATACGTTGAGAGAGAGAGAGAGGGAGGGAGAGAGAGAGAGGGAGAGAGAGGGAGAGAGAGAGAGAGAGAGAGAACCCCCCCAGTAGACTATCCAAAGGCAGTGAACCATCCGCTCAGAAACACAAAGATGCGTTGGTAAGAGAAGCCGTCCCAGTGGCTCCATGGGGCTGGGAAGCATGTTCTTTTCTTCTCTCCTTCTTTCTCTTTTTGTGGCTCACAAAAACACATCAAGTGCCATTTAACTCTGCTGCTTGTCGGCGACGACCCGCAGGCTGACTCAAGCGCATTTCTCCCATCGCTATGACGACGTCGGCGTTGGCCTATGTACTGGCCATGCGGTGGATGTGCTGGCCCATACTGTCTGTGTAGGTATGTGATGTCGATGAAAATATATACAGTGGGCTGTCCGGGTAGTCGCAAACGTTCGACAGAAATACACTCTTGCTTGTGCACGCCTACTTACTCTATAGGCGTGCCTATGTGAGGCTTATAGACTGTCCGTGGAGGCGTAGACTGTCTAAGTATGTCTATGCACGGTGTGCAGGAGTGGAGGTCTGTGTGTGAACATGGCTGTCACTGTCTGAGAGAGAAGGAATACTGACTGCTGAAGCTCTGATTGGTCCTCTCTTCTCTGTAATCATCTCCTCGTTGACGTGATTAGAGGGCTCTGTTTAGCCTCCTGATGGGCGCCTCCATGAGACGCAGCATCCCAAGATGGCCTCTCTTCGCGCAGCGCTAACAGTTTCCACGTGTAAAGGTGTGTGTGTGTGTGTGTGTGCGAGAGGAGGCTCCATTTTAAACAGTCCCATACGTTCTGGAGACTTGCCTAACCTCAGTCGACGGGGTTTCTGGGTAATGCGGTTCAAGAGTGCCCCTCGCCGCGTCTGTCTGAGCTGTTCCGCCAGCAAGTTGTCAGCCATCGTGGACGGAGGACGCTGCCCATGCTCAGACTGACTGTAGACAAAACCCCACAGGCTCAACATGACTGGTAAGAACATTTCGAGGGGGTATCAGGTTGTATGGCTTCTCCGCCTCGCCTCTCTTCTCTTACAGCTGTGATCACAGCAGACTGCATGTCACTGCTCCCTGCTCTAATTGGCCTGTCACTCTCCATGCGCTGGGAGGAGGGGCTGGCCTTTGTGGGGCTGCCATGGCGACTGGGCCATTTAATGAGAGAGAGCACGCTGTGACTAATGACATCCCCGAGCCCATCGGATACACAGCAAATGGACAATTTGCTGTATCACTCTCACTCGCAAACAATACACACAAATAAAAAGCGCACATCTTGGCATGACAGAAGTGCACTGTCTAAAACACAATGCTCCCTAGCACTACTGACACTCTGAACCTGGCTTTGATCATGGCAGAGCCAGCTGGCCATTAGAGCTACCTCCTAAAGCTATTAGGTCATATCAGTGTTATCTGATAAGACATTACTCTGTCCTACAAGGGCTTTTTGTATAACACGCATATATTGGCTATTAGGTGGGTCATTGCCCGCAAGATTAATGCCAGACATCCATAGGAAGTCATCCACGATGAGAAGAAAGGCTTGAAGTAAAGCATGATGGGAACAGCCATGTTACCGGGACACGCCGACTTTTCTCTGCATCATCTCCAATCACGCTTCTGCTCACTGCTCATTGGTCCATTAGAGATCAAGCCACATTCTGCCATGTGTGGACATCTATTAAGGGTTGGGCACTTTGAGACGCACACACGCACACACACGCACACATGCGCGCGCACACACATACACACACACACACACACACACAGGCACACACACAGGCCTTCATAACTATAGAAATTGTGGCTGTTTGTTCGTGCCGAGCAGTGGTGCTGGAGAATGAGAGGAGTGCTGTGAGATGAGGCTGGAGACAGGAAGGACTGCTACCTCACTCCACACAATTAGAGTCATTACCAATAATTACTGCCTCGGTGAGACATCATATTTGGAGTTAAACATGCTTGTAAAATCATACTGATAATCAGAATGCCTGGAAAATAGAGGTCTGACTGTGACCTGTGGTTCACAGACACGGATAATGTTTTGCTAAACCTTCATCTCTCCTGTGAATATTAATGAACGAAGGCACCCTGGCATCTGCAGCACGCGTGTGTCTCTCTCTCCCTCTCTCCCCCTCTCCCTCTCTCTCTCTCCCTCTCTCTCTCTCCCGCTCTCTCTCTCTCTCTCTCCCTCTCTCTCTCTCTCTCTCTCTCTCTCCCACTGTGCACCTGATATCCCTCCTAATGCTTGGCTGAAATCCTGCCAAGCCACCTCACGTAGCTTTTAGCGTCTCATTTTCAGCCCGACTCAAAATATTCTTTCAACAGTCGATGCGTTGTCTTTGGGCTACTCTTCCATCCAAAGGTGCGTACTGTGCAACAGCGGTTCGGTAGCACCCGCACTCCGCCTCTCTGAGGTTTGGGATGTCAAAACTTGGCTCCGTTTGGTCGGTGCGTATGCCATGTCACAATGAGATGGTGCGAATGAGATCGAGCCGTGGAGTGCTAAGCAGAGAGAGAAGGCTTTTCTCCAGCACTGAGGCATTCTGGGATGATTAGGAGTGATATCTCTGAAGGGCATCTGCAATGTTTACAGCCCATGTAGCCTTTGAGAATCGATAATGACACGAACACTGAGGGCAGTTTAATGGTGTGTGAAGGGATTGTTATGTATAAAATCCAGGTTGTTACTTTTGGAAATGGTGCATGGATCACATCAGAGTGTTTGCGGCCCGACGGAGGTGGACGCGCTGACGCTGGCCTTCCACCCCAGCGGAGATGCACAACAAATAAGCCGAATCCATCAAAGAGACAGTGTCATACCATTACTGATCCAATGAGATGACCACACATTAACCATGTCCTCCCATCCAGAGGTTCTCCACAGCGAAACACCGTCACATCACTGGGAGGAAAAATTCCCCCGAATTGAACCGTAACTCTGGGATCAGGAAGCAGCCGCGCACGAAAGGGAAACGCCCCCCTCAGCTGCTTCATCCTGCTCCTTGGGTAACCAGCTGAGGTTCGCTGGGTTACCGAAGCACCCGGCGCTCATGGGATATGTAGGCCTTAAAGGTGAAATGTATTGTTATGGATTTTCTGCTGCTACTGTTGCATTGAATTAATGTGACCAAGCAAGCGGGCTGGGGGGAAATGGGCCTGTTCTGCGAGTGAATTATATGCAGTCACACAGTCAATTTACTCCGGCAAACCTCGTTAGAGAGGCAGCAGACAAGGAGGCGAGCACAGAGGCACACAACACTGCTGCTGGTGGTGGGGCTCTGTGAGCCATTCACTGGCAACACTGACAACCTTATGTTGACATGTTTGATTTGGAACATTCTTGCCTCTATCGCTGATTAGGATTCCGAAATGACACTTTTGGTGAACTTATCAGATCAGATAAGGTTTTCCAGCTGCATGAAAGGGCAAGAAGTGGCATTCAACAAAAACGGGAAGAAAGTTGCGTTCGCCAGAGACATTGTACGTTCCGAAGCTTGGGTGTTCAATAAAGAAGGGAACTTACCATATAAGCCGCTGCCTTATCGCAGCAGCCTGGATTTTAATCGAGTCTTGATCAAGCATTTTTTTTCTCTCTTTTTTCCCCTGCCCTTCCTGTCACTCTTCATTTGCTTGAAATCAAAAGGATAACATGAAAATGCCCAAACTTATACGCCGTAGGTGGCCCCCAGTTAAACACGAGCAGGAGTTGGTCATCATCCTGACATGAGCATAGATGATCAGGTGCGCTTGGTCACCTGATCAAGCCTGCTTGGGGCAGCAGCTTAGTTCTTGTGTATCCGACTGGATGACTGTATTTGGGTCTCCTAATGTGAGATCAGATGAAATATTCATCTTCATTTCACAGGCCATGAATCATCAAGGTGTTCCAGCCACGCTGCCCCCCCTTCCTCCCCCCCACCCCCTCCCCGCAGCCCTGTCCCGTGGCGTAGCAGACAGCTGTTCGAAATTAGACACCAGATTGTGTTACTTATACTACCAGCCGAAGTGATGCTGATCGCTCTGTAAGCCGATGAGCAATCTGTCAGCCGGCGGATGTGGGAATGTGATCATAGGTGTGTCGGTCTTCTTCTGTTCCATACCCTGCCCCCTCCGCCCCGCTCCGCTGAGAAGCACATGGTGGACGACGTCACGACGGCGCGGAGAGTCTAGACTGGTATCACGGCTGGTTTGGCCTCTCACAGATGGGACCAGCCGCTCCCTGCCCTCCTCCCTGGCTGCTGAGGTGTTCTGTGCGATCTCAGAGGTCTAAGGCCTGGTTAGGCAGACATGGGTTTTATTTCTCCAAATACTTTGGATTGTTGTTTCCTCTTGTTGCGTTAATCAGTCAAGTGCCGATGACTGATTGATCACTTGCCTCACGTTGAACTGCCGCGTCTGTGTAATGCTGATGAAACGACATCACCGCTTAACAGCAGCAGACAAATGTACTGATTACACGGTCGCAGTTTTGGGTTGGGCATGAGTTTGGTACCACTTCACCAAGAATGCTGGAGCAAAATCGTTGAGCATATTGCTTCGGTGGCGAGCAGGATGGAGGAGGATGAGTAGAGATGCTGACAGATCGCCGCCGTTCTTTAAAGGAGGACGGAAGCAGATTATGATTGATTCTATGACACCGAGATGAGCGCTTCTGGCTACAAAAAAAACACACACAAAAAAGTAAACCGTGGACCCAGTTTTTCTCCTTTAACAGAGCGTGTTAGACACTACGCAATCCATGATGCATCTTTTCATTTTCTCATGACAAGTAAGAACCCTGTGGTTGTAATAAAAATGACAAAGCCATTTACTCTTGTGTCCATATCGTTTACGTTTTTCTTTTTCGAACGCCGTTGAAGATGAAAATGAATAACCCAACGACGATGACAGCCAATTTGGCAAGCATTTATTCACAAGCCCGGCAATTGATTGAAATGATATCTGCAAATCAAAAATGGATATTAAATCGCCGTCCCCTTTCTGAAGTTCCTTTAGACCAAGCTTCATTGCCAAGTTCGACACGTCTTGAATTCACCTCTAGGTTTTATCTCCACCTCTACATTCAAGACTGAACAACATGCGTTGGCTTTTAATTAAGTATTTTCTATGTATGCATTTTACACATGACATTTAGCACTGTGTGCGCGCGTGAAAGTGGGGGTGTTTCTGTGTGTGTGTGTGTAGAAGTCGTTTACCTTTTAAGAATACTTGTGTGCCAGTGCTTTATAAGCAACTAACGAATAAACAAAGAGGAGTATGTTAGCAGACATTACTGGCAGACACATTAAAATCCGCTGCAGCTCTTCGTCAGGTTAGTAATTGCTCTTTTATGGTGGTAATTATTTCCTCTAAGGTGCGCACTGTTGCACAATGCAATTATACATGTGCTGCTATCACTGAGTGAAGGGGAGTGTGGGTGGTGGTGGTGGTGGTGGTGGTTTGGGTGGAGGGAGGGAGGGGGCGAACGTTTGGAATATTTCCACATTAATGCGTGTGTGTGTGTGTGTGTGTGTGCGTGTGTGTGTGCGCGTGTGTGTGTGTGTGTGCAACAAGGACCTAAGCTCTGAGTAGCTCCCCTGCTTCTTGCCTTGCACATTGAATGGCCTTATGATGATGTATACATCTTTCATATGATTGGTCAGGATGTATTTCTGTGCCCTTCCCTTGTTAGGCTGCACCAGCAGGAGAGTCTTCCAGCAGTCCTCTCCTCTCTCTGCTCCTCCTCTCCTCTCTCTGCTCCTCCTCTCCTCTCTCTGTCCTCCTCTCCTCTTTCTGTACTCCTCTCCTCTCTCTGTTCCTCCTGTCCTCTGCTCCTCCTCTCCTCTCTCTGTCCTCCTCTCCTCTTTCTGTCCTCTCCTCTCTCTGTTCCTCCTGTCCTCTGCTCCTCCTCTCCTCTCTCTGTCCTCCTCTGCTCCTCTTCTCCTCTCTCTGTCCTCCTCTCCTCTCTCAGTCCTCCTTTCCTCTTTCTGTCCTCCTCTCCTCTCTCTGTTCCTCCTGTCCTCTGTTCCTCCTCTCCTCTTTCTGTCCTCCTCTGCTCCTCCTCTCCTCTCTCTGCTCCTCCTCTCCTCTCTCTATCCTCCTCTGCTCCTCCACTCCTCTTTCTGTCCTCCTCTCCTCTCTCTGTTCCTCCTCTCCTCTCTCTATCCTCCTCTCCTCTCTCTGCTCCTCCTCTCCTCTCTCCCTGTTTCTCCTCTGCTTTTTCTCTTTCTCCTTTTGTCCCAGACAGCGTGACCTGTAGAAACCTTCAACGGGCCGTCAGGTTCTGTCACACAACCCCCCCGCGGCTGATAAGCGCTGCTGAGGGACACTCTGCAGACGTCGGCCACACAACCCCCCCGCGGCTGATAAGCGCTGCTGAGGGACACTCTGCAGACGTCGGCTCCTGATGGACTCCTGACCACAGTCTGGAGGCGCGACAGAGTCTCAGAGAAGAGGGGGCGGAGGAGAAGCGGAGGAGGGGGGGGAGGAGGGACTTCTGTGTAGATGATTTAGCAAAAATAGCAGAAACGGCAACAGCAGCAAAACCGTAATCAAAAGTTTTTGGCGGATCTTGGAATAAGATCTTACATTTGCATGTTTTACGTCTATCTATCTTGCTCATCCGCAGTTCATCTGTATATATGTGTGTCTGCGACAGTATAAGTGACAGCATGTGTGTGCGTACGTGAAAAAAGATAGGAAAAATTCCACCGGGGAGATGGTAAGAGGGAGAGGAGACCGCATTGTGAATGGGAAGGTGCACTGGCTTTCTTCTCACTTCCTCACCGCATCAGTTCCTCTACCTTTTCTTGATTCTCTCTGATGACAGCAAGGCTGAGCTCAGAGAGCCGCGCTCCATCTTATCTGTCTCTCAGCCCTGTTGGATTTGAAGACGTGATAACTGGCCTGCCCTCTATCTGCTATCATAACCTAATTTTGAGAGATACCATCTCCAGGGAAGATTCCCCCCTGTCCTCCACCAGCTTCGCAGTCACTCCCAGACCAGCTGGAAGCTAGATTTATTTCATTTTTACCGCCAACATCCAGAGCATTTGTCATCATAATTCAACTTGAGATTTGCTGAGCAGCAGCTCCCAATTAACCCAGCTCCCCTCTTTCTGTGACCTCATCAGTAATGCCATTAAACTCATATAGTCACCAGGGCCCTGTGCTGTTTCACAGTGTGTGTGTGTGGGAGAGACACTTAAAAAGGATGGTGGTGGATTTGTGTTGTTTTGTGCAGCGACAGTATCAATACTGTGTTATGTGTGTGTGTATATTTTTTCTTGTGAGGTGCATGAGTAGAGAGGTGTCTTCACATCAGCATGACTTGAGTATTTCAAGTCAATGCCGATGAAGTTCCGTTGACCCTGTTTGCCTGGTTTCCAAAGACTTCTGCCTCAAACGTGACGTGTCATAGCACATGAGAGAGTGTGGCGTGTCTGCGAACAGGTGCGTGAGTGTGCGCGGGTGTGCGTGCGCCGTGCGCACGTGGGCGAAGGCGGTGAAACGACTGATTTTACTCTTCGCGGCAAAGTGACAGTCGGAACAATATGATGTCCTCTCCGTGTGCTGACGCTACTCATCTGGCTAACAGGCCCTGATCTAGACCAGCTCTGCTCCTAGTCTGGGGGAGAGAGGGTGTTAGTGACCCCACCCATCCTCTGCGTCGTGAAACGTGCGTGTTTGTTTTGGGCGTGTGGTGTGTGTGCGTGTGTGTGGGTCTGCGTGCCTGTGTATGTGTGCACGTTTGTCTGAAAGAAAGAGACGGAGAGAAATTGTTCCAGGAAAGCCATTCGGCAACTCGCTGGATATTTAATATCAAGGTAGTTCTGACTCTCACCGCATCAGTTGAATATCAAACTGTGATGATGATAAGTCATCTGCTATGCCCTTGCACCAGACCGCTAATACATCACAGACACACACAGCTCAGACTACGCCTGCAAGGCCATCTTTTCTCAAACAAACATATTCCATTTGTTGTCCATGTCCGGGCCAGACTCAAAATAGCAGTGTCTCGAAATGAAACCGTGAGCAAAGAGACATGTGGCTGAATTTATTTACGAAGTCATTAGTTTCTTGAGCCTGTCCTAGCAGTGGAGAGACACCTCAGCTCTCATGCCAGGGAGACCTTCCTGCCAGGGAGACCTTCCTGCCAGGGAGACCTTCCTGCCTCTGGGAGACCTTCCTGCCAGGGAGACCTTCCTGCCACTGGGAGCCCTGTGCCCTGGGAGCACCAGTAGATGGAGACGGACGGAGGGGGATTGGACTTGATAGACCAAGAGGACTTGACAGTTGCAAAAGACTCCCGAAGCAAAGGAATCATCATCCGAAACTGTACTACGATTCACCGTGCTACGTTTGTGTTGCTGTGTGTGTGCTGCTATGTGTGTGTGTTGCTGTGTGTGTATTTGTGTGTGTGGTGTGTGCGTGTATACACACGGCATGTGCTCAGTTCAATCAGGGTGGATGCTCATTGTCAGCCATGATCCAGGTGGAGGGGGCTTGTTAACAGGAGTCCTTGGTGTGGGTCTCATCTGTGCGGACTGCTCACTGGCCAATCGCCCCCCCCCCTCCCCTCCCCTCCCAGAGGCTGCAGCTCAGACCACTGTGGCGCGCCATGACACACCCCTCGTTAATCACATCTCGACTCAGCCAAACAGGCAGATCCTGTAGATGTCAGTGTTTTACACCGAAGCAGCACGAGCAACCGAATGATTCACGGCGCCACTTCGGCTGTGCCAATCAGAAATTGCCCGTAATTCGGTAAAAATGGCCAATAAGGAAATAAAAATATGAATAAATCACCCCCTCCCCCCACCCCCGCATTATTAGACCATATCTTAGCGCTGACACAAGGAGTGCCAAGTGCTCAGCCACAGACCAGCTATAAAACTCCTGCCAGACAGAGAACCTGGCTCCTCCGCTCTAGCCGTCTGTACAGGGGCTGAATGGCACCGAAATCTTTAAAGGCACAGCTGAATAGCTTCCACTTGAGTACAAATGACCAAATCACCACGCGGGCTGCAGCTGCATTGTGCTCATAATTGTAATCCTTTGCACCAATGAAAGAGCGAGCGATGTTTGTTAATTAAAACGGCAATCAAATTTCCCCCCTTAAACTGGCTGCAGAAAGACTGTTCAATCCAATCATGCGTCTCTTTTCCATTCAGTACACAAACAAGAGAGTGTGGGGGATGAAATTGGGAAAATCCATGCGCTTGTTGATTGCCTGCTACTGTTGGGATTTTTCTTCTTCTTCTCTGTACGTGGTAAACAGCGTCCGCGGTGGCAGCGTTTGAGGCGGTGTGGCGGGGCGAGCAGGGGGCAGAGGGGATTAAACGGAGCCTCTCTGGTCTCTCCTTGGCACCCGTCGCACACTTAACCACGAATTGTAATTAACTTTTGAAATCTCAAGTTGTTTTGCCGCCCGCCTTCGCCGTATTGTTTTTGGCAGATAACACAAAGTGGATTGCAGATCCGTCTATTGAACGGCGACGCTTCTTGTTGACTGCTTCAGCCCGGAAGGGACGCGACCTCTTGGTCTTCTAGGCCTTTCCGCCGCCGCCGCCGCCGAACAGCGTTCTTAACACAAGGCGCTAACCTTCTCTCTGTGTGGGTACTGATTAAAGCTCCTGTTGGGCTCTATTGTATCCTGTGACATGAAGGCTGACTTTACACAAGAGACATGTCCACCTGCCACCTTACGTCTGCCCGCATGGCTGATAGAAAATAAAACCAGCCCTGATCTAAGCGGCACACGAACGCGCGCGCGCGCAAACGCACGTTTTGTTCCGAGATCGTTACGGACCGCACAGAAACAGATAGCTGCGTGAGGTGGGATCTATGACAATCGAGGACAGGGTTATTTTGCGAAGTTCAGTCAATCACTTGATAATTGCTTTTAAATGAAGCACCTTTTTCGGTATTTGAATTGTAATTAAACTGCTGGGTGAAAGGACTCAATAAGTCGTTAATGAAAGCCTCAAAGAGAAATGACGGCCTCTTCCTTTTGGAAGTTCATCTTAGTAGCGTTAACTACTTATAACTAATCACTGTACAAAGTAAGAAAGGGATTCATTATTTTGCCAAAGGCTTTCAAGGCATTAATAGCAAAGACATCACTCGGAATATTTGTATATCAAATGATGTGAAGGTAAATACATTCAAAATGGTTCATTATTCATTTATTATAATCTTCCAAATGTATTCTCTCTTTAACAACCTTCTTTTAATCCAGGAAACGGCTCCATAGCAGCTGTCCCATTGCACACAGACACACTGTATATTGTTGTCAAATATATATATTTTGTCCCAGTTTTCCTGCCCCTGCGCTGCACCCCACCCCTGTATTATCACTGGCTTGACTGGGTCACAGAGAGCTTCCCCAGTCTGTCTGCTCGCTCCTTTATGCAACACTGTGATAAGAACGCTGTGTGTTCTCTCTGAGCTCAAGCTTTCTCCCATCATTCATCACTTGGCTAATGTCATTTAAATATCTTTTTGTTTGAAAACGGTTTCCTCAAATCCATGGGAGGGGCTCTGTGCGGGGAGGGAAAGGCGTAGAGCGTAGGGTCGAGGGTCAGACGTGAGAGACCAGGGGTTCGAGAACCGAATAAGAACCAAAGAGGTTAAGAACCAAATATTTGCGAATGCAGACGGACGCAATACCAAGCCTGGAATAGAAACTTCAATAGTCCTTGGAATCTCTTTGATATCCCCTTGATCTTTCTGTCCGACAGCGTGTAGCGGTGTGTGTGAGACAGGGTTGCAAGTTCCTAGGTGCAGATCCTACCTACACTCACCCCAAATCAGATGAAGACGTGTGAAGAGATATAACACTTTGAATTAGCCAAACAATGTTCAACCATCCGTAGACCATCTAGGTTTTAGCCTGAGATGGTAAAGTTCAAAAGAGTCATATATGAACCAGAAAATATTTAACGACAAAGACATTTTGACTCACAGTTGAGGAGTCTTTAGGGGAATTTGTGCTTTTTTTTAAAGACCAGAATGTGAGTTGGACAAATAGTTGAAAGTTTCGACTGCTCTGGATGCGGCTGTGGGGAGATTTCAGAGTGCCGGGTGAGTTTGGAGGAAGGACTTGAGAGGGGGCAGAACTTGTTTCATGAGGGTAATTGACGCCATGCTGTAGCAGAGGAGGGGCAAAGCAGCCATGAAATTGCGTGGGGATCAGATCTGTACAGGAGCGAAGGGGAGAGCTGGGGCCAGCTGGGAGACCTGGCAGTCGGGGGAAGGGGGGAAGGGGCAGGGGGGAGGGTCGAGGGATGGATTAGGGCCCCGCTCAGCACTGTGGAGTTAAGAGCCAATTTTATTCTCTAGTAACCCAATCAATGGAAAGGTCCTGTACTCTATTTAGAGTCAAGTTTAAGGAGAGAGAGAGCAGAGCAGAGCTCTGGAAGGGAGGCAATAAAGACATTCATATGACCATTAGAGCGAACCATGGCTGCATGGTGGCAGGGAGGGAGAAGGGAGGGAGGGAGGAAGAGAGAGCCAAGCTGTACAGAAAGATGTGTGGAAGAGTGGAAAGAAGTCTGGTGAGACCGGGCACCTCACAGTCACGTCAACTCTGACCCAAATTAGAAACAGCATGGAAGGCGTTAAGAAACAGAGGTTCCCTCAGCAAGCGGTTCGACATCTGAGAGAAAAAGAAAGAGATCAGTTTTCCGGGCCGTTCTAAAACCCTCCACCCGAGCAGCCAAGGAAGCTGAAGGACCACGGGTTCCCCCCAGCCTGGCGGGCGCGACGCTCCGCAGTGCTGCAGTCAGCGTGCGTGTCCTGTTCAAGCAGAGCAGAGACTGGGGAGGTGGGGGGCGGAGGAGTGTGTGTGTGTGTGGAGGGGTGGCGGGGGCGCGAGGAGTGGTGTGTGTGTGTGGGGGGGGGGTAGGAGGTGGGAGGCAGACAGAGGGTACACCTCATCAGGATTCAAAAGCTGTCCATCTCTGAATAAGAGGGAGAATTGGCTGTCAATCCCTAATTAATAAACTCTTGCTCCTCTCCCCCCTTCCCTCTGGACGGGGGGAGAGGATGGTGACTGATCAATAACTATTGTCGGCTGCCTCGGATGGGAGCCGTTCAGATTTATCTGCTAATATCCTGGGTGATAGCCAACGCCAGACTGGATATGACAGTGGGCTCGGAGCCCATTACCTCCTTATTTACTGATTTACATTCTGCTGTTGCCACAGCCAGTAGCTGTCTGTCGGGTAACTAACAGGAGAAATCTCCTCTCCCTCCGCAGGACGAGTCAAGGACAAAGCAGAGGCATGATATGAAATGTGTCTTGATTTCTGCTTGTTTTTGAAGAGGGGGCCTGTGTCGGAGGAGCAGCACTGTTACGCCACCTCTGCCGCTGAACGCCTTGTTCACGTAGGGCAGGAAGTTACTATGCGAATGAATTCACTGCAGACCGCTTTTTCCCCCCCCTGTTGCTTCCCCCCCCCCTCATTGCTGCCTAACACTGAACACGAAAAAGCACCCAAAGTCCAATCCGGTACCTGTACAATCAATTTCTTCCACCAGGTGGTTTATGTCTTCTGTTGATTGCAGTTACTCTCCGTGGTGCTGCCCGGGGCGGGGCTCCTCCTCCGAGCACACGAATCAGGCCTCAGCTCTCCGTTTTCATTCATCAGCCCTGTGCGACAGCACCACGGATCTCGCCCATTACCCACAGCGATGTACATCCAGCGCTAACGACAGGAGACGCTTAGCAACGGGCCAAACACAGGTGTCACGTGACCCGTCCAGAGCTCGTGTGTCTGAGTGGGTCAGTTGGGGCCAGGGCCCTCCTGATGACGGGACACCAAGACACCAGACACCAAGGGCACGTGTGTGTCTGCAGGACTGGCTAGACTGGGAACATGGAGGGATCAAGACTCTCCCACTCTGGAGACTGGCATCCCTGACAAGGTCTTTCCATGCTGTATGAGAACGACATGATGACTGACTCTGCCCTCCGTGAGCTGCCGTCCTTGTTCCTGTATCGCAGCCGTCCTGATCCTCTTGTGACAGCTCCTTCTTTAGTCGTGGAACGCATTCTTTAGCCTCCTGTGCGCTCCTGTTAACAACGGCATGAATAATGTTCCCCGCATCCTTCTGAGATGTGACCTTCTCAGTCGTAAACTCTCTCCAGAGTCTCGCTGCTCCGGTGATTAGTTCCTGCGCTCGAGTCGGATGTTTTCTTTGTCTCCCGGGGGACATGATGTAAGCAGCTTTCTAATAAGCGCCAATCACGATTCAGGTATAAGTAGAAGGAGCTGAACCAAATTAGCGCTGCATCCCAGGTGGCATCTGAGATGTTTCTTTGTTGACGAGTTCACGCTCTGCTTGGTTGGTGCGTGCGTGGCCGAGGGCAGAGGCAGGCGATCTGGAAGGCAGGCGATCAGGAAGGCAGGCGATCAGGAAGGCAGGCGATCTGGAAGGCAGGCGATCGGGAAGGCAGGCGATCAGGAAGGCAGGCGATCTGGGATCAGCGAGGCAGATCAGGAAAGCAGGGCAGGGGTGCTCGTTCACCGCGGGGAGGATTTAGGATCCCAGGAGTTGCTTGCTCGGGGAAGGCATGTTGGAGATCCCCACGGTCATCTGGCTCATTGTTTGTAAGGATGCTCATTAGAAACTATCCGCTCTATCAGCACGGCAGCCTGTCAGGACCTGTGGATTTATCTTGATCTGCTTACACAGCTTTAACGGGGGGACTTCAGAGGCGCTTTCTGGTTGCGAGATAATACATGTGTTTACAGGCGGCTGCTTGTGTGTGAGGCTGCGTGTGCGTCTGTCTATTGGGCGTGTGTGTGTGTGTGTGTGTGGTGGAGAGGTAGGGGGATGTTGTGTGCATGATTATAACTCGAAGACACAAGATATCGCTGAGTTACTGCAGCTGTGGGCATTCTGTTGTGTACACTGTGCTAACAGCATACTTTGGATGTCTGACAGAGCACACAACAAGTCATGAAACACACAAACACTCATACAAATACACACACACACATAAACACTCATACAAATATACACACACACGCACACACACAAACACTCATACAAATACACACACACGCATAAACACTCGTACAAATATATACGCACACACACAAACACTCATACAAATACACACACACGCATAAACACTCATACAAATATATATATACACACACACACACACACACACTCATACAAGTACACACACACGCATAAACACTCATACAAATATATACACACACACACAAACACTCATACAAATACACACACACGCATAAACAAACACACATGCACACACACAAAAATCCCCACACACACTCAGACATCGACATACACGCACACACACACACACATATTAATCGGCTTTTTATTCAAGTCTTAATCTCCTATCTGCCACTCTGCTGTTGTGCTAGGTGTCCCGCCTCCCAGCTTAATAGTAAATAGCACAACGATTCCTGATTGGCCATCAGACCTGCCAATCTAAGCATTTGGTTGGCAGGAGGCTGTGACCCGGTTGGGTGTTGTGATGATAGGGGTTGAAGGGGGGGGGGGGTTCTGAGCAATCAGAACAGTAACGGGTCCCGCCCCGGCTGCCGCCAAAAGCCTGATGTCAGTCCACAGATAAACAGGCAGGCGTTCCTGGTGTACACGTTGCTGGTGCAGATGTCTTGATTACGCGGCCATTAGTTTAATTGAGATAAGCTTTTCAGTGCTGAATCATACTGCAGACCTTCGCTAACCCAGGTCAAACACTGAATTACTCTCGTCCTCTCCACAAACACTGCTGTTTGTGGAGGACAAGAGTAGACGACACAGAGATGCAAGGGAGAAGGAGACAGGGCGGTGGAGGACTTCTCCAGAGTGCTATTTCAACAGCCTCATGGGACCAGTGGCCCATGTCCTTCTGTTTATACTCTGACAGATGATTCATCACCATCACCTACGACATCTATTCAAATGACAATAGGCTATAACACTTTGGCGTTTCCAGTCCAGCGTAAACGCCATTTCCAACCACATCGTCAACTCAGTTTTAACCTTGATGTTTTCCTGAAGTTACCACCTAGATACTTTGTGTGAATGTGCAGATTAAATAATAATCTTACCAATCTTTGTACAGCTGTATGTTCACGGACTTACCACCAGGTGTCTCACTATTAGCCGTCTGTCTCATGCAAACACACTTGTACAGCCTCCCACACACACACACACGCACACACGCACACACACACACACACAGGATCTACATGGTGTGTTTAATGTGACCAGCAAACCCACTCTTCCCACGTGTTCTAGTCTCCTCTGGGAGGACAGGGAAGCACCTGCCTCCCTCTGCCTAACTCAGGCCTAACTCAACACATCCCTCACCACCGACAGACAGGCAGACAGGCAGATAGACAGACAGACAGACAGGCTAACAGACAGACAGGCAGGCAGGCAGGCAGGCAGGCAGGCAGGCAGGCAGACAGACAACGGGGCGAGGAGAGGAAAGAATGGTACTGAATATCACTGCAGGAGAGGAGACAGGAGAGGAGAGAACAGCACAGAAAGACAGAAAACACACCCAGATCCCAGCCACACTTGGCAGCTGAACCAAATGCCTTCATCTACCTGATTAGATCAGCCACCACACGTGTGTTTATGTCTACAGGAGTTTCTGACTGAAGCCAGAACAGTTTGTTTCTGCGGAAAACCTTTAAGCTTCCAAAAGCCATTAGCAAATTCTGTGACCGGGTTTCATGGACAAAAGGTGCAAGTAAAATGTTGGTGTTATGGCCTATAATGTGTGTGGGAAACTGCTTCCAGAGAGCACTTCTACCTTTCAGACATCCAGAGCGCTAGGTTGGGCCAACAATGAGCTAAAGGTTTACCAGGTTCAGGTCACCAGGTTACTTTACACATTCAAATGCCATTCTGTCCTCCCTCATATCATCCCTCATCATTTGACATGACTTTGAACACCCCTCCACCCCCCACTCCCCCTCCCTCCTCCCAGCCCCTCCTCCCCCCCTCCTCCCAGCTCTTCCGCCTCCGAGTGTCGTGTGGGTGCGCTAGCGAGCCTCGGCGTGTTTGTGTGTCTGTCAGCGAGAGCGACTGTGTTGAGAATACGCTCCCGACTCTGTCTTATCTATTAATTCCTTCATTAAGCCCTTATCACTGGTTTTAATGCTAATTAAGATGCTCTTTAATGTGACGGCAGGGCGGGTAAGCGCCTCTGAGCCCCACCAGCCTTCCACTCGCTGCAACTACAGAGGAGGAGTTCGGCATGCTTAAACAGGACCACCCTCGCTTCAGCCCCCCGACCCTGTTCTGTAGGAGAAGCCAACAACAGGCTGCCCTCAGCGTCTCTCAGCCAGGAGACACACACACACTGCCACCCATTCTCACTTCCTAATGTGTAAAAGCTGTCGGTTAGATGTTGGTTCGACGTTACGGGGGGGGGATCTTTTTGGGAGGGCCGGTTCCGGGGGGGAACGTTTGCCACCGTGGAACCGCTCGCCCTTGTTCCCCCCCCGGATCAAATACGGTTTGATTCATTTTCGTTTCGTTTTCCCATCGGTTCATTATGATGAGGTTTTTGTTAGGACATGATTGTCACAAAGCACTTGACAAAGAGGCCCTGGCCTCCAAAGCCTGAACACAGGGCTTGGCTGAGGGTCAAAGACAAGCCAGCAGCACAGAGACTTGGGAGGAGGGACGGAGGGGGGACTGTCTCTGCTGTGGTGGAGGACATGCAGAGGTCACGGAATCTATGGGTCTGTCTCAACACAGCCCAGTATATATCTCATCTCAACTGTTGATTTGTATAACACAGCACTGTTCAAATACATAATACGTACATGCGACAATCAGGTTATAAGGATGTAACGTGGGGGAAATTACGATTAACATTGTGTTCTTTTACTCGACCATGTGCTGAAACAATCTTTTTTTTTTTTTACACCCTTTCAGGGTCACAGCTCCGAGTCATGTTTAAGTTATAATTTGCTCTCATTGACAGATCTGCATTATGCAGACTAAGCAGATGGCTCCCGGACAGCGAGAGTGACAGGACGTTATGACTGGCTACAAGGCTTGGTGTGCAACAGCAGCTGGCTGGCAGCGCAGGGGTACAGTGTGTCAACAAAACTGAAATGGGGACATTTATGACAGTGGCTTCACAGAGTTATGAATGAGAACATAAGGAGAGGAGGGGAGACAAGGTGAAAACAAAGAGGCTGTTGAAGTAATGTACGATTATGCATTCCGAGAAAGTGTTGGATGACCTTGTCTGACTAAACAAAGATGGATCCCCTCCACAACCACCCAAACCATTCTCCAGTTTGTCACTCCTTCATCCTTCCACCCTCCATCCGAGTGCTCGGGCGGTTCTCTCCCTGTGCGCGCTCTCTCTCTCTCTCCTCTCACCCTCTCTCCCAACTTTGATGCATGCATGAGGGAGGATTTCCTGAAGACCAAAGTGGCCATTACCCAGGGGCCATTAGGCCTCTAGCAGAGCATGTCAACACTGTGACTCACTGTGTTCACACGCAGGCTTCCTCGTTCTGCATGTAGGATGTGGGGCGCCCAACGTACAACTGATGCTCCGACGTTGATGATTTCACCGACCGTTTCGAGGAGGACGTCCTGGCGTTTGGGATTTTGATCCCGTTCGAGAAGGTTTCCCGCGGGTTCAGCGAGCGCTAGTTGGCGTGGGGAGAGTGCAGAGGCGGGGTCATTAATTGGCAGAGGAGCGCACTCTTTTTCGTGCTCAGTGGGAAAGTGACTCATCATCGGGATGAAAAGCTCTGACATTTGAGCATGAAAATCCCAGCATGCCCTGCAGCCCCAGCGCTGAGGGGGTCTGTGGGGGTTTACAGTACAAGAGGCTAACAGAACTCCAGAATCACAGATTAGAGGTAGATCACGAGGAGACGGTATAGGAGCTGATGAGCGCAGACAGGTCACGAGGGCCCACATGCAGTAACATTGGTACAGGAACTATAGGTAAAAAGGGAAATCTAAAGGATATTTTGTGCCGTGCGAATCATTCAATTTATTGGGATATCTTTTGGACGCAGGTCAGTGAAGTGAAACGTATTGAGCTGCACAAGGAAAATAGCAGTTTACTGTACCTGAAATCGGAGGCATGCCAATGTGCTCTGCTGGAAATGCTCTGAAACTGCTCTCTGCATATCTGTCCAATCTAAACAAAGATGTTTAATTCGCTCTTAGTTTCTCCCCTGAACATTTTTGTGTGCAGATGAGGAAATGTGTTCAATGCTCCTAAGTGCAAGACAAATAACGTGTTTATATTTTCTGTAAATATTTGGTCAAATTTCCTCTTGAAGAGAATCCCGTCATAACAAGGAGTGTGGCAAACCTGACTAAACAAAGAGAATCACATTATTTCCGCATTATAGGCCAGAGCAGCTCTACTGTAGCCTGCTGTTTCTGCAGGATGGGAGCCACCAGTAAGCAGGTCACACAGGGAAACGGAGGAAGCAAGGGGGCTGGGCGGGGCAGAGGAGATGGATAAGGAGGGAGAGGGAGATAAGGAGGGAGAGAGTGTGTGTGAGTGTGTGCCCGGGTGTGCGAGGTGCGTGTGTTGGTGACTTCCCCCAGGCCTGGAGACAAGGGAAACAAGGTGTGATTAATTCCCACTCTGACTGCGTTCTACTTGGCCTCTGCGTGGGAGAGACACGGCCCACGGAGGAGCTGGAGGACGACCTAGAATAGGTCCGGGGTCCGTTTCCGCTCCGCTCCCCCCGATCAATGGCCGATTGGCAGGTTGATCGCTTGAAGAGAGACAACTTGGCCAATGAAAGGGGGGCCTCGGAGGCAGAGTCCCGCCTTTCACTAGCCTCTCAGCCTTGAGGGGATCAATAGAGCCTTAGGACATTGATCTGTGTGTTTCCAGGGAGCGGATACCTTAGCCAGTCTGATCGATCACCTCTAATAAAGAGTGGTGTCACCAGAAGATTCCGTTGGCACAATAAGAACCAGGCCCTGGGGTGATGATCCAACCTTCAGCGCCATCTAAAAGCTCATTTGTCCAAAGCATATTCCTGCACATGACCATTTCAGATTTACTGTAACAAGGCCATAAATCCTGATGCCCGCTAATGAGAGTTGTCAATCTTTCCATACTGTAGCCCTTTCAGAGTAATGTAGAGAACTAGTGCGAAGAACAGATTTCGACATCACCTTCTAACTTCCTAAGGTCATCAGTGTGCTGGAACAAAACACTACACTTGAATCAATAAGCAGCAACCTACTGTCAGGTGATTCCGGACTGCTAATGTGATCTGACACAAGGTCCATCTACTTGGCTGTGAGAAATGACCTGTGTTGTAATGAAACTGACCGAAACTGCAAATGGCACTCGACAAAACCGACAACCTTCATGTTGTCCTTTTAAGGCAGGACCGTGTGCCGTCTCGTTAAGTGTTACACAATTCTAAGTCTATTACAAATGCATGGCACATGTATTCCCCCCATGTATCCCCCCCCCCCCCCCCCCCCCGGAGTTCACCTATAGGCGTACCGTAGTCATGGTGATGAGATGTAAACTTGCCCATCAGGATGTTGCTCTGCGTGACAGAGAAGACCAGGTGATTCAGCGGTGCTTCAGAGTGACAATGACGTTGTTCCTTGGGGCCCCCCGCTGGGACAGGTGGTTTGAGATGAGGTGTCTCTGACTGCGTTCAAAAGAGAGAACAGAGAGGCAGAGACTCAGCAGAAAGGGCTGGATGAGTCAGCCTCTTCACTGCTCCAACAACTACCTACTTTGATTATTAATACGCTGACGTGGAAACAACACGCTCATATTTGAATACACGAGCGCATCGTTTAGAAGGAGTTTTTCCACCAACGTCACTTCGCCTCTGTGAATCCTCAACTCCTGATTGGTTGAGAGCATCCCCCTGTCAGACGGGGGCGAACGCTGGGGTGACAGTTACCTGACAAGGTAGCAGCAAATGGACGTCATTGTACAAACTGTCATCTCTGCTCTGAGGTACGGCTTTTTTTGCTGTTGTTTTGCTGTTTTCTCTGACTGAGGTCTGGTGCCCAGTGAGTCCTGCTTGCACAGCCCTCCCACACACCCACCCCCCACCCACCTTCCCAACCTCCCTCCCTCCCTCTCCGTCACAGAGTGACAAAGACACAGCACCCTGCAGAGCCCTGCCTCTGTAGGAGAGAAACCTGCAGGTCCCCTGCTGATAGACTGAACCAAGGGCAGCGGAGGGGAGGACTGTGCATGTGAACAGATAGGACTGAGAGATAGAAGAACCCTCCTGGGGACAGCCCGAGGGACGTGGGTGTGTTCAACCGTTAACCTTTCCTTTGATTGGGAGACGACAGAACGAATTATCTGGAGTCATTTCCTTCCCCACTTTCACGGCAGTGTGCTGTCTGTCAGGCCGAAGCTTCTTGCGTTGTTGAAGACGTTTCTTGTATGAATAACAGTTGTAATTGTTAAGTTTTGTTTTTGTTTTACAGACAATATCAGGTTTCACTGGGCTGTATGGGGTTGAGTGTGTAATAACATGATTTCTAAATTATGCTGATAGATATATGTTAATTCCACTAACATGGAAAAACTGCATGTAGTTAATTCAGTAAATTGGATAATGGATTTCACTGACATGCCTTATTTTGGGCCATAAAATATTATACAATAACAAACCTGGTCTCAGCCTATAAGCCTCAAGGAAGCAACTTAAGAGGTGCCGAATGCTTACACAACAGATAATGTATTCCCCCTCTACAGGCATGCCTGTAATTATAAAAAGAAAGACTTCGTTAGCGCTCTTAAACGTTTAGTTAGCCCAGCCTGCCTCCGTGGAAACCAGGGAGGAGACAGCATTGAGAACAGAACGGAGGATGGCCTGACGCGCGCCCCCGTCTGTCGCGCAGGGATATTTGAACAACTGTGCCGTCTTGTGCTCACGCGGTCCGTTTGTTACATTGGAGAGCGAGCGAGGGGAGCAAATGTGCAAGGCTGAGAGAGGGAGGGAGGAGAACGAGTGCGCAAATAAGGCACAGCAGCAGCAGCACCAGCGGCGGCGGCAGCGTCAACGCATCTGTGAATCTTCGACTCGCCTGTCTTCAGCTGCCAATCCTCTTGTACGTTTCCGATTGAAATTTCACGTCCTGAGGAACCTTCGCCATCTACCGACACACTTTCTGAAGCTCGGTGTTTATTCTCTGCTCGGCTGCAAGAGACGATCTCTCGACCCCTCTCTATTTATTCCAGTTTCTTGAATATTTAATGGAAAATGGCGATCAGCGCTCAGTACTACGGTATCTTCTGTCTCTTCTCAATTCAAACTATCCTCATCATTAGCGTCTCTTCGCCAGCAACGGGTAACCGGTTTCCCCAACACTACACGTAAGTACCGTTTGGGGTGAAAGGGAAATAGGGGTTGAGTCGAGAGCGCAAAACTGGGACAGGTGGCCCAAAGCTCGCTGTTTACCTAGGTGAGATAGTCGCGCGATGCTGTCCCTGATGTTGAAACAGAAACGCCAGTTCCGTCGCATGCTCGAATTATTACGCTTTTTCGATTGTCTGATGTATTACAACGGCCTGTCGTACAGTATTTGCCCTTCAAGCACATCTTGTCAATTATGTAGGTTATATCGTCCGGAACGTGGGATCCTATTGGCTAGCCTACTTAAAACTACTGTGCAGGTGCTCCACAGCTAAATCGATCACCCAATTGAACAGTTTACACGTGGATTTTGGATCAGATCAAATAAACACATACAGACTACGTCACCAATGTTTATTTCGTTTCACTCATATTTACTTCTGAAATTGAGATTGACTACGTGGAGATTTACTCCACGTACGCTGTCAAAACCGGGCTAAGTCACATCCGTATTTAACAAAGACAAATCATTGAATAGCCATATGTACCATATTTAGTCACTGTGGCTCACAGTGCATGTGGCCTATAAAGAGACGTCTAACGTGTCCGTAAGGATCCCTGATTGCCCTTCGGTTGAGCTATGCCAACACGCGTCTTTCACCTGCTCCTATGAACGACACAACAATTCCAGATCTAGCACACAATATGTAACGAATGCGCACACAGCAACCCTGAGATCTGCACAGATTGAAAACTATGACCTAAATATTTCATAAATAAGCCGAAGCGTTAATCCTAGTTTTTGTTCGTATAATGAATTTGTAGTTAACTTAGCCTATGTCTTATGCTTAACTTAATGTCGAACATGTGCCCTGTGGACGGCACAGCGTTCTCGCACTTATTCTCAGATGTTATTTACAAACATTTCAACATGACACTTAAGAGAGGAAGGCTATTAAACATACATGCACTGAAAGCGTGCGAAGTTTAAAACAATAATATTTGTCGGCTATTTTAGGACGACCATGATCATATGAATGGCTTTGGTTCATTTAAAATATAAAAGTTAGACAATTATCATGTCTTCATGTTGTGTGTAATATTGTATTTAATCGTGAGGTTTTAGGCATGCGCTGCTTTATTTGTACTATAATTATGAGACTTCGTCCCTGATTAATGCTCGAGGTCTGACTTACTCTCATCGTGGATTGTCATTCGAGCATGTATTGCCACCTCTGGCAGTGCGGCTTGTGGATCTGTTAATGCGATCTGTTAGTCCAAATGTTCTTCTTCTGTTCCGGTGTTTTTCATTACTAATGCGCCAAAACTCTAAATGTCGTGTCGACACATGATTTATGGCTACACTCTTTCACATGTCAACGAATTTAGGAGCACTTACAGAGATATTTTTCGCCCACATAGAAAATGCCTACGTGTTAATGACTTATTTTGTCCAAAGATGAGCATGTCGAACGCATTGCCTTGGCTGTTGGTGACGGTACAATTCAGTATATTGTGGACTCACTTTGTGTAGGCCACCGCACATCCATAGCCTTTGAATAGCGTACCCTTAAGGGTACAAATTACGCATCTCAAATGTTACACCTTGTCCAAAGAGATATACTCTGTCTAATAAAGATGAACTTAGTCTACCGGCTTCTTTTTGATCAAGCCTTCACAGCAAGGCTAGACAGTGACATCATATAGGCCTATTCATGCACGTGTGCGTGCGTGTTTGCTTGTCAAAGCTATTTTCCATATCAGTAGGCTGATACCTCACAGATTTTCTCCATTTCCTTCATAATGCTTGAAATTCATCGTAAGGACAGTAGCCTACTTACTGAGATATTTGGATAGAGTATACACATAGAGTAGTATCTTTTTTCTTGCTGCACTGCAGTATGCAGATATCACAAATACTCTACTATACTAAAGTAGTATATGAATACCAAAAGGGGGGGGGGGAACCATGCTTTCTCGCTAAAATAACATTAAGTACTTCGCTAAATGTCATCGCGGATGCTAATATTTGCCTAGCATTTTCGACTGCTGCCACTGCACGGCAGACTAGAACCTCCTGCACACTATTTACATTGGAGCATGAACCTTTTTGAGCTATGAGACATGACGGTCACATTAGTTATTGATAAATGAAGGTCACGCATGGAAAAGGCACCAGCTAAATAGTGCAGAGCGACTCCTGGTCTAGTCCATTGGCCTTCATATTGAACGGATCTCCATTGGGTTTAGGTTAGATCAGAAAGGAATAAAATCCGACTCCAGTATTCATTCTGGCTAATGATGACCTATCTGATCAATGTAAGTGAATCAGCCACTTACAAACCTTAAGCACTTTTAGATAGGTATTGATTTGCAATTGCTTTACAAACAAAAACAAACAAAAAACAATTGGCGAATGACGTGAAAGGGTAGTGGTTTTGTAGATGTGTTGACATGTATGCATTGCATTGGATTGATGTGTGTACGCCAGAGTTTATTGGGCTAGTCAAGTTGGGCGAAGGCGTCAGAATAGCTTGGGGACAACGGTGTTGTCACTAGCTGTTAGCCTCACCGCTTTCTGCCACAGTGTGGTCTCACTTTAAGCCTGTTTTCACTTCATTGCTAGGTGACCTTTTCATAGTCAGCGAGCATTCTCCAACCATCCCGCCTCCCCTCAATCCTTTTAGCGGCCTCCTCTCCACCCCTTTCCTTTTACCTTCCCTCCAGAAGCACATTCGACGAGTATTAGCGCCAATGTGCAGACGCATGTGGGTTTCCTCATCGAACGTTCGCTCGTTCGGGGGTAGTTAGTCTCGTCTGTGGCCATGGTTACGGCCTAGAAAGGGGCCTCTGCGTACTTCTACTGTACGGCCCCTGATGATGGTTGTCACTTCTCAGCAGAGTTGGGCTGTCTTTAATAGATCTGTCTCCACTTGTCTTTCTGAAGAATCTGACATTTCCCGCTGACATTTCTTTCTGTCATATTACTCAAAGACAAATTACTGTGTGGCTGATGTGAGCGATTGCTTATCAGCTCCTTTGCCTGTGATTTGGAAAGCTGGTGTCATGTCTCATGACACAGAACTGTGGGGATGTGCATTAGGGAACGGTCAAGCTCATTCAACAACATGAAAGAGTTTTTTTTGTTTTTAGTTTGAACCCTTTGCTGTGCCCTGGGTTAAGGTCCCCTGGCTGGCTCCTAACACTGCCTGGCCAGAGTGCTCAGCAGGGCAGACACAAGTGACCCTCCCCCCCCTCCTGCTTTAACCAAACCCAGTGAGCATCTCGTTCTAGTAAGTTCTTGGCGGCTTGGGTGAAAGAGATGTACGATCTCCCCGCGCTTGATCACTTAATTCCCAACTTGGCTCCATTTACTAAGAGCATCTCCTGCTTATTGTGCACTTCTGTCAGACCTGGGCTTTTTAACCTTTATTACAGAGCCTTTTAAGCACTGCTGCTGATCCAAATGGAATCCCCAAAAAAAAAGGCCAATATCCCCCCCTTTCCCCCCTCCCCCCCCACCCTTTCCCCCCCCCCACCACCAAACCCCGTCCCTTTTACCCAAACTTTCTCCTACCTCCCCCCAAGTCTTGCAGGATGTTCGGCCAGCTAGTGAGTCACAAGAGCAATGGGGGCTGGTGAATAAAATGGACAAGACAAAGACAGGCATACAGCCAGGCAGGCAGACAGGCAGGCAGGCAGGCAGCTTGGCAGACAGGCAGGTAAGTAGGCAGGCAGGCAGGCAGCTTGGCAAACAGGCAGGCAGGCAGACAGACAGGCAGGCAGGCAGGCAGGCAGGCAGGCAGCTTGGCAGACAGGCAGGTAAGCAGGCAGGCAGGCAGGCATAGACAGAGAAGGGCAATACAAACGCACAATGCAACTGAAAAAAAGATCTATCTGACCTTGTATTATGCTGATTGTCTCTTTCAGAATGATGCACTGGGCAGCACGCATTGAAAGGGAGCTGGAGAAGGTTCTTCCACACGTCACTGGAATCCAGCAGATGAGAGCTGTAAGTTGAAACAGTCCGTCATGTACAGCTGCAAGTCAACACAGGACATGGACTTATCTGCCATGTCCATAGCCTGTTTCATGTAAATACCCATGGAACCTCCATGCGTCCTCTCCGCGACAGGCGATCAACATCTGGACTTGTGTGCATGTACGTGTGGCGTGTGCACGCGTGTGTGTGTCTGTTTCAGCAGATGGTTTGGCTGAGTAAGGCTGATGGTCGCATGTCTATCCAGTGTGTATGTGAACTGTGCTTTCAGGGCATGGAACAGACTAGTAATCTAATCTTCATTACTGCTGTGTGGCTGAGTGTTACTGAGTCAGCCGGGACTGTGCACATGGCTGCGATGGGCAGTGAGATGACGTTTATGGTGGCAACTGAATGGGTGATGTCACTTACAGTAAGGATGTGCTAAGGCTTTATGCCCATATAAGGGCGTTGGATGGGGTGCTATGGGAACGGCCTTGACTGTGGCTCCTGCTGGCATCCGGGTGATGTTGAATACTCTGAACTGGGAAGATTCCCACCTTCCTCACAATGGTAGGGACACATTACCGTGATTAGTGTGAATCCACCCCCAACTCACATGCAACAGGATTGTGTCCGTGAATATGGCAATGAGAGATTCAGTTTGCCCTTGGACAGCACTATATGTCAGCTTGACATCCTTCAGTCTATGTTTAGCCTGTGCGTCTAGGTCTGCTCAAGTAAGATTGAATGGTACTATAGCATAAGTTGTTTTGTCTGCATAAAGTAGTATGTCCTTTCGGGTGAGTGCTTTTAAGTGTGTGTGTGTGTGTGTGTGTTGGACTGACTGTGTGCTCAGTAGTGAGCTGGTGTGAAAGAACATTTATCACAGGCCCAAACAGGAGTCGTCACAGGGTGTGCTAAATGGCCCAGCATGCCTAGAAAAGCCATTTTCTAAATGGATGCCTCTCTCTATACGTGTGGCAGATAGAAATCTTCCCAGGGCTATGCCGGCTGGTAACAAGATTGCCTCCCTCCGCGCTCCCTTCCTCTTCATGCGTAGTTTATTCTCGTGAACAAAAAAGAGAGGAAAAAAAAGAGAAAAAAAGCTCATTATTTTTTAGTTTGTCTTACATTGAAAGAGTGAAGGGAGTAAGGTGGCTTTTAGAGCAGTATGTCGAATTCCTCTGGTTCGAGTAAGGGGCGGGGCGGGGAGGGGGGGGATTAATGGCTGGCAAGTTTGTGGAGATGTAGAGAGAGAGACGTAAAAGGAGGGCACGTGTGTAACGGGAATGGTAAGATTCCACGTACGAGGGAGGTGAAAAGAGGGAGGGATGAGAGACCGTGAGAAGGGGTGTGTGCGCGTGTGTGTTTAGAGGTGGGCAGTGTTTGTGTGGGGAGAAGGATGACGGATGAGTTGACAGGAAAGATGGATGTTCAGAGATGGCTCAGCGTATTCAGAGACTCGAAATACGAGATGGATGATTTCAGGGAGACGGAAAGAGAGAGAGACTAAGGAGGGAAAGAGAGAGACTGAGGAGGGAGAGACTGAGGAGGGAGAGAGAGTGAGGAGAGAGAGATTGTGAAGGGAGAGAGAATCTGAGTAGAAAGAGTCTGAGGAGGGAGAGACTGAGGAGGGAGAGACTGAGGAGGGAGAGACTGAGGAGGGAGAGTCTGAGGAGGGAGAGACTGAGGAGGGAGAGACTGAGGAGGGAGAGAGACTGAGGAAGGAGAGAGACTGAGGAGGGAGAGAGAGACTGAGGAGGGAGAGAGAGAGACTGAGGAGGGAGAGAGACTGAGGAGGGAGAGAGACAGTCTGAGGAGAGAGACTGTGGAGAGAGAGAGACAGTTTGTGGAGAGAGAGAGAGACTGAGGAGAGAGAGATAGACTGAGGGGAGAGAGAGAGACTGAGGAGAGAGAGATACTGAGGAGGGAGAGAAAGTCTGTGGGAGAGAGGGACAGTCTGAGGAGAGAGAGATACTGAGGAGAGAGAGAGACTGAGGAGAGAGAGAGATACTGAGGAGGGAGAGAAGGTCTGAGGAGGGAGAAAAAGGATGTGGGAGGCAGGATGGTGGATAGAGCTTTTCTCTTCATGACTCTTTGTGGCTATACTGTGTAATGTGCGATGAGTTTGGTGTGTGTGTATGGTGTATACTCTATGGTGTGTGTGTATGGTGTATACTCTATGGTGTGTGGTTTGCATTGTGTGGGGTTTGTATTGTGCAGTGTGTGATGGGGCCGTATTGGCCAGGGTACTGGAATTCTGTCCTCAGGCTTATTCAGACCTGTTGGATAAGCATACAGTGAGCTTACGCCCCCACGCACACACACAGCATTATGGGAAGGGAGTATAGTAACTCTACAGTTGATTGGACGCACACGCACGTGTACCGCACATGCACCGACACGCATCCATGCACACACACATTAATGCACACTTGCTTCGTACTGCATATGAACCGTTGCTACCTCACCCCCTCCAAACGCCCACATGCCCATACACACGCACATTTGCACAAACCCACACTCATGCCGAAATGCCCTCATGGACGACCAGAAGCGCGCACACACACACACTCACACACAAGATCACAACCATTTTCTCCCTCTTAGAAGCTTCTTAAAGAGTAAAAGGAGTGTAACATATGTTGGGCTCTTAATTCGTTTCAATAAGGAGACTAATCAGCATGAATAATTCACCCTCATACACATGACTACTCCTTAACCCCTAGCCCGGCACTGGAGCACACTGCTTACTGTCTCTCGCCCGCCGCCTCTCCCCTCCTCCACCATCTCCTAGCATGCTCCCACTGCATCCCACTCTCCTCTCCCTCCTACCTCCCCCCCCTCCCCCCCGCAGAGTGAGGAGCTCAAACCTGAGAGTGGCAGAGACTTAGGTTTACAGTGAGTTGGGCAGGAATACCATTCGGGGGGACAGGCCTATCATCGCTGGTATTTCACGGCATGGCTGGCACCTCTTTCTCTTTCCTCTCACCCTTTGATCACATTCAGTGACTTTGTGTGGGGTGTGAGTGTTGGTGGAGGTGTGTGTGTGTGTGTGGTCAGTAGTGCTGGATTAGTTGGCTCTGATGCCCCATGCTGGGATGCAGGTTTATCTGGGACCAGCACAGGCTTTCTCGCCTCCAGTCCAGCCAGTTTGTGTTAGTGTGTGTGTATTTGTGTGTGTACCTGCCAGCATGTTTGTGTGTGTGTGTGTTTGTATGTGTACTTGCCTCCATGTGTTTGTGTGCGTGTGTTTGTGTGTGCACCTGCCTGCATTTGTTTATGTGTGTGTGTGCGTTTGTATACCCGTGGGTTTCCATGCTAGTCAGATGCTAGTTATACCAGGTTCACTGATTCTGCCAGTAGTCCATGTGGTCTGTTTCCGGGCCCAGCAGTGTAGTGATGGTGGACGCTGAGGCCCAATGGATCTTGTTCGTCACCAACACACCCTTTTTTGCTTCCTAGAAATAGCAACTTGCTCCAGGCCAGGTCAACCCCCTTGAACAACCCCAGATACTGTATCTGTGGAAAGTGCTGCTGGATTTACTCCCTGTTGCTGACTCTTACACTTTCCAGTAATCTGTGCTGAATGCCCCGTGCCATGCAGACAACATCCCTAGCCCCACTCCATCCTTGTCAGCTGACCTTAGCTCAAGCTACCACACACACACACAGGCTTGCAGGCCCGCACCCCCCCGCCCCCCCTATCCCACAGCCACACACTCGCACACACACAGTGGGCCGTGTAAACAGGGGACGATGATGTACAGTAACTGCTGATCAATTTAATTGGTTACTTGATTTAATAGCTTGGACTCCTGTGGACAATTTACAGGAAAAGCTGAGTGTCCCGCTGAACCGTGAGCAATTACCTTTAAAGGAGAGAGGGAGAGCGCTGGCCCCCATCGTAACCCCCCTCCTTATCCTCCCCTGCTCCCTCCTCTCCTCCCTCCTCTCCTCCCTCCTCTCCTCCCCAGCCCCCCTGCCCTTAACCTTACACAACACAACTGCAGCTCGTTATCTGTCTGATGGAAACAGCCGCGGCTATTTCTGCTCCTGCGTTTCTCTCTTGTCCTTTTCCATCTCTGTTCCTCCTCCCCCCTCCTCCCCCCTCCCTCCTCTCTCGGTCTCTGTCTGGCTTGTGTCAACTGGACGACGCTGCTGGCTCCCGTCTCTCCCAGCCCAGGGGGACCGTAGGCTACGTCTAACGCGGTTGTTTTGGAATCATCGCTGTCCTCCTCGGTCAAAATCCACGTCCGTCCGTCCGTCCCCATCTGTCCGTCCCCACCACCCCACGGTGCCAGGGCTCCCCTGTCCAGATACCGAGGGCCACGGAGGTCCTGAGCAGTACTAGGGCCACGCGCTCGCAGGCACCACGGAGGTCCTGAGCAGTACTAGGGCCACGCGCTCGCAGGCACTGCCTTCCGCAGTTCTCCGGCTTCTTCGTACGCGTGGCTGCGGATGTCGTCGTCGTCGTGGTTTCCAGTCCTCCAGGTAAATGAACCCGAACTCGTGTGATGGTACGCGACATCAGAAGCAGACGCAGAGCAGAAGGAAATGGCAGGGCTGAGCGTGCAGGCGGGAGGAAACACTCAACAGCATTAGTCTCCCAGGCAACTTCCTCGCTGACAGACGGGAGGAAGGGAACGCAGACACTGTATTTATAATTCTCTGTATTTATTGGCTTTCTGACATCAGCACAGGATACAGCTACTCCTGGGTTAGCCTCGATGGCTTGGCACCGTCGGGGCTCGTTAAGAGATGTGGGAACGCGGCGTGCATCTTGACAGTGTGCAGGCCCGGCTCTGGCTTCCTGGGTACAGTCACCCTCTCCAACATGGCGCGGGACGTTTGCGCCGACTTGCTCCTCCTCGCTCGCCAGCAGTGTTTTTTTTTTCTTTCTTCCAATTACAAGATTGTAATGAACGATTTCTAATGATAGGCCGCCGCGTTTGTGAATTGTGTGTCATTACCTCGTGAAGAATAGATGTTTTCCGCGTGCATCTTCCATGTATTCAGTGTCCATTGACACTGAATGTAAGGCTAAATTGTAGCCCTCCGTTTGCACAATATCACATTAGCTGAAACAAAAGCTCGGCTTGCAGACCAACTTGCTGACACGCTGTTATTACAAAAGAGGCAGCGTGATTAAACGCTAGACTAATTAGCATCGTACTCATTTCGCTGGATCGGCTACAAAGACAACGAACCCCCCTCCCCTGGCTGCACACCCAGAAGTCTAGTCTCGGTCCATTCGTATGTTGCGTGTGTGTGTGTTCTCTGAGAGGGTGCGGGAGGAACACCGCCTGTCTAGTGTCCACGCTGTGGGGTTGGAGGAAGCTGCCTCTGCCAGCCTGCCTCGGCCAGCCTTTCCCAACACGCTGTCACACAGTCTGCTACGCATTGGAAACATCTGATAGCCTTGCTTATGCTGGAAGGTTCCCATACTATGGCTAGCAGCACAGAGCTCGCTAGCAGGAGAGGGGTGGCGGAGGGGAGGGGAGGGAGGGAGGGAGGGAGGGAGGGAAGGGGAGGAAGGGGAGGGAGGAGGGAGGGAGGGAGGGAGGGAGAGGGAGGGGAGGAGGAGGGGGAGGAGGAGGGAGGGAGGGAGGGAGGGAGGGAGAGGAGGAGGGAGGGAGGGAGGCAGGGGAGGAAGGGAAGGGTGCTTCCTCTTTTCCAAACTCTGATCAGGGAGACTCATTTCCATTACTGCTGGGAACGCAGCGTTGGAGCGAGCGTTTGGGAGGGGAGGAGGAGGAGGAGGAGGAGGAGGAGGGACGGGGGGGACGGGGGTTCGCTAACTACGGCCCACGGGGAGCGTGATCAGTCTAACTAATGGCTGCTTGATGAATGGAAGAGGTGGCCGGGCGCATCCTGCTGTGGCCGGATCGCCGCCACTCCACTGAAGGAGAGCAGCACGTCGGGGGAGGATGGGAGGGGGGGAGGGGGGAGGGGGGGAGCTCCACCGCTGTCAGCGGAGACGTGGCGTTTATGCCGACGCTGCACATCTTTTCGTCTCCTTTTGTTTGTCTACATAAACGAAGTGCTCTGCACGGAGGGCGTGTGCGTGGTGTGGGTTTTTGTTTTGGGGCGTTTGCGTTTGGTGTGTTTTTCCATGTTATCTGAGAGCAGATCTTTCCCGCAGTACGGTTGGATTTGAGGGGAAAGGGCTTCTCTAACCGTAACACTGTATAGTCGCCTCTGAGTGGGCAAGGAGACCAGAACGGATGATTCCACGGTTCCAGAGAAAATTGTCGGTAGAAATTCTTGCTGATGTGTGTGTGTGTGTGTGTGTGGGGGGGGTACAATAATAAGCATGAGCGTGTGTGTGCGTTGGTGCGCGTGTGTGTGCGTTGGTGCGTGTGTGCGTTGGTGCCCGTGTGTGTGCGTTGGTGCCCGTGTGTGTGCGTTGGTGCATGTGTGTGTCCAGGTATGAGGAGAGCTTCGCAGAGGCTTTTTCGACTCCTGGCCTCCCCTCCTCCACCTGCAGCGGGCTCTGATTGTTTGGTCACAGTGCTGAATGACTCTAATTGGCTTGCCTTTGGTGCGAAGTGGGTGGTTCTTAGGTCCGTACAGTACAAATTCCTGCAGCTCTTTTTCTGATTTTTGAGAATAGAGGCAACCGCTAACTTCAATCTGAGAAATGGGCCCTTTGAAGCTGCACCACCCTCCATTTCATCTCTCTGCCTCGCTCTCTTCCTTCCTCTCTCTACTCACCCCTCCCTCCCCCCCTCTTTCTTTCTCTCTTTCTTTCTTTCTTTCTTTCTCTTTCTTTCTTTCTGCCGTATCTTGCATGCTTTCTATCTCTCTCCCTGTTCCCCCTCTCCCCCCACCCTCTCTCTCTCTCTCTCTCTCTCTCTCTCTCTCTCTCTCTCTCTCTCTCTGTCAGAGTTGGACAGGGTTGTTCCCCTCCTCCACTAACCAGCCCCAGTTTTGGCTCCAAGCTGGACCAGTTCTCATCTCTGCCTCTGGCCCTGTTCCCAGGGTTCTGTTGTTTGATGGGATTTGTGCTCTGGCATTACACTCCCTGCCTTACACACTCTTACACGCGCACACACACACACACTCTTACACGCACACACACACACACACACACACACACACACACACACACAAACACGCACACACAAACACGCACACACACACACCACACAGGAGAAAAGTACAATAAGCGCACTACACTCACATATACACCCCCTACACACACATACATCTTCATGCTTTACTTAATTCCACCTTTTAAGGAGTTTAAGTATGTCAGAAACCAGCATCGTGTGGTCCATATCTACGATCCAGCTGTGGGGTTGTACAGTTCTAATGTGTCTGCCCGCCTTATCCATGCTACAGCCGACTGCATGTGACTGTATAGCCCCCGTCTGTGTGGCGTCTCCTACACTACGTGGCCGTGCGGGAGCGGTAAAGCAGCGTCCAGCTGTGAGCACGCGCTGCAGGTCTCCGGCAGCAGCGGTCACTGACGTCCAGACAACTTGGCGGGCGTCTGCCCCCACATCAGCCCCGCGGAGGGCTGGACCGGGAGGCACGCACTGAGGAGGATGCTCGGCTCTGAGAGTACGCAGTCTGCAAGTGGGAGGGCGTGCGCGGATGAGCGCGCGTGGGGGGTGGATGGTGGGGGTAGGGGTGGGGGGTGGGGTTGGCGTTTAGTCTGTGATGTCCAGACCACCAGCTCATTTCACACATAGACAGACATCAAAGGCAGCCTGCATTAACCCTGCGTGTCGGCCCGCTCTGCATGCCATCCGCAATTTCGCATCTCTGCAGCTCTGCGCACGGCTAACTCATAGGGCCCATTCATATTGAAATGAGCTGATGAAGTATTGCAGTGCTACGAGTCTCTATCCTTGGTTGGAAAACGATGAAACTTCAAAAGAGCTGATATATCCAGAACCTGTTGGCCACATGGCTGTGTGTTCCAGTGCAGGTGAGGGGCTGGCATCGGATGTCACTGTGGAGGTATAGGAAAAAAGGGCCACGCGCTTCTACTAAAGGGCCCGGGTTAAATAGGCTTCCGTTACCTGTGTGTAACCTAATCATTTAGTCTGGGCACTACCTGGTCAATATCGTACTGCTTGGCCGAGTCTACATATGGCCAGTTGGTCTTGCTGTGTCTGTGTTAGTGCATACCCTTGAATGGAGGTGCCTACATGCAATCTAAGTGTGCGTGCGTGCGTGTTAAAACAGCTTCTGAGTCTTTTCATTGGTGTTTACCTCCACCTGCTTCTTCCTATCTCTCCGTTTCACATTTCCACCTCGTCTTGGCGAGCTAATTTCATTTCATATCAAGTCTATTGATCTGGCCAACTTCAATTTCCCCCTGGCAAAGTGATTCTGCTACCTGACAAAGTGTTCATGTAGATGAAGAGGAAGATGGGGACTATATGGATGTTTTCAGAGGGAGATTATGACGGTCGGTGGTAATGAGGGGAACGCTCAGTATTATCGTAGTAGAAAGACACAACTTAAACTGGGATTAGTAAGTACTGAAGGTGATGGTAAAACTCCATGAGTTGGCCAGGTTGGGTTTTGACGGTGCCATGCAGCCAGGTGGGGAAACACATTCAGGTTTCATTCATGCAGCCTCCTTCCACCCTCCTCTGACACAGGCTCACTGGCTGCTTCAGAGAGAGGGAGTGGCGCACACCAGGAAGCACTCACACTCGCACATGCACTCACACATGCACTCACACATGCACTCACACATGCACTCACACATGCACACATGCACTCACACATGCACTCACATGCACTCACACATGCACTCACACATGCACTCACCTGATGCACACATGCACTCACACGCACACATGCACTCACACGCATGCACACATGCACTCACTTGCACGCACACATGCACGCACACACGCACACTCACGCATGCACTCACATGCACACATGCACTCACACGCAGACATACACTCACACGCACACATGCACACATGCACTCACACATGCACTCTCATGCACGCACACATGCATTTACACGCACGTACAGACATGCACTCACGTGCACGCACACATGCACTCACACGCATACAGGCAGGCACACACATGCACCTGCACGCACACACACGCTCACATGCACTCACACGCACGCACACATGCACTCACTCACACGTCGGCAGGCAGGCAGGCAGGCAAACACACACACATACGCACACATGCACATACACATGCACTCGCACACACACGCACACACATTCACACAGACATGCTCACACACAGCTTCACATACGTTGAATCAAATACACAAATGCTTGCGCACACACATCAACACAAATTCTGACTAGCACACACACTCACGCTTGCACACATACTCCAAAAACACAGTCTTAGATTAGATTAAATGCCACAGAGCTGATCTGATAGGACAGGGGATAAACTGGAAAATCTTTAAATGTAATCTCACCTAATCTTTAGAAATTGCCTTTAAAGATTTTTTTGCATCCTACAATTATATCACTTCCTTCAGTTCATTTCAGGCTCAAGGAGAGACTTCCTGCATGTTATTATGTTTGTTTCCATCCCATCGCTGGAACGGTGATGAGGCATGTAGACACATTAAAGGAGGATGGGGATCATCTCAGTCCAGCTTGTGAAAAGGGACACGTGACCCACTTAGCGATGCTCCGTACGTGAACATGAACAGTAGATTTGTCTGGAGTGAAGAAAAAAAAACAAGAGTGTTGACTTATTTATATCATGTGAATTATTCAGCTTTGCTGGGTTCAACTGCCACAGTGCGTTTGTGAACTGGGTGTGTGTTTGTGTGTGTGTGTGTGTGGGCGGAAATGAAAGGAAGGGCAGGAAGAGCGGAAATATTCTAATGTAATATTGATGTCAGTAATATTTGTGTTCTTGGTCTTAACCCCGATTAGATGCCTGTGAGTGTGTATTAGCACGACTGACTCCAGCGACAATACAAGACATACAGTCTCACACTACGATAATCACTCTCTCGGATCTGCCAGCGAACAGAAGAAAGCAAGGAAATAAAAGGCTTGTTTGCATTGATGATGTGTGACATGTAGAGGAGAGGCAGAAGGTACAACGCGAAAGGCACATAAACAGTTAAACACTGATGCACGTCGGAATCACTCCAATGGACTATGATGTGTATGGTGGTTATATGGCGATACTGTGTTTCTGACAAAGCGGTAGCGTCTCGGTGTTGTGGTAGTAAGTAGGTAGTGTGTGGGTTGCTGTCTGGACGCTGTTACTTGGGAGCAGAGTGGAGTGGATGGTAGTGATGTGTGTTCATGTAGTCGTGTGTGTTGTGGTGTTGTGTGTGACGTGCGAGTGTGGTTGATTCGCTGAAGGAGGGAAATAAGAACGGGGGGCGGAGAAGGAGTAAAATCCCTTTTCTGTCGGACCCTTATCTCTGGTACCCCAGTCTGGGTGCTGATACTCCCCTTCCTATCCTGGCTGTACTCCTGGGATGCGGAGGCCCTCGGCCAGGGGGCTTTGAGGGGCCCTGGGCCCTCTGCCTCTCTGTAGTGTTGCATGTGGAGGACCTCTTGGAACCACTGAGCATATTTTATCCGCAGCTCGTGTGTGACTCACTATTAGAGCCTGGGTGTGAGTAGTCTGTCAGGGTGGAAGTCAGCAGCCCTCTTCTCCGTGGTACACGCTTTAATGCAGCTTTCATCACATTACTGCCATCATTCGCACACCATGTATTTCAGCCCCCCTGCGCCACCCGCCTGCCTCCCCCTCCCCTCCCCTGCCCCACACCCTCCCATCCCACTCGTCTCAAGCCCTCACCTTTTCACCTTTTCTAGAAGCGCGACATTTCCTTCCGCATCGATCTGCCGAGACGCTGTAAACGCTGGCGGTTCCCGCTTGCCCGCGTCAGGAGGTTACTGAGGTGAATCTGTTGCCTCTTGCCATGAAGTAGTTGCTGCTTTTAGGCTGAGGTCCTGCGCGGTGCAGGTGAAACGGAGGTGGCATCCTGCTGTGTCCCCTGGCTGTCCGTCTGTCCTGCTATCCCCAGACACCCCCCCCCCCACTCTCAGGCAGGCTCAGTTCAGAGGAAATTGAATCTTATAGGCTTGAAGAATGAGTCTTTTCGGAAACGTCTCCTTTTGTCGCATGGGGGGGGGGGAATTGTGCATCAAAGCAAAAACTTTGCAGGCGCTAAGAGGATCATGTTTTACTGCCATCATTCAGGGGCGGCACGCAGGCAGGCACACACAGTTTCACCGCTTTCCTGGGTGACACAGATGCATGCTGTCAAACCCTGAGTTCTGCCTCTCTGCTCGTCCACATGCAGCATTTCCCGTATGACGTACGCTGCGTTTCCACGTCTCGTTCCTTTTTCATTATCAGCAGCGATGTAGGTCCCCGGAATAACAATGCTTATAAGTATGTTGGTGTTGGTGTGGCGATGCTGCGACTTTGTTATCTGTGTTTTTGTTTGATTTTTTTTACGACCGCAGTCCATTTAGCACCAGTGTGTGCGGTGTGTGTGTGTGTGGTGTGTGATAACATAGAGACCAGGGCCCGGCATTGATCTCCAGTTTAGCAGCCTGTTTGTGGAGCTTTTCAAAGACCAGCTGAGGTTGAAGGCAATGATTGTTATACCATCAGAGAGACTTTGTACAAATGCTGATTGACAGGCCCCCGACTTGAACGTTGTTTTCATTTAATCCCACACAACTCTGGGATTGGGGTCTTCTAATGGTTTCCCTGAATTTTTGCTGTCCCCAACTGCGCGTCTCTCATCTAAAGTCACCGGAATTTCCATTCAAAGAATATGACTGGCAATATTGGCTCACAAATGAGGGGTTTCTGGTCCGCCTTCAGAATTGTCAATTTAACAAAGGCAGCTGAAAGCCTGGGATAATACCACTCATTTCGATTCTCTTAACAAGCCCCCTTATTACCATAAGGCTGGCCGTCCCAGATATCCATGGCAGGCGGCCTCTTTACACTCCTCTTACATCATGCTTTCACAAGTTCAATCGCCGAACCGGTTGAAAGTTGCTAATTAGCAAAGAATCCCGGAAGTCGTAAAGCTTTTGTCGAAGGCAGACATTTCTTCATCTTGGTTTAAATGGACGCTGTCGTGGCGAAATGGATTGATCTAATACGACTGATGCTTGGTGTGTTCATCGGTGATATGAATGACACCAGATGAAGGCATGTGGACGGGCGTGCGAATGCGTCTGTTAGGGCAGAACGCAGAACGCAGAAAGACCACGAAGACCCCAGGCAGGAACGTCTCCTGAAGGGGGTTATTTCCCTCGAGAGAACGATTCGGCGAGAAATTGGAAAAAGGTTTTTTCTTTTTCCTCGGCAAAAACGGTCGTTCAGGCGAGCCAGGGGAAGAAAACCTTTTGGACCAACACGGAACGTTAGCAGATAGACGTTCCCCAAGTGCAGATGGCCGGTTCCTGTCCTGTTCTCGTCCCGGCCAGAGCGCTAGGGGATTTGACCTGGACCCAGAGGAGGGTCTCCAAGGAGACAGGGCTTCTGTTAGGAGATGATTAGGAAACATGGAGGTCACATGGAGGTGACGTGTCGGAGGGAAAGGGAACTCACTGTGATGATGTCAACTGGGAGAAAACCAGGAGGGGGTTTATCTCAGCTTCCTGGAACCAGCTGAAGCTTTAAAAACGATTGTGTTCCAAAGATTTACTACATTTTCTCTGTAAATCTTTTGAACAATTGACATTTCTGCCCCAGCAATGAGCTGTTGTTTATTCTGGGTCAGTGCTGAGCCTGGGTGTTGGGGAACAATGCGTCATTTGGAGTCAGCGATGTTGGGAATGTTTTTTTAAACTAATAAACCCGATCTTTTGTGCACCTTAGTGCATACCAGCCTTTTTATTTCATGTGTTTAATGGATATGTAATGGGTTGCTATGGTAAAGGATCAGTTTGTTAAGAGGGACAAAATTACAGGCTTTCAGTTGTTAAACTGCCAGTGATGGAAGGGATTGGCCTTCCCTTCTCTGTATGATGACCCAGCACTCACCAGACGTCATCAGTCAGTGTCACACTCGGTCTGTCTGTCTGTCTGTCTGACTGCCTGCCTGTCTGCCTGTCTGCCTGTCTGTCTGTCTGAATGTCTGTCTGTCCTCTGAGGCCCATGTTCTCCAGAACTAATGGGACTGTATGGATATAGGGACTGTATGGATATAGGGACTGTATGGATAGAGCAGAAGAAAGGTATTTACCCCATGCTGGGTTGTCTCCATTGTTTGAAATGCAGTCAGACTCATACAGTGCTGTTGGTGTAGTCATCGGCTCTCTAGGAGGGATTTGACAGTGAAAAGTGTTGGATCTTGTTTTATCCGTTTGATGTGCAAAACAAACCAAACACGTCTAGTTTATTTCAGCGAGGTGGGGATTTTCACGCGGGAAAACCTGCTGTTGTCTTTTTCCAATGCGGCCTGTGTTGTGTAGGAGAGGTCCTGTTGACTCTTGAAGGTTAATCTCCAGCAGAAGGTTCACAGTTCTGTCACAGTTTAGCTGGAGGACCGAGACACACTCAGGGACAGGAAGACAGTGTCGGGCGCTGCAGAGTGGACTCGTCCTCCCCCCCCCCCCACGTGTTCGGGTTGGTACGGTCCGAGGAACGTGCGTTTGCGTGAGTGTGGCGGTTGTTGCTGGGTTGACAGTGGAGTGGTTAAACCCTTCTTCTATCTCCACCACAGAGAGTGGATAAGCATTCATCACACCCAGCTGGACAGAGGGAAATTAATGATCATTTACACTGACGACATAATTGGGCTTCACGCTGTCCTCCGATACTAAACCGCTTCCTTTGTTCCGCGGGATCTCCCTCTGTCTCTCGCCGTCCCTCGCTCTCTGTCTCTCTTTCAGGTCCTTCTCTCTTATCGGTCATTAAGGGCCAGGTTTCCATGGAAACAGCCCGTTTGGAGAGGATGGGCAAGATGTAAAAGTGTCCCCATGTTCAACACGGAGACATTATCTCCTCCGCAGTATGAACTTGTCCAGCTTCCCTGTGGTACTATGCCTGGGGCAGGGGACATGGGCGAGGGAGAGGAGGGGTTGGGGGGTGTTGGGGAGGGGCGAGCTTTGTATAGAAGTGGGATCTGAATGGCACAGGGGTGGGGGTGGGGTGGGGGGGGTAGCTGTTATCTGTAGCCCGGAAGACAGAAGAGAATGCACACCGCACCAAGGGAGACGCACACTCACACATTAACGGGGCATGTTAAAGATGCTCCTTCCTTATCTCCCAGCCCGGGTCTGTGTGCCTGCTCCCTTAATGCCATCACTTTTAAGAGCAGTGACCCTGCTGGCAGGTTACATGGAGAGCCGTCTCATTGTAATTAGGCCATGCTCTGAGCGTAATGACTTAGCATGGAGCTGCTCTCTATCAGGGTGTGCAGGCTGCCACACACGGTGACAGGCCAGGGGAGAGGGAGGGGGGGGCAGCCCACCAAGGGCAAGCCCACAGGACATTATAGCGGGCTGCCGCTTCCATGGGAGGGGAAATTGAGTCCCTGAGTCAGTCAAAATCCCCCTATCACTTATCAAAAGGCAGGGGGGTTAAATATTCAATCTGGGGTTTTGAAACGTAATCCGCTCTGTGAGTTGTCTCCGAATTCCTCCCTCTCCTCTTCTAAGCTCAGGCTCAGATAAATGTACAGGCACAAAATGGCTGTCATACTGACTGGCACTCAGGTGGAGGCTAGGCTTACACGGTCAAACACCAGCAGCAGCCAAACTACAATCGCTATATTACATGGGGGCATTCTGGCAGTCTTCAGCCATTTCTACTTTTTTTTACTTTGATTTGAACTTTTCAATGAGTCTGTTTACATTTAAGACCACCCTTTTTCATGTGCATATTGGGATACACACATTTATTTTGCCCGCCGTAAGCCCCCGATTCCTCCTATGGTGAGATTGCATAATATTGCCCTAGTGAACTCTCAAAAACCACCACAAAATCCACGGCAGGAAAAAAAAAAACGTAGCCTAGCATCTTTTGTGCGCCGCTGGCGTCGCCAACTGCTTACTCTCATCTCATTACTACGTTTTGTGTTTCCTGATGTTTCTTCAGGAGGGAACTTACAGGGAGATTAGGGATTAACCGCTGCGAGGAGGGGCTCTTTCAGAGAGCAGGCGGCCCCGGTGCCTGAACCCGCTTCCGAGCAGCGGTGGGCGGACACAGCCCCCCCCCTTGCTAGAGGAGCACGGAGAGCAGAGAACGGCCTCCCATTGGCTACGGCTTCCACTCTGATGACCAGCAGGATGGATCAGGGAGAGTCGGATGCCAGAGGAAAAAGACACATCTGTCTGCATTGCCCAGAATTTTGGTCGTTCCTCTGAACTGGAACTCGCTGAAGCCAGTTTGTCAAATTTGTATCCATTAAGACTCTCCTAATTGAAGGCTTGGACAATCTCAGTCTGCTTGAGCTAATGGTGAGCTAAGCAGGGCAGAGATGGATGGGCTGTGGAGGACAAGAGCAGATAAGACGGTGTGAGGAGGAATACCCAGGGAGGAATTGAGCGGTAGCGGAGAGAGAGAGAGAGAGGGGTTGGGGGGGGGGGGGGCGTGGCTGCCCTTGGCCCGCTTGATGGACAGGTGCCAGCCTTCATCAGTGGTGTGGAAGTGGAGCAGTAATTAGGGAGACGAGGAGGACGCGGACGAGACGCCGCACAGAGCGCTCCCTAGGGCCTCGCTTCCTCTGCAGGATGACCGCAGCCCAGCTACTCACACGCAGATGCACACGCACGCATACACACGCATACGCTCGCACGCCTACGTTCGCATACACTCGTGTACGCTCACACGCGGCCACTAGAGGACGTCGCTCTCTGTTGCCTCACTGTTAGAACTGTGAAGTAATTGGATAGGATGGGGGCTGAAATTTGTATGACGGTGCGTATGAGATGAGCTTCTGGCTCAATCAATAAAATGACAGCGTGCTGGCAGTTTTTTTTTTACCAGCAAGAGCGAGTGAGGGAGGGAAGAGAGTTTGATGGGCTGAGAGAGAAAAGGAAAAAGGAAGAGGGAGAGATTTGAGGAGAGGCGAGTGGAGGAGCGAGAGACTCAGACTAGGGGAAAGGACACAAAAAAAGAGTATATATTTTGTTACTGTCGATTTGAGGAAATAAAAAAAAAACAATTCCCTACCATCAGCAAGTTAATAAAAAGGCTGTAGTTTATCTCTGTCTGAAAGACAAATACCCTGAGTTGAGAGAGGGTGGAGGGAGGAGCAGAAGAGGGAAGCTGCTTCTCCTCTCCACACACACACACACACAGACACACATACTCACGCACTCTCTCTCTCTTTCTCTCTCTCTCTCTCTCTCTCTCTCTCTCTCTCACACACACACACACACACACACACACACACACACTCTCACACACTCCCCACAACACAAACACATTCTGGTTGGTCTAGTATTCTCTCTCTTAAGTCTGTTCTGAATTAATCTGTTAGAGAGAGTCTGGCTCCCTGGCTGACTGGATGCTGGATGGATGGCTGACTGACTGGTTAGCTAGCTGTTTGGCTGGCTGACTAGTTGGCCTGTTGGCTCGTGAACCGATTGGTTGGATAGCTGGCTGACTGGTTGGTTGGTTAGATGACCTATAGTCCCGCCTGCTGGTTGGTTTGGGCATGTGTGTTGTGCTAAATGCAGTCCCGTATCTTATGGGTTGAAATGTCTAGTCAGACTATACAGTAGATTGATGCAGTAGCTCACCTCCCCATCTGTCCTGGTCTGAGAGTTGACAAGAAAAGCATCAGTTTTTATGTTGCCCTGGTATGAATAAAGGCGATTTTGTAAATGGAGCTCAGTGTGAAGGGTTTCAGACGTCAGTAAATGTTTCAGATGTCTGTCAAGGAGACATAGCGTATGCACAGTACAGACATAGCGTATGCACAGTACAGACATAGCGTATTTACAGTACAGACACAGTGTATGTGCAGTACAGACATAGCGTATGCACAGTACAGACATAGCGTATTTACAGTACAGACACAGTGTATGCACAGTACAGACATAGCGTATGTACAGTACAGACATAGTGTATGTACAGTACAGACACAGTGTATGTACAGTACAGACATAGCTGTCCTATCATTCCAGTCAGACTGTGGAAGAGGCAGTGAGGTAGAAGCACAAGACCAGCTGGCAAACTGGCAATGATGACAATGATGAAGAATGATGACGATGGAGATGATATTCAGAATGATGATGATGATGAAAATGATATTCAGAATTAGAATGATGATGACGGAGATGATATTCAGAATGATAATGATGATAATGGAAATGACCTGCGAGTTGTGTTCAAAAGGCAATTGCATAATCTGCCCTTGACTCAGCAGGGTAGACAAGGCTGCTTTTAGGGCGTGCAGAGGCCTGTCTCTGTGGAGTGTGTGAGTGTGCACGCACGTGCATGAGCGCGCGTGTGTACGATCATGTCAGTGTGTACCTCTTTGTTCAAACCTGTCTTCATCCTTGCTGACAATCCCTCTGATCATGTTACACATGAGCTCTTCCTTCTCATCTCTGCTTGTCTCTCTCTTTCTCCCTTCATCTCGCCCCCCCCTCTCTCCTTCTCTCTCCCTTCCTCTCTCTGTCTCTCTCCCTTCCTCTCGCCCCCTCTCTCTCTCTTTCTCTCCCCTTTCTCTCTCCCCTCTCTCTCTGTCTCCCCCCTCTCTCTCCCCCCCTCTCTCTCCCTTCCTCTCTCCCCCTCTCTCCCCCTCTCTCCCTCTCTCTCTCCCCCTTCCTCTCTCCCCCCTCTCTCTCTTGTCTCTCTTCATTTCTAATCCAAGCCTCTCCCTGAGGCTTGTGTGTGTAAATATTGAGCTTATGTTTCCTGTGTTGAATGCAGGGGCCCCTGCATGTTGTTAGCTTGACTCAGTGAACCGTTCACCTCTTTCCTGCTCGATTATTTAGCTGTAACTTCGTTAACAGTCATATTTTACCATCATTTTTCTTCAGTAATTGTCAATATAACCTTGATACGCCTTATTCCATTATTTATACTATTCCTAAATACTTTGAAGGTGTTGTGCCGTTGGTGGTCCACAAATTTAAATACTGAACTCCATTTTTGTTGTACCCGCCTATACACAGACAAAGACAGATACATACACACACAAGTTTGATTTACAATTCAATCAAGGACCGGCAATCCCCTCCCAAACAAACAACAACAAACATTGCAATTAACCTTAATTGTTAATGTAATCAACAACAAATTAATGTAAAACCCTGAAGCCCCTAAAACAAATCAAATATCCACTTTTTTCTCTGTTTACTATCCTAGGGACCTCGGGTCTCCACAAGGGTAGTCAAACAAGACCACACACACACACACGTCCCCCCCCAGTGCTGGAGCAGAGCTGTGTAAATGACACATTAGCTTTACCCTCGCAGTCTGCCCTCTTGCTCCGTCTCACCGCCTCTGCGCCTCTGGAGGCGACGGCCTCGTCCTCCTCGTAGAGCTCTGGAGCGTCAGGATTCTCCAGGGACCCCTGCACCTCTCTCCCTTTGTCTCCTCTCTTATTGAACCGTTCCTGGGGGCCCTGGGAAAACGAGGTGTGCTTGGCAGAGCCCACTAATATTCCCCTAATGACGCAGCATCTGTCTCTGTCACCCTGCGCCCCCACCAGCTAGACAGAGGCCTATTGTGGATGTCTTCACGGAGCGATAAGCAGTCCAGTCTCTTAGACGCAGACGTAACGACAATAACACCAAAGCTGCCAGAGTAAATTGCCAACAAAAAAACCCAACAACTCCTCCACAAACAAGTCACTCTTCACAGAGCCACAAGGCAAGATTCCTTTATTCCTCTATCGTCTTTCCCCCCTGCTCCTCAGTTAATGTAGCCGTACCGAGGGCCGACAGCAGGTTTGAACCGTCGAGGATTCGGAGATAGCACTCGCTTGCCGCTGCGCGCAGCCCTGGGTAACCAGAGTGCAGGCGTCGTTAGCGGGAAAGTACTAGATCCTGTCCGTCGGCAGAGGAGTGTGCTGGAGAGAGTCCTCTCCAGGGATTTTCATCCCACGTTAATAGTGAGCTTCTGGAAGTTCGCCCCCACCTCCCCTCTTCCCATCTGTGTGTTTACACTGACACTCCGATCTTGGCTCCAGTTATCATGGCTAATGATCAGTGCATGAGAGCTAATGCATATGTGTGTGTGTGTGTGTGTACGCGCAAGAAAGTACTTGGGCCTGTTTGCAAGTGTCATAGTGTGAATGTTTGTGTGGGTACAGCATGCCTGTTGAAATGTGTGAATGATGGGTTGTGTGTGTTTTTGTGACGGTGTGTGTGTGTGTGTGTGTGTAAGTGACTGTGTGGGTGGTGTCTCCCTGCCAGAGAGAGCATATTGGAGTATACTGGCATGCCTGCTCTTTCAGACCCTGTGTTGGTGTTAGGAGCAGCCGGTCTGGTTGGCCCGCACCCTCTGTGTCACCTCTGCCAGATCAGCCCTGCGCTCTGCGGTGGAGCAGCTCTTCCAGGGCCCCCCACACCAGCCCCCCCCCCCTTCTATCAGACATCCGTAGCTGCGCCGAGGTGCGTTGGTGGCGGTGTGCCGTAAAGATGTTCCCGTCACCACCGGCGAGATGGGGTCGGTCCGTTCTGAAAACGATTTGAGGAGACCGCTTCGGTCGTACTGGTCATGGGAGGAAACCTCATCCATTTCTGTTTGCTTGAAGCCAAACACGTTGTGATAGTTGTGATTAACGGCAAGAGGAAGAGGGAATAAGGTTTAGTGTCGACCTGTATATGTAGAGACTACGGTACGTAGATCAAATACAGAACGATGGATTCAACTTCATGCTTTGCATACGTGTATGTGGAAAATTCAGTCGCCACTAAACCTCTTACAATGGCACAATGGTTGGCGTTCCTGGCAAACACAGCGTTCCTGCGCTCGCATGGAAGGGAAGCTCCGATCAGATCACTGCTCTGCAGAGCGCGCTGCTCTGAAGCGCTTCTCCAAAGCTGTGGGATCTGGTGTTGGTAGGACTGACGTGCTGATGGCTCTGCTGCCCCTGGTCACCCAGCGTCTCACCCCCCTCCAGTTAGGAGAGGATTTGACGCTTCTCCAGAACATCATCGGCAGTATTATCATGTGCTGTCAATCAAAAGGCATGGCAGCCGCCTAACAGACAGCCCCTGTTTGTCAGAAGGCTCTCTGGTTGACGGCCCTGCTGAAACCCCCCTATCAGAGAGGCCCGAGGGCCCCATCTTGCCCCGCCAGCGCGAGCTGTAAAACGGCGTGCGTCCTCACCTTGAGGGGGAAGGGGAGGCGGATGAGTCTGCTGGAGTGAGGCAGGACCATGGAGCACGGCTGCACAGCAGAAGAAGTAGTGCTCTGTTTTTGTGCCCTTGGTATATTGACCGGGTCTACTTCCTTGTTTTTCCTAGTTAAACAGAATGTGCTCGCTGTTGTGTTTCCTTATTTAGCATCCGATGACAATGAATTCAATAACCTTGTTAGTTAGCCACTACAACGGCTAGGTGACTGTAAAAAACAAACACTAGCGTTGTGGGTAGGTGTTTCATTTATATGTGTTGCTAAAAGACAGACTATGTTTAGCTAGAGTAGGGTTTTTATCAAAAGTGATGGTCTTGAAAACACAGATGACACAACGACAAACTCAGAGATCTCTTTCTGAGTTTAATAAATACGACCGGTCGGGAAGAGGTACAGGGTACAGTCTTCAAACTAGAAAGTCCACATACATGAGTTTATGTAGTTTCCAGAGACAAAGAACTGTTATTCAGCCCTATAGGATTCGTACACGCTCAGTTATACAAGCATCCAATATAAACATTAGGCAGTATAGTGTAATGGTCTTGTTGGATCGAGGCCATTTAACCCACACAGAGACTTGACAGGTAAATATAACTCTTTTAGAAGAGCTTTCCAGATGTTAGAGGCCCCAAAGAGAAGGTCCAACCATAGTTCAACAATATTTTAACATACGAACACATGGAATCTCTGATGCGTCCTCTATAAACTATTCAATGTTTAAAAAACAAATTCAAAAACAAATGAAATAAAACAAAATACACAGCTTAACTTTCAACCATTACCCATCACTAGGTATCTCATGCAGTAGCGATGGTTGCCAAGCAAATCCACCCTTGCACGTCTCGATGGCCTCCGATCCTCGACTCTTTTTCCCACGGCGTCGCGAGCGAGGAGGTGTTCAGCTGGTTTCTTGTGAAATCCTGTTCCGTCTCCCGTCGCTCGTTTCTGAGTCTTCATGACGTTTCCAACAAGTGCCGGTCGAACCCGTTTGCGCGTCGCAGTTTATTTGTCAAGTTTCTCTTTTTTGATTTATTTCTTTGACACCGTCGACGCCGCCGCACGTCCTTGGAGCTGGCGCCGTTCACCTGCCGCGTTCCGGCTTCACGCGGCGACTGTTAGGCGGCGAGATAATCAAACCGCAGAGGAACTACGAGCGCAGAGTCCTTGGAATTGTAGTTAGATTAATATTGATTTTCAAACAAATTTGACATGGTTTTTTCGAAATTGACTTGGGGAAAAAAATGCATCCATTAAAAAGAGTCAGGGGTTTGTAGTCTGTCAATGGAGTGGAGCGAACTTCCCTCTTTGTATTACGGTTTAATAACATTCCATTAATGGCGTCTTCCACCTTGAGGAAAGCCAGCTCGCACGGTGTGTGTATGTGTGTGCGGGGTGTCGGTGTCACCGGATTATTGGTCCGCGGTTCTGAGCTCCACCTCATCATGCACTGTGGACTAATGAGGTCAGTTTTAGGCAGCTGCGTGCGCGTGGACGCGCGCGCGCGTTCATAAGCCTGCCACTTGTTTACGTCTGCACACACTGTAGGCTAATGACTTCTTCAGGGTGGGTAATTGAAGCACGAAATGAAAGACACCGAAAAACAGCTGGAAAATGAAGCCACCTGTCTTTTTTCTTCCCCCGCTATCATATTAATGAAGTCGACTTCTGTCTGATTCCACCACTCGTGCTGCAGCATATGTCACCTTGACGAGCTGTGTGTGTGTGTCATCAAACTGTGATTCCCTCAGAGGACGACTACAACCAGACACCAGGCAATCTAGTGAGAGTGTTCCGTTGGCATTGGCCCGCTGTAGAGAGAGAGCCAGTCTCTGGCTGGCTGCCCAGCCTTCAGCCTGACAGAGATAGATCATGTGTGATGGACACCGACATCCCCCCTCCACACACTCTCCCTTCTCATATGCTCGCAACCAAACGCAATAATTGGGAAATAATAGCTCATATCAGGGCCAGATCTATCTTATCCCTCCACACCATTTCAGCCAGCACAATGGGGCTTAAATCAGAGTTCTGATTGGTCCGATTTTGCCATGCCAATCAAGGTGGTGCATGTAAAGGGGATCAGTAGGGCTGTAGTTTGGCTGCAGATAGAGCCAGTCTAACCAGTAGAGCTTCATCCAGTAGCTAGCCTGGCAGTATCGAGAGCCTGTTTGTGCTGAGTTGGGCCCGGGGCTGAAGTGTATAAGCAGGAACCCTCCAGGGAAAGGTGCTTTAGTCTGCTGCGTGGACCACTTCCTGTCTGCCAGAGAGCCAGGACTGCTGAGTCAGGCAGAGGATTCTGGGAGAGTAGGCTAATCTTCCAAGTACATCCCTCTACGGTCCAAACAGATGTCACGATGCCTCTCTCTCTCTCTCTCTCTCTCTCTCTCTCTCTCTCTCTCTCTGCATCCCTCTTTCCCCGTTACTATCTTTCAGTCTCACTCTATCTTTCACCTTCTCTCCCTGTCTTGTACTCTGTCTTTGTCTTTCCCTCACTATTTACATCTCTCTCTTTCTCGATATCCATCTCTATCTATCAATGCAAAGCACAAACATCTCTCCACTCCATCTCTCTATCTTGCTGTCTGTCACCTGCTGGTGTTTCTCCTTGCCTCTAATAGTCTGTGAGAAGACGTTTCTCTGTTCAGCCCTGAAGATGGTTTTCCTACGTGAGCTCCAGCTCTGATTAAATGCCAGGGGTGGGTTGTTCTCTTTCATGTAGTTACAAAGATCCAGCTGGATGCAGGGTGGACCACACACTCCACTGAGGGTTCACAGCCATCAAAGCAAGAAGTCATCGCAGATCTCAAATGACCTGCTTCAGATCACTATGTCCCGGCAGCCACGGTCAACTAACGTGTGCGCCGGCGTGGGTTTTTTTCTATCTACATTTCCTCTCTCTTCTCCCTTTCCCTTACTCCCTCCCTCCCTCGCTGCCCGTCGGTCCCTCTCCTTCCCATCTCCCTTCCT